>CP092882.1:7424330-7463859 GCA_030710605.1 Cordylochernes scorpioides | reverse complement strand
GATCAACCCGTTGTTAAATATTTATCTGAGAGAATTAGGGGACATGTGGGGGATTGGGTGGGCTTCACCACTCTAATAGATTTCCCTCCTTGATTACTGGAGACATCAATTGATATATGTATGTTATATTGGAATATTGTTTATTTGTAATTATATTTCATGGATTCAAATACTCTGCTAAATCGACCACCAAGGTCAAGCTTCCCCTGTAGAAACTCATTGTTGTTTCCCGATGGCCGGCTCAAATCTTTTGTACATTATGTAAATAAGTTTTTCATTTTTTAGCTTCTTACCCCTTAAGACAGGCATTACTTTTATCAAATTATGTTGTTTTTATATATCCCTTTAGCTCAATTAAAGCTATTGCTAATCTTCACTATTTTTATTGTTATTCTTTCAAGATTTTAACCACGACTGCATTAACATAGCATAATCATCTAGATAATTCAAAAATCAACAGAAAATCTCATCTTTTTATTTATAAAAATTTTATGTATGCCATAACAATGCTGTTACCATAGGAATGCAATTTGGAATATAATAACGATATCATGGGGACGCATTTTTCTCGAAACATTTTTGTTATGTATAAAATGACGAATGAGTAGAGCAAATGTACACTGATGGTGGAAATAGAAAGTGTTACACCCAGAAGAAACTGGTGGAATACCATGTAACTTGGCATGGATGTACACTGGTGGAAATAGAAAGTGTTACACCCAGAAGGAACTGGTGGAATATCATGTAACTTGGCATGGATGTACACTGGTGGAAATAGAAAGTGTTACACCCAGAAGGAACTGGTGGAATATCATGTAACTTGGCATGGATGTACACTGGTGGAAATAGAAAGTGTTACATCCAGAAGGAACTGGTGGAATATCATGTAACTTGGCATGGATGTACACTGGTGGAAATAGAAAGTGTTACATCCAGAAGGAACTGGTGGAATATCATGTAACTTGGCATGGATGTACACTGGTGGAAATAGAAAGTGTTACACCCAGAAGGAACTGGTGGAATATCATGTAACTTGGCATGGATGTACACTGACAATTAAAACATATTTATTGTCATCTCGACAATATTACAAATTATTCAAAAAATATATACAGAAGTGGAATATGTACATATTTATAAAGTGATGATGGAGGAAGAAGGAAGGCATCCTCGGCGCTGGAGGGTCCTCGTCCAGGCGATGAGCGGGTCCTCCACTCCACCGAGCCCAACCTGGACAAAGTAGCGATAGACGCGCAGCTTTGCCGACGCCAGGATGGTCAGGGCGTCGTCCTCAAGGCCGGACCCGCCGAAGATCCATGCCTGCAGGTCAGGGGGCCGCCCGATGATGTTGAAGGCCTCTCTGATGAGGGGTCTGATGGAAGAGCAGCTCCAGTAGCGGTGGCCGAGGGAGCGGTCAACGGACCCGCAGGCAGGACACGAGGGGCCGGCCGAGGCAGGATGGGCCGGATGGGGTAGAGCGTGGAGGGCCAACTTGAAGGCAGCATCGGCCTCATGCCCCGAGAAGGCGCAGCGCCGAAGCGAGGCCCAGTCGATCCTGGATGGTGGGCTGATGGTGGGTGCCCATCTCGCCAGGAATCGGGAGATCGGCGCGGCCGCGAGGCGCGGACGATCCAGGGCCCGTCGGGCCGAGCGGGTCGTGAGGCCGTTGAGGAACGGCGTGGCCGTCCCGCGCAGAACCACAGCAGCAGCCAAGGAAGTCTCCCGGAAGCCCTCGTCGCTCTCGGCGGTCAGCCTCCGGCAGAAGGCGCCAAGGGCCGCGGCGTCAGCCAGGGCGGAGCGTGTAGGGCGGGCGATGTGACGGTCCTCGGCCAGAAAGTCCCGGATTCGGACTCCGAGCCAGCGCGCTGGGGCCAGGAGGTCGGGAGGGCGAAGGAACCGGCAGCCGCCGATGATTGGGATGTCCAGCAGCTGAGATGTGGGGACCGCCCGGTGATTGAGGCTCAGGATCTTGGAGGCCTCCTCCCACAGCTTCAGCAACCAGAGACGGCGGGGTTGGAGACGCGTGCCGTCTGGTGGAGGGCGGATCCAGGCCTCGCTGCTGCTGGCGACCAGCCAGTCGAAGCCGTTCCTGCCTCCGCGGAGCGCGACCTGCACACCCTTGAGGCAGGCGAGCTGGAGTTGGGTTGCCAGGTCGAGGAGGCCGAGGCCTCCGATGGCAACGGGTCTCGCCATGACGGCGGCGGGAAGCCACGCCGTGTGCTCGGGCCCCCAGACGAACCTCGCTAGTCGGGCCTGCAGCTTGGCGATGGTCGGGGGTGATGGCAGGTACCCGTGCAGGTGATGCTGGATGGTGGAGCCCACCAGCGAGTTCGCCGCTCTAGCTCGCCCGACAAGGGATAGGCCGCGGGTGAAGGGCGTCCATCTGCGGCAGGCGGACTCCAGGAGGGCGAGAAGATGCTGCTCCTGATGGGCTACGGAGCTCCTGGGGGCGATGTCGAGCCCGAGGACCCTGATGGAGGTGGTCGACCAGGAGGCGCCGAGAGGGGAGTCGCCGCGGTTGCGCCAGGCGCCGCACCAAAGGCCCGCGCTCTTCCCGAGGTTGACGGCGATACCGGAGGCCCGCTTGAAGTCTTCGAGGACGGTCGCCACCCGCTCGAAATCTTCGTCGCGATGGATAAGGAGGACGATGTCGTCGGCGTAGGCGATGACGTTGCCCACGCCGAGGGTCGACTCCAGGCGACGTAGCAGCGGCCCCGTAGCGATACTAAAGAGCGCGGCACTCACGGCGCAGCCCTGCCGTAGGCCGTTGAGGAGGGGGAAGGCGGTGGTGTGAAAGCCTCCGGCCCGGATCGTTGCGTCCGCCCCGGCGTACAAGATGTTAATCCAGCCCATGAAGGCCGGCGGGAGGCGGAAGGACGTCATCAGGGACTCCAGGAAGCCGCGGTCCAGGGAGTCGAAGGCGGACTCCAGGTCGACACCCATGACGGCCAGCGGCGAGCCCATGGCGGTTGCCTCCTCAACAGCATCCGTCACCTTGGCGATGTTCCAGGACGGGGACCTCCCGGGGACGGCGTACGTCTGGCAGTCTGGTACCAGGGCTCGTAGGTGGGGCTTGAGGCGCCGGTGGAGAATGGCAGCCAGCACCCTGTAGTCGGCCGAGGGCAGTGCGATGGGCCTGTATCCCTCAAGGCCGCGACCGCCGCGGGCCTTGGGCACCAGGCAGATGTAGCTGCGCCGCGTCGACGGAGGCAGGGCTCCGCGGAGCCGTGACGCCGCGAACACTCGGGCCAGAGCTTCGGCGAAGAAGTCCTCGAAGGCGGCGAGGAGTTCGCATGGCAAGCCGTCCCAGCCGGGGGCCTTTCCGCGAGGGAGGCGGCGGATGGCGGCGGCAATCTCGCTGGGGCAGATTTCGGGCCGGTGGAGAGGGTCCTCCTCGCCCAGCTCGCTGATGGGAGTGATCATGCTGTTGCCGATGAAGGCGGCTCCCGCAGCTGGGTCGCTGGTGGGACGAGCGAAGCGGGGCTGGAAGATCGCGTACGCCTTCCGCCGAAGCTCGGGGCCCTCGATGACGTCGTCGTCGTCGTCCCTGATGACGCTGACCGGGCGTCGAAGATGGATCGCGCGCGCCAGGTCCGGCAGCGACGGGTAGTCGGCCCGGATGGAGGAGGCCTCGAGCTGCGCCGCGATGTAACCTCTTGCTCGGACGACGTAGCCGTCGCTGGCAGCGTGTCGCGGGTCGTGGAGGGATCTGGCCTCCGCTAACAGCCCCGCCTTGATGGTGGTCCACCTGCCCCACAACAGGATCGCGTCGTCGTCGTCGTGCGCAAGGTCTTCCTCCAACTCCCGGATGTAGCCAGCCAGGTGTTCTAGGGCAAGGCCCGAGCGGAGCATCGCGGCCAAGCGAGGCTGGTGAGGGTAGACGGCGGGCGGACCCACCTGGAGCAGCACGAGGTGGTGGTCAGAGAGGTGGTAGTGACTGGTCGCGTAGGTGGTGACGCGATCCAGGACTCCAGCAGGGACGAGGATCCGGTCCAGGCGGCTTCTCTCAATTTGGTCGCCGCGGCTAGCGACTCTGGTGGGCAGGTGGGCGGCGTCAAACTGGGTGGCCACGTCCACCAGCGCCGCCAGTTCCAGAAGAGCGTGAAGGGCATCCGCGGAGGACGACGAAGTCTCCCTGATGTTGAGATCCCCGAGGACCCAGGCCCCCTCTTGGATTGCTGTTGCCGCCAGGAGCTCCAATTGCTCTAGCCGCTCGCGGGGGTCGTGTGCCAGATGGGCGTTGATGATGGTTATCTCCTCGCCGTGGACATCGATGACGGCCAAGGCAATGTGGCCCGGCCACAGGACACGCTGCCGTAGCACGGCGACGCCTGGCCCGAAGACGCAGGCGAGTCCAGATCCCGAGATGGCTACGGGTGGCGTGACTACAGCGCTGTAGCCGAGGCAGAGGTCTTGGCCTTGGTCAAGATGGAAGCTATTTGTCTCCTGGACAAACGCGATGTCCACTTGGTGTTGTCTGAGGAGATGACAGAGCACTAGGCTCCTCCCACGAGTGGCGAGCCCACGCGCGTTGATAGTGGCAACGCGGAAGTTCATTGAGCTCTTTGTTCAAGTTTTTTCCGGGCGTCCGCGAGCCGCTTGTAGATGGAAGAGTTGTAGCCAGGTCGCAGGTCTATCAAGGCGCTGATCAGCCTGGTCAAAACGGGCCTCTGGACGGCTGTGAGCTTCGGCATCAGGATGTCGAGTTTGCTAATAGAGGGGAGGGCATGCAGGATTTCTTCCCTTTGGAGGCCAAGTTTCTCGATTTCGTCAAACAGGGAGCTGGGGGCTCTCTCGATAAGGTCGTCGAGTGCGGCCCTGGTCTTATTGTGCCCTTGGGATGTTGAGGACGGATCAGTTCTCTCTTCTTCCCGGTTCTCCGCGTCCATCATCTCGATGTTTGTAGGAGCCGTCTCGCTGACGAGGGTCCTCGGGGCAGGAAGATGAGGAGGAGAGGCTACGATGGCTGGTTGAGTAGGGGGTGCTGGTCCAGCAGGCTGAGGCGCCGTGGAGCGAGGGGCCGCGGGAGCCCTGATTGGCAACTCCCCAGGTGGAGTAGCGAGTGCTGGCGAAGCGGACGCTGGAGCTAGCTGCCGGGGCTGCTGAGGTGCGGCGGGTGACTTGGCCTCGGTAGGGGAGGAGGGTGTTGCTTGCCTAGGGCTGGTGATCCTATTGGCGAGCACTGGGCAGTTTGCCCTGCGGTGACCCTGCTTGTTGCATTTCGAGCATTTTATTCCAAATGTCAGGAAGGCCGACAGGGTGTCTCCTTTAGACTTAATGTCCAGTCTGGTGGGCAGGTTCTCCAGTTTGATGTCCTTGTGGAGCAGGATGAAGGCCTCCCGGCGGCCGTCGGTGAAGGCGTACTCCCCCATTTTGATCAGGATGGGGGCGATGGAGGTGACTTTTCCATAAGGATGCAGGGCCTCCACGACGGCGCTGTCCTCCACAAAGCCGGGCAGATTGGCCACGACAATGCGCTCGGCCCTCTTGCGGTAGGGGAAGATCTTAAGGAGCGTTCCCTCGATGTCCAGGTCGCTCCCGAGCAGACGGCTCGCAAGGTCCTTGCTCGCCAGGCCCACGATGTAATGCCCGTTCATTTTGTTGAACTGGGTGATGTTTCTCGGTCCCCCGACCAGCTTGTCTATCGCCTGGAGGTATTTGTAGGACGAGATGTCAGGACAGACCTCCACGAAGATGTAGTTGTCCTGTGTGGATGAGGTTTGCCTCGCCTTGGCGTCGGCGATGTTAGCCCGCGTCGCCTTGATCTCCTGGGGCGGCATTGCTCTTGGCCCTGTGAGCCGCTTCCGCTGCCGAGTATTGTGCTGCACTCTAGGCTTGCTGGGCTGCGTTGCAGAATGGTCTGATGACGTCGAGCCGCGGCGCCTCTTCTTGTTCCTAACTACGAATGTAAAGCCGTTGTTTTGTTCGTCCCCCATCTCCACGGAGTCACACCAGTTCTTGGAGGTTGGTTCGGCGCTGGTAGCAGCAGCAGTTTACGGCGCCGTGACGTCAGGCGCGGCGGCCGAATTTGCATGCTTGATGCCTGCCGGCGATTTTGCATGCTTTTGATTTTCAAGATTTTCTTCAGAAGTTTGCTTCTGTAAGTTATTTTTCGGTGATATTTCGTCACCGGTTTGGGATACGAAGCTGGGCCTTTCAGGCACTGATTCAGCTGTCTCTGGGCTACTTGCCAGTACCAAATTTGGCATGTTGCCAGCCATCCACACGCACGCCAGAGGCGAAAACGGCGGAGCTCGCAAAAGCGTGGCCGCTCGCCAGAAGGAACTGGTGGAATATCATGTAACTTGGCATGGATGTACACTGATGGAAATAGAAAGTGTTACATCCAGAAGGAACTGGTGGAATATCATGTAACTTGGCATGGATGTACATTGGTGGAAATAGAAAGTGTTACACCCAGAAGGAACTTGTGGAATATCATGTAACTTGGCATGGATGTACAGTGGTGGAAATAGAAAGTGTTACACCCAGAAGAAGTGGTGGAATATCATGTAACTTGGCATGGATGTACACTGGTGGAAATAGAAAGTGTTACACCCAGAAGGAACTGATGGAATATCATGTAACTTGGCATGGATGTACACTGGTGGAAATAGAAAGTGTTACACCCAGAAGGAACTGGTGGAATATCATGTAACTTGGCATGGATGTACACTGGTGGAAATAGAAAGTGTTACATCCAGAAGGAACTGGTGGAGTATCATGTAACTTGGCATGGATGTACACTGATGGTGGAAATAGAAAGTGTTACACCCAGAAGGAACTGGTGGAATATCATGTAACTTGGCATGGATGTACACTGATGGTGGAAATAGAAAGTGTTACACCCAGAAGGAACTGGTGGAATATTATGTAACTTGGCACGGATTTACACTGGTGGAAATAGAAAGTGTTACACCCAGAAGGAACTGGTGGAATATCATGTAACTTGGCATGGATGTACACTGGTGGAAATAGAAAGTGTTACACCCAGAAGGAACTGGTGGAATATCATGTAACTTGGCATGGATGTACACTGATGGTGGAAATAGAAAGTGTTACACCCAGAAGGAACTGGTGGAATATTATGTAACTTGGCACGGATTTACACTGGTGGAAATAGAAAGTGTTACACCCAGAAGGAACTGGTGGAATATCATGTAACTTGGCATGGATGTACACTGGTGGAAATAGAAAGTGTTACACCCAGAAGGAACTGGTGGAATATCATGTAACTTGGCATGGATGTACACTGATGGTGGAAATAGAAAGTGTTACATCCAGAAGGAACTGGTGGAATATCATGTAACTTGCCATGGATGTACACTGATGGTGGAAATAGAAAGTGTTACACCCAGAAGGAACTGATGGAATATCATGTAACTTGGCATGGATGTACACTGATGGTGGAAATAGAAAGTGTTACACCCAGAAGGAACTGGTGGAGTATCATGTAACTTGGCACGGATTTACACTGGTGGAAATAGAAAGTGTTACATCCAGAAGGAACTGGTGGAATACCATGTAACTTGGCATGGATGTACACTGATGGTGGAAATAGAAAGTGTTACACCCAGAAGGAACTGATGGAATATCATGTAACTTGGCATGGATGTACACTGATGGTGGAAATAGAAAGTGTTACACCCAGAAGGAACTGGTGGAATATCATGTAACTTGGCATGGATTTACACTGGTGGAAATAGAAAGTGTTACACCCAGAAGGAACTGATGGAATATCATGTAACTTGGCACGGATGTACACTTTCGGCTACCGTAAATCCTTCAAGTGCATACAAGTTGTATACTCCTGTAAAAGGGTTCACAGTATCCGAAAGCTTGAGAGAACGTTTAATAAAATAAGAAACTAATCCTCGGAGGCTGCGTTTTATTGTAATTTAAATTTCACAGGATTCTTCCGAAATTACTTATTTTCTTGTAATATATCAGAATTTCTTCTCTGCGGAAATTTTCCTTGGGGATCTACTCTGTATTGCCCGGGATTTATCCGTGTTCGTATCTGCCCGAATATATATACTTTGTTTAGAAAGTATTTTCATTTACCCTTACTTGAAATTCTGCTTGTAAAAAATCAGAATATACCCATTATAATTTTTAAGCCACCATCTATACGAGGTGTGTTCAAAAGGTATCGCGACTTTTGTGTTTTTTCAAAAATTATTTATTTATTCATGAATACCTATTTTGTCCCCTTCAAAGTAATCCCCATGAGATATTATACACTTGTGCCAACGGTTTTTCCAATCTTCGAAGCACTTCAAAAAAATCATTTTTAAAAATCTTTTTCAGCTCCTCCTTCGATGCCGTCTTTATCTCGTCAAGCGTAGCGTAACGTCGTCCTTTCATGGGCCTCTTCAGTTTAGGGAACAAGAAAAAGTCACAGGGGGCCAGATCTGGGGAATACGGTGGCTGCGGCATCATTAGTGTGTTGTTTTTGGCCAAAAGGTCGCGCACAAGCAACGATGTGTGAGCAGGGGCGTTATCGTGATGCAAAAGCCAATTTTTGTTCTTCCACAAATCCGGGCGTTTCTGGCGGATTGCTTCGCGCAAATTGCGCATAACTTGCAGGTAATATTCCTTATTGACCGTTCTACCCTGTGGCAAGAACTCATGATGCACCACGCCCCTGCAATCGAAGAAAACTGTCAGCAAAACTTTCACATTCGACCGAACTTGGCGCGCTTTTTTCGGTCTTGGTTCGTGCGGCAGCTTCCATTGAGATGATTGAGCTTTGGTTTCCACGTCATAACCATAAACCCACGCTTCGTCACTAGTTATGATCCTCTGGAGCAAATTTGGGTCGTCGCGGACAGAGTCCAACATCTCATTAGCAATGTTCATGCGATGCTGTTTTTGGTCGCATTGAGCAATTTTGGTACGAATTTCGCGGCGACCCGTCTCATGCCCAAATCATTGATAAAAATCGAATGGCACGAGCCAATCGATATCTTTAGGTCCTCAGCAACTTCTCTAACGGTGATTCGACGATTGGCCAATATCATTTTCTCCACTTCATTATTTTTTTCGTCTGTTGTTGAAGTGCTCGGGCGTCCGGCACGCCCTTCGTCGTTCACATCTTCTCGGCCTTCTGAGAACATTTTGTACCACCGATAAACGTTGCTTCGGTCCAAGGTAGCTTCTCCGTATGCCACAGTCAACATTCGGAATGCATCCGCGCACTTAATTTCGTTTTTCACACAAAATTTGATACAGGTTCTTTGATCCATTTTTTTTTAATAGGTAAAAATCGAAGACGATCCAAAACACCTGCAAGCAAAGCAGCTGTCAACAATTAAGTGAACATTCAAAATGGCCAAGCTTGTCGGCATAAGTGAGAGACATGAGTACCAACATAAAGCCACAAAAAGATCGAAATTCGAATATACGTAACCCGCGAAAATTCAAAATTCGCGATACCCTTTGAACACACCTCGTACTTTTAATGTGTATTCACAGGCCCTTCGGGAAAAATCCGGGGCGTTGCCCGGGTTACTCGGCTAGTTTATAAAATATTTTTGTAGTTCTGTATATTATCTTTTGTTAAAGCAGGTCAGAATACGTGTCGATGCTACATTACAATTGGTGCAGGGAAAGGAAGCTGGTTTTCTCCATCAGGCAATTCAATATTTCAAAGATATCCTGAGAACGTTCTAGCTAGCAATGTGAACGTTGGAAGAAGGAGATTTGCATCAATTCGCCATTTTAAAAAATGAAAGTATCACAAGTATCGTACTTTAATTATTTGCATAGTTTCATCTTACAACGGATTGAACTAATCAGCATAATACTATATGCCCGGCCCAGAGTTGACGTCATGGAAATACCTTGAGTTTTAGAGGATAAACCTTGCAATATCTTATCAAAGTCAAAAACAAGACAACCATGGATAAGAACTCCGATGCAATAATACTCTTGATAAAATGTTAGTACAGGACACGATATCCAAGTACAAGATATCTAAGCCTAAAAGGATGTAACCATACCTCTAATGCTGCATAAATATATATATATAAACCACAAAATATGTAACTGAGTTGTAAATATGGAAATAAGCATAATATAACTATACTAAGCACACATGTAACTATACTTGATTCTTGATAAAATGTTAGTCAGTACAGAACACGATACCCAAGTACAAGAGATCTAAACTCAAAAGGATGTAACCACACCTATATATATATATTGCTGTAAATAAATAAACCAATATGTAACTGAGTTGTAAATATGTAAATAAGCATGTAACTATACACATGAGGTAGTAAGTTATGTTTCCCAGGTGTGGAGGATGACCTTGTGCTGAGCTGATGCCGCCGTGGGTAGGTCGGGCGGGGCCTCTGTTGACGCTCGTCGCCATGGCAACCGTTACTAGGCGATGGGGAGTGTTTATCCGCCGCCATTGATCCCATCACAGGATGGCCGCCGCCGGTGATAACGGTCACCACTTCCTCGACTAGTCAGTTCTCTGTTATGTCAGCCATGGGGCACACTAGGGGTAGCCATAGTTTACCCACCCACTCCCTCTCTTCTTGTGGTAGTTCTGTAAACATTTATCATAAACTTGTTTGTAAATATAAGCCAATAAAGCGCCACCAATATACAAGAAATAGAAATATCAAGCATGAATGTTTCTTTTACAAATAAAACAAACTTACTACTGTCCTTACTGCGATACATAATATAGGGAGAGCTTGGCTAATCAGTGGTGAACCCTCCCAGTGGTTTCACTTATTTAATCCACCAGATCACTTTTCAGAGCTCTAATACTGTATTGGACGATTCTGCTTGCGTATGCGACAATGAAGAATGGAATCTTAAAAATGATATTTGTTATGTATGATATTAATATTCATTGAGATTTATTTATCATCATCATTTATTGTATAAATACTTTGTTTTTAATTAAAATATTAGTATGTAAAAATAACTAGCGTTGCGTGATAAATCTTAAACTAGATACATAATAAATTGGCGACGAGAAAAAATAATTTTTTTAAGGTAAAGTAATATTGAGCTAATTTTTAAACTAATTTTAAACTAAATTTTAATTTTTTAAAGATGGCTAGTTTCGGAAATATTGAGAATTTTGATCCTTCTAAGCCAGAGAAGTGGACAACGTACGTGGAGAGAATGATCTTCTTTTTCCTTGCAAATGGAATTGAAAAGATCACGCAGAAAAAAGCTATTTTTCTCACTTTAATAGGCCCTGAAACTTATGCATTGGCAAGGTCATTGGCCGCGCCAAAAGATTTAGCTCATGTAAATTATGAAGAGATACTTAATATCCTGACTGGACATTTTTGCCCTAAGCCCAATGTGATAGTCCAGCGATACCATTTTAACAAACATAATCAAGGTAATGAACCGATTGCTACCTATATAGCAGAATTAGGAAGATTAAGTGAGAACTGTGAGTTTGTTGATCTGGATGATCGGTTGAGAGACAGATTAGTGTGTGGCTTAAGAAAAGAGTCACTTGTGAAGAGATTATTGTCTGAGGCAGCTTTGACTTTTGAAAAAGCCATGGATATAGCACTATGTGATGAGTCGGCAAGTGCAAACGCTAGTGTTTTGATGGAGACGACTCCTGATGTAAATATATTAAAGAAAGCTAATAAGAGTGAACCATTTAATTTCAAATCGAAGCAACCTGAATTCAAATAGAATTGCGAAAGGATTAAATAAGAAAATTATTTGTATACGATGCAAAGGAAATCATTTGCCTCATGTATGCAAATTCAGAAATGAAAAATGCTTCAAGTGTGGAAAAATTGGTCATCTGCAGAAGGCATGCCTGACTAGAGTAAAGAAATTTGGATACTTGAATAGAAGTAATAGTGATACATACCTACACTGTCTTGGAACTGAAAGTTTGAGTAATCCTTTTTACATAATGGTAAAATTAGATAATCATGACGTAGCAATGCTTATAGATTCAGGAAGTGCATACTCATTACTAAACAAAGAAGCATTTTTAAAGTATTGGAGAGTAACCCAACTTGAGAAATATGAGGTGCTATTGAAGACATGGTCGTCAAGTCACGTCAAGATTTTGGGAAAGCTTTTTGTTAAAGCAAAAGTAACAAATGGTTTTTAAAAATTATCAATTTTGGTGGCTGATGGTCTGGGTCCTAACATTCTGGGAAGGCAGTGGTTTGAAGCGTTTCGCCTGAAGATAAATTTTTTGAATCATATCGAAACAAATCCTTTTTCTTCTGAATTTGAAGAAGTATTTAAACAAGAAATTGATGCCTATAATGGACCTTTGATCCATATTGACATTCCTGAGAATGCAGAACCCAAATTTGTAAAGGCCAGAACCGTGCCATTTGCTCTGAGAGAACTAGTAGATAAAAAATTAAAATCACTGGAAGAGCAAGGAGTTATTGAACCGGTTAAATTTACCAAATGGGCATCACCAATTGTGACGGTCCTAAAGAATGACGGCACTATAAGAATATGCCACGATTATAAAATTACAGTAAATTTGTATAGTAATCCTGATAAATACCCACTGAAGTCAAAGCTGCCTCAGACAATAATCTCTTCACAAGTGACTCTTTTCTTAAGCCACACACTAATCTGTCTCTCAACCGATCATCCAGATCAACAAACTCACAGTTCTCACTTAATCTTCTTAATTCTGCTATATAGGTAGCAATCGGTTCATTACCTTGATTATGTTTGTTAAAATGGTATCGCTGGACTATCACATTGGGCTTAGGGCAAAAGTGTCCAGTCAGGATATTAAGTATCTCTTAATAATTTACATGAGCTAAATCTTTTGGCGCGGCCAATGACCTTGCCAATGCATAAGTTTCAGGGCCTATTAAAGTGAGAAAAATAGTATAGACCTTGGTCGAGACTACATATTGATCATGCGGGTCCTTTTCAAGGAAAACTTTTTCTGGTTGTAATAGATGCCTATTCTAAGTGGATTGAGGCTAAAATCGTATCTACAACATCTACTGAAACTACCATCAATTGCCTAAAGGAAATATTCGCGACCCACGGGTTGCCGGATGTGATAGTTTCAGATAATGGTACGTCCTTCACATCGGAACTTTTCAGGACTTTCTTAAAAAGAAATGGCGTGAGGCACATCTTGTGTGCGCCTTATCATGCAGCGTCAAATGGGCAGGTAGAGAGAGCTATTCAAACGCTTCAAAATCTGCTAAGAAAGAACAGCTCGGGAAATTGGACGACTAGGTTATCTAGATCGTTGTTATCGATGAGAATAGCTATAAACGGCACGACGCAGAAATCCCCAGCACAGTTGTTGATGAACAGAAACCTGAAGAGTCTCATAAATAAATTTCATCCTGAAGGTGTGTCGGAGGGAAGGATGCGACAGGAGGACAGGTTCATAAGAAATTGGAAACCCCATAGAGTGATAAATGAAGGACAGGCAGTTATGGCACGAGGGTACCATGGCCCCAGATGGCTACCAGGTGTAGTGCGGAAAAAACTGGTCCTGTTTCTATTAAGGTAGAGACAGATGACGGAGAAATTGTAAACCGGCATTTAGATCAAGTCAGGAGTTGTGGGGAAAGTGAAGCCTTACCATCTACATCATCGACCCCTCAAGTGACACCTGATTTTGAAAGACCTCCGGCTGTTCAAGAAACTGATTCTTCAGAAGGAACCCCAAAGCCTGTGTTGAGGAGATCCTTAAGAATAAGGAAACCTCCATCGTTTTTTGAAAATTAAGTTATCTTTGGCTAATGGGGAGGAGTTGTTATGTATGATATTAATATTCATTGAGATTTATTTATCATCATTATTTATTGTATAAATACTTTGTTTTTAATTAAAAGATTAGTATGTAAAAATAACTAGCGTTGCGTGATAAATCTTAAACTAGATACATAATAATATTTTAGCAAGATATGGATATAAGCTTTTAGGACAGTAGAATTACATAGAAATATTTGCATCGGGCAATGTTCTTCCGCAAACAATTTAAACAAGGCATAAATGAAATATAAGGCAATAACACGCCATCTATACACAATAAATAGAACTATCAACCACGAATATTTCTTTTAAAAAAAGCTTTCTACTGTCCTTACTGCTATACCAAATATTGGGAGGACTTGGCTCATCAGTGGTGAACCCTCCCAGCGGTTTCGCCAATTTAGCCCTCCCACTATTTTTCACCGCAGTAAGGATGGATGAAAAAGTTTATTTGTATTCGTAATTTATATCTTTAATTTTGTTTTAAATAAATACTACTCATAAAATAAAAGGATTTAAAAGCGCGAATGTTTCTTTTATACATAAAACGAACTTCTATTGTCCTTACTGCGATGAAAAAATATATTGGGAGGGCTTGGCTCATCAGTGGTGAACCCTCCCAGCGGTTTCGCCAATTTAATCCACCAGAACGTTTCTCAGAGCTCTAATACTGTATTGGATCATTCTGCTTTTATATGCTACACTGAAGGATGGAATATTCGCGCTTTTAAATCCTTTTATTTGTATAGATTTTATATGTATAGATGGCGCGTTATTGCTTTGTGTTAAAATACTACTTATATTGAAAAATAAAAGCCTTATCTCTACCAAAAGTCCAAAAATGAATTTACTATAAGTTGCTTTGTAATTTTCACTTAAAAGACTAGTGTTAATTTTTAGACTCCTAGGGGATTTAATATTAGGTTTCAATTATGCTCATGTCTAGCTTATTTTTTCACTTTTTGAAAAATTTATCTATTTTCTTGAGATATGTTTTGTCGAATGGTCAACAAAGACATTTCACTGTCCAAGAGTGCAGTATTCTAAATAGAGAATTCTGATATTAGGAACAGTTTTGTCCACTTTTTTCGAAAACTTGTGGGAAAAACTTAAGATATTTACACTAGTGACAATAGAAAGTGTTATACCCAGAAGAAACTATTGGAATATCATGAAAGTCGGCGTGAATGTACAGGCTGTTACATAGATCAAAAATTAAAAAGTGAAAATAATAATTCTATATACAGTTACGAGCGTCATGCGTGGCCTCTGTCGCGGTTTGCTTTTTTTTTTTTTGGAATGGCGCCCTCCTATTGGTCGGCTACGATCACGCCACCTTTGCCCCCCCCCCCCCCCCCCCCCATTTCTGTAACTATTGTGTTGGAGCGGGTCGCTCCTTAAATAAATGCATATATTAGTTAATAACCAAATGGAATCCTCTCTTTCTTTTTCCTAGTAAGAGACGCCTACGGAAGCCAACAGTACATAGACAGATAAAGCACATAGGCTATAGTTATTAACTAAAATATGCAATTATTTAAGGCGCCAATTTATAATTGCAACAAATAGTATTTGAATCAAAACATTCAATTGGGTAAAACACGGGCGTTGCCCGGGTCATTCGGCTAGTATGTATATATAAAGACGTTTTACATCCAAAATTGAATCATTCATTTCACGCCACAATAAATTAATTGAAATCACATTTCAGGTTTTTTTTTTTCCTTCAACTCCTTTTGGTTGTTAAAAAGTTTTATTTCTACTATTGTGAAAGGGGGATCGAATCCCGTATTGGGGACTTTTTTCTAATTAAAAAAAATGATCCAATGGTTTTTGGTTCTTGTAAATGCCCAACCTCACCAGCGAGTGCAAGTAACCAAACGGGGCTCTCTGGTACACTTGTAAGTGCAAAGTCGAACTGCGCTTTTCACCTGAGTAGATATGTGGTGTACTTACAGTAAAGACAGTCGCTTACTACCCCTCACCATGATTATCATGGCCTGTACTACGCATATACTAGGGACAATAATAATAAACTATCGTAGATCTTTATCTCCTTTAAAAAGAAGGCCGTTATAACCAAAATAAAAGTACAAAAGTGTGAAGAAGCCACCAATAAAATGTTATTCCAGTATTGACACAATGAAACTCCACCAAACTACAGAAACATGTCACATGTTAGTCTTGTAGCGTCCTCTGATTGACTCCTTCAACCAATAAAAAGGAGAAGCTGCCAACTGGAAACTCTTGTATTTATAATCTACTAGCCGAATGACCCGGGCAACGCCCGTGTTTTGCCCGATTGAATGTTTTTATTTAAATACTATTTGTTACAATTATAAATTGGCGCCTTAAATAAATGCATATATTAGTTAATAACTATAGCCTATGTGCTTTATCTGTCTATGTACTGTTGGCTTCCGTAGGCGTCTCTTACTGGGAAAAAGAAAGAGAGGATTCCATTTAGTTATTAACTAATATATGCATTTATTTAAGGTGCGACCCGCTCCAACACAATAGTTACAAAAACCAAAAAGCGAGTGGGGGGGGGCATGATGGGGGGGGGGGGGGGCAAAGGTGGCGTGATCGTAGCCAACCAATAGGAGAGCGCCATTCCAAAAAAAAAAAAAAGCAAACGGTGAAAGAGATGAAAACTGAAGAATTGATTAAGAACGCATGACGCTCGTAACTGTATATAGAATTTTACACTTCTGAAAAATATCACAGTTAGGTTAAAATGTGATTGATTTGTTAGATTATAGGTTAGGATGCTCTCTGGTATATTTTCGTAAAATTGGTCGAAGTTGCAGATATTTACACTCATGGATTAAAACTTAAGAACGTGGGAAGTCTTTGATGTTGCCGGTCGTCTGGACAAAACTTAAGGAAGTTGTACCTTTTAGCATGTATATCGGGATTCAGACAATAACTCTGAATGATATTACAGTGACCTTTATTGAAGACACACGAGATAACCTAGTGTGAACAACCTCTGTCTCCTTAAAAAAAATAGAAAACTGCTGACTTCAAAGACTTTCCACTTCCTTAAATTTTGTCCACGAGTGTAGTTTTATACATAAGAAATCATTTTTTCTTTCGAATTTCTTTATCACATGATTTGTGTTCATATCCGTGAGACATCGCTATACCGAAGTACCATCTATAAGACATGAAATAAGATTTTTTTAGAAGAGAATACCTTTTTTTTTTAATTTAAAACCTATATGATATATACAGGGTGCGATAACTATATGGGAACAAAATTGATGTACATGGGTAAAAACGAATAGACAAAGGAAAAAGAGAATTTATTTCATATTAAAGTTTTATATAGATGGACACCTATATCTAAAGGACGACATCATTCAATGGACATCAGCGGCAATAACAGCTTCTGTCGACTGCAGGCAGTAATGAGATGGGAATGTTTGTATCCACTATAGCAGCTCTGTGTTGTGGGAATGTTTGTATCCACTATAACAGCTTTGTGTTGTGGGAATGTTTGTATCCACTATAGCAGCTCTGTGTTGTGGGAATGTTTGTATCCACTATAGCAGCTCTGTGTTGTGGGAATGTTTGTATCCACTATAGCAGCTCTGTGTTGTGGGAATGTTTGTATCCACTATAGCAGCTCTGTGTTGTGGGAATGTTTGTATCCACTATAGCAGCTCTGTGTTGTGGGAATGTTTGTATCCACTATAGCAGCTCTGTGTTGTGGGAATGTTTGTATCCACTATAGCAGCTCTGTGTTGTGGGAATGTTTGTATCCACTATAGCAGCTCTGTGTTCTGGGAATGTTTGTATCCACTATAGCAGCTCTGTGTTGTGGGAATGTTTGTATCCACTATAGCAGCTCTGTGTTGTGGGAATGTTTGTATCCACTATAGCAGCTCTGTGTTGTGGGAATGTTTGTATCCACTATAGCAGCTCTGTGTTGTGGGAATGTTTGTACCCACTATAGCAGCTCTGTGTTGTGGGAATGTTTGTATCCACACTATAGAAGCTCTGTGTTGTGGGAATGTTTGTATCCACTATAGCAGCTCTGTGTTGTGGGAATGTTTGTATCCACTATAGCATCTCTGTGTTGTGGGAATGTTTGTATCCATTATAGCAGCTCTGTGTTGTGGGAATGTTTGTATCCACACTATAGCAGCTCTGTGTTGTGGGAATGACTATTGGAGTCAACTACGCCCCACATGTAATAGTCCAGCGGATTGACATCTGGTGAGTTTGGGGCCAGGTGTGACATTGATGATGATCTTCTGAATAAACCCAGATCATTCCTGGCTCCTCCGGATGTATGAGGTTGTTCCGAAGGCGCTTGGCTCTGGTCAAGCGGTTCTCCTTGGTTCTTTAGGACATGAACTTTCCTCTACGCATCACGTTTGATTTGTAACGGAGGTCCTCATGAACCACACGTCGGATGGTAGCCTCATCAACCTGCAGCTCTCTGGCGAGTGCTCTCATCGACTTCCCAGAGTCCTCATCGATGGCAGCTTGGACCCGGCTTATAGAGCATGGTGTCCTGATACTGTCAGAACGTCGACAATATCGTTTCCTTTAGGAAACTTCCGTCACATCACCCTTTGCAGCTTCCAATTCTCTCCGAACTTTGAAAACAAATGATCGGCGACTTTCAAGAATGCAGCAGTTTCTGAATCAGTATGTCCTGCAGCCAAAGAGACAATAACTGCATGTCTCTTCATTTCTTGTGTAGGTTCTGCCATGTCTACCTGCAGCAGAAAACCTATGTTACTATAACACACAGGAAAGTGCGGCATCAATATTGTGTGTTTTCAACCAGCTGCCGCACCCTGTACGTAATTTAACAAAAAACACAGTTATACTATCATAGATAACACACTACCATTATAATTATTCAAAACAGGAAAACTCTAGACAAATTGATTTTTATGTAATTTGTTTTAGGTTCCCTACTCGATTTCACCAGGCACCACGTGGTATTATGAATATTCTTAAAAATTATCACGAAAGATTTACGATTCTCCGATGATACGTGGAAAATGGTCCGAGGTCAAATGAACAAGTCTCCTGTATAAGTCGATACCTGCCAATTATAGAAGAAGGGAAAAAAGACATCTCCATGATCTATAAATCAATTTGTGTAATGACCATTGGAAGGCACCCCATAATTCCCATCCATGGCATACATACCACTCTGCGACAACTCTACTTACCTATCACATTTACTAAAGCCGCTATGTAAATAAGTTACAGCTCTATATTTACATATTTACGATATTTTGCACACACACATGTGCAAATGAAATAAAAACTTTAAAAGAGCACCTCTTTCGTTTAAAAATACATCATAACAAAGCATTTTGTGGATCATCTCTGTATGAATAGGGGTTCACACGCAGATTATATAATATACCACAATAAAAAAAATATATAAAACACAATTTTGGGAGATTTTAATATTTTCTATAAGATATTATTACTACACACACACAAATTGAAGCCGGCCTTCGCCCTTTACCACAGGTTGGATTTTGTTCAATATATGTGCCAAAGCTGCTGTGATGGTATATTCACCTGTATGTGCCTGCGCGTTTTGCGTAGAGAAGATAGAATAAATGTATTGTTTTTTTATTGCATATTTTAAAGGGAGAGGTTCCTCTTTTGTGTTATAACAAGTATTATATATACATATATGATAAGACTCTATCCGTTTTTGTGATCCAAGTTTTGGCACCAGGAAATACCTGTATCAGCAACCTTTATTAAGGGAAAGTTGAGGCCTTTTCCTTTAGACTTTGGGAAATCGGTGGTGAGAAGACTTCTAAAATTAGAAAGTGAAAGATGCAAACGCGGAATCAATTGTTACAATGTGATAAATGGTGCAAATAGGATTTTTTCGTTCAAATGAGGGCAAATGGTGTAAATGTAAAAAATATATAATATGGCCTAATTGGTGCAAATGTGGAAAACGGTGCAAATATCATAAATTATACAAATTAGAATGAATTATTCAAATTGCCGTTTTGGTGATAATATGGCGAAAAGTGAAAGTGGCCTGATTAATGTGAATGGGAAGGATGGTGAAAATAGGATAAGTGGAGTAAATGTATTTGTACATATCGGATGAATGGAGCAAATGAGGGTGTATGGGTAAAAGGAATTAATTGCGAATATTGTGGTCAATGGTACAAATGATATGATCTATGTAAATGTGACGAATGGTGTAAATAGGATTAGTGATGCAAATAAGATGAGAGAATGGTTATAATAGAATAAAGCCTCCAAAAAATGGCGGAAAACGGCTATATACAAAACATTACAATATTCCAAAGTCTATAAAGGTCATATCTCTAGTCAAATTAGACGTCAAAGTTAGACGCCAAGATGTTTGATAAGACAGACAGCTCCAGATATCAGAAAAAAAATGATCATAAGCACATTTATAACTTGTTTTGTCCAATGAAGATAGTTTAAATAGACACAATAAGTTTAGAAAATTAAACAAGATAAAGAGATATTGGCTGAAAACTGCACTCCAATGAAGTCAATCGAAGGAGAGAATTGTCTTAAAATAGAAAGTGAGATTGAAAAGGTGGAGACAGACCAAAAATCAAAAGGTAAGGACGACAAGAAACTTCCAGCGAAGACACCTCAAAAATAGAGACTGAGTCACAGAGCAGTCACAGAGTTAATTAGTTTGACTAGCCACAGGTTCCACGAAGTCCTGAGTCAGAACGTCCGAGGGTTTTCCGAGTGAGGAGAACCGGCCGTGATCGATGGACTGCCGACAGTGGCGGACTTCTTGCCAACATCCGCAGTATGCACCTACGGACAGCTTTAGGACATAATTCCATGTAATTCTACTGTCCTTAAAATGTATGGCCATAGTCTGCTTGAATCTCATAATCATGATTCACCCCAAATTGTCGAATATATAAGTAAAATAATCTAAATACACCATTAGAGCTCTAAAAAACGGCATGATTGGTTAAAAAGACGATAATGCTTGGAGGATACGCCACTGATGAGCCAGAAAAAAAAAACTCTCAATATATGCCATCGCAGTAAGGATAGTAGGAAGATTGTTTTATATTTGTCAAAATTAAAATGTATGTGATTAATAGAGTGTCATTTCTTATCAATATATGGCGCGTTATTGCCTTATGTCTAATGAAGGACCGTCTCTTGATCACACGATTAGAAGTTTCTGATGGCAGTCTGTCATCTATCACGTCTCTCATGATACAAAAGCAGATTTTGATATACATCACACTATGGTAAACAGTAAGGATAGGTCTGCTAGCATGCAGGATAGATTCGATATGATTCTATTCTATACATGGACACATGCTTATTCATTAAATATCATTAGGAGGGTTGGTGGAAGAGTGGTGAAAACCATCGATTTTTTTTTTCGACAACTACGACTCGGGATTGAATCTCGCTTTGGGCACTTTTCTTCTTAAGAAAAAGTTGCTTCTCAAAGGCCCTCGATTTTTGCAAAAGTCCAACTTTACCAGTGAGTGCACGTAACCAAACGGGGCCCTGGCACACTTGTAAGTGCAAAAATCAAACTGCTCTTTCAAAATGTGAAGACGTGTGGTGCACTTACAGTAAAAGTAGTCGCTAACTGCTATCCATTATGAACATCATAGCCTGTACGAAGTATACGAGCGATATACAGGGTGATCCAAAAGTCCCGCACAACTTTAAAAATTAATAACTCCGCGAATATTTGCGCTAGAGCAATGCGGTAAACACCATTGTGTTCAGAATGCAATGGGATTTTTTATGGCAAATATCGAAAATTTCGAAATTGATTTTAGTTACAATTTCATTCCCTAGATGGCGCTGTACCAGAATCAGAAATTCAGCGGCCAAATTGTTTGATTAATTGAAAAATATAACTGATCGACACGTATTTTTCCTTTTTGTATACCAGGAAAGAATCCTAATAATATCAAATCGTTAATTAATAAAGCACCATTTCGCCAAAAGTTTGAAGAAATGGTTAACGATTTTTAAATACAATCTGAGATATGTAAAATAGGTATATGCAAATTAAAACATGTAGCAAAAAATATTTATATTTTTGATAGAGTTTTGTCAAATATATTGAATGTTTGAAAAGCATAGCTGAATTCAATACACGATTTTTTGAAATGTTAATATAGTACCAAAAATTATGATGGTACTACTAATAGGATTTCTTGCTATAAGGAATGTGTAATTTCTGGAATAATTGGCGACACTCGACTATTTAACTGGAAATTTGTAATGATCCAACAAATGAAATATAGATGGGAGTGACAAAATACATTTGTCGTACTTTATTCCAAATATCCCCATGGGCTTGTCAAATGTTATCATTGTTTATTATACTGTACACGATTTTAAAAAATGTATCCCCTTAAATAAATATAATTTTCAAATCGACCTTTTGCGTTGAAAAACGTGGTAGTAAAATCATTTTGTATTATTTTTGTTTGCCCAAAATTTCTAAAGGTGGGGGGTTACAGAGAATATTCCTTATGCTATTTCTTTTAATGAGCGAAAAGCGATAAATTAAACATAAGGGGTAAAATTGTGTGTACAGTGTTATCCGAGAAGTTATAACACTTTGGTCTGCACGACATAATATAAGATGTGAGCAAATGACAAACAAACAAAAATTACTGTTCACAAATAAAAAAGAGACAAGATATGAGGACAGAATTTATTTACCCATAGCCCAACACAAAGAGCTTCAAAATATTGGTAGATAATATAATACATGGCAGCTTATATAACACATGAGGTAACTTGTCTCTTGGAGGCCTTGTCTCTTGTATTAGATCACAATCCTTGCTCAATGTGGCGCCCTTCATTCTCAAACACCGCCCGCAGACGATAGATGACATATTGGACAGCATTGAATAACATATCTGTTGAAATTGATGAAACGTGCCGTCTGATAGAAGCCTTCAACATGGCCAATGTGGTAGGCCGGCATCGATAAACACGCGACTTAATGTACCCCCATATCCAAAAATCGCAAGGCGTCAAGTCTGGTGATCTTGAAGGCCACTGGTGTATAAAGTGGCGACTTATCACACGATCTTCACCGAACGTATCCTTCAGCAATTGTTTGGCACCGCGAGAGATATGAGGAGGTCCTCCATCTTGCATGAATGTTATTTCGCTCAGTGCTTGTCTGTCCTGCAATATGGGGATAACCTTTTCTCTCAAAAGTTGAACATAACGTTCACCAGTTACAGAAACGGTTTTAAAAGTTCTTCCATTTATTTCTTCAAAGAAAAATGGCCCAATAATAAAAGAAGAAGTGAACCCACACCAAACTGTAACTCTGGGCTGGTAAAGTGGCATTTCTGTAAAAATCCTAGGGTTTTCTGTTGCCCAAATGCGGCTGTTTTGAGTGTTGACTTCTCCATTTAGAGAAAAGTGAGCTTCATCTGTCCACAGAACATTCGACAGCCAGTTTTCATCAATATCAATTTGCCGGAAAACCCATGCAGCAAATTCTTGACGCTTCTCAAAATCGCCGACTTTTAACTCGTGAAATCTTTGAATTTTGTACGGGTATTTTTTAAGAAAAATTCTTAGAGCTCTCCAAACTGTTCCATACGAAATCCCCGTTTGTCGAGAAACTTGTCGAGCACTTACTTCTCCATACGTGGATAACGTTTCAATAGCTTCAACATTCTGCGAAACCGTAACAGCCACTGACTTGCGTGTCGATGGTCTTCCACTCCGAGGTTTTGCTTCCAGAGATCCAGTCTTCTCAAAATTTTTTATCATTCTCCTTAGAGAGTAGCAACTCATGGGTCCTTTACCTCTTCGAATACCTTTAAAGTTACGAAACGCTCGTAAAGCTTCGGTGGAAGATTCTGAATTGCAATTATAAAATTTCACCAAGAGTACTTTATCCTGTAGTGACGGCATCCCAGAGTAAAATAAATGATCAGGGATAGTTGAATTTTTCAAATGAATTAAAATAAACATAATCGATATATGGCTTCTGAAGCCAACTGTGCGGACGTGTTTGGCATCGCTTGTCTCGTACCGCGAATGGGATTTAACTCTGCATATCACAATATAGTATTAAAAGTAACTCCTAAAGTTTACCAAATTTTAAGAAAAATGGGTAATGAGATATACACCGATTTTGAGCGATGTTCTACACAAGACAGAATATTTGTAAGACAATGCCAAAATTGTTTTGAATTTAATCCGAACCATAAAACAAAAGACTGCCAAAACATTAAAATATGTAAAATATGCGGTGTACAGGGTAGCCACAACTGTACTGAAGCGCCAAATTGTCACAATTTCTCTAAGCACCCTAAATTTAAAAACCTTTCTACAAACCATAAATCAAATTCAAGTGAATGCCCGATTTACAAATCACAAATAGACAAAATTATCCAAAGGACACAATATTCACAAATATACGAGGGAAATGATGTAGCAAATACAATTTAAAGCTTAATCTTAAATAGATTAATATCCTATATGATTGAAAATGTGAGATGTATTCAACAAAATGTAAGAAAAAGTTTTACTGCGATAAGTAAACTACAGGCCAACACTAGAGATGACCCACCTGACAAGGACGAGTGGGTAACACCCTCGTTTCCAGACAGTCATGAACCGGGATCGAATCCCGCGTTAACATTTTGTTTGATATGTGAATATCCTTCACCTGACATTCTTTTGATTCAAGAACCATATGTTTTACATGAAAATGTTATTTATGATATGGACTCTCAAATTATATGTTCGAATAAAACTGGGGAAAAATATACGGCAACTATAATTTTAAATAAAAATATAAAGTTCAGCAAAGAGGAAAAATTCACAAATTCTTTTTGTACAACAATATCTATTTCTACAGTTAAAGCAAAATTAATTATTTCTAATTTCTACATTCATCCGAATACATTTAACCCTGTTCATCAAACATTCATTAGAGATCTGCTCAAAACGTATATAAATCAACCTGTAATCCTTTGCGGTGATTTTAATTCAAGACCTACTATATGGTTTGTTATAAACTCTAATGGATATAGATTACAACCTATTATAGACGAATGTAACCTCTTTATACATAACCTGAAAAAACACCCACCTGCCGCGGAGAGTAAGTATAATTGATCTCACAATCTCGAATAAACACTCACTAAGTTTAATAAACAACTGGCATACCTCTGATTTGACTAATATTTCCGACCATGTTGCTGTTAAATTTGATATCAGGTTAAAGAATGGTCATTTATTCAATAATCAAATTTCCACTTTGAAAAAAAAAAGCGAATTGGGCAATTTTTTCTAATAACATATCATTACAAGATACAAAAAACTGGGAATTGATATAATTAGAGTGAAAGATGAGGAAGACATTGATGGGATAGTGAACGCACTCATGAATTTATTGAGAGAAGCAGCATATAAATCTTCGAAGGTTAAATCCCCCATTAATAAACATGTTTCCAGAATTGACTGGTGGACTAATGAACAGGAAATAATAAAAAATCATTTTCATTATATTAGAAACTAGTATTATCGTCATAAAACAATCAGTTACAATACATTTAAGTTGGCAAGAAACAAATACACTAATGCAATAAGAAAAGCTAAAAGAACTAACTGGCGAAACGTTATTGAAGAAAATTACACAGATAATCCATTTGGTAATGCTTATAAGTTCTTCAATAAATTAAGATCCTCAAATGTAAAGAATGGAATTCCCATAATTGACAATTCACCAGAATATCTAAAAGAGCAAACAATGACCATATTAATGGACGATTTAATTCCTGAAGACGATCCTAATTTGGAAAATTTTCAACAACAAATAATTAGAAATTTTAAGCCACGAATGAATAATCCAAGCATAATTATTATCGAAGTAGAAGAAATAATGAATATCATTTCTAATTCTGATGTTTAAAAAGCTCCAGGTTTAGACAACATAAGTAGCAATATTGTAGCGTAGAAATCAAGCCTTGAAATATCCTAAGATATAAAAAAAATTATTGATGATGTCACAACGACGAGTCGACAATTATTAACAAGTCAGCAAAACTATCTACAGCTAGGGAATCTTAAGCAAGCAAGCAAAGAAATATTTTTAAAATGATTTCACAAATACGGAGTAATATATTTTTTTATAATCTGTTGAGTATTTTCATTGAATTATATTAAATTAAATAATAAAATATTTCTTCGCCACAATATGATCAAATGTTCTTACCCAAAAATTAAGCATATGTTATGCAAACTATTTAATAAATGTATTCAAAAAGGGGTATTATCCGGAGAAATGGAAAATAGCAGCTCTAAAGATAATTCCCAAACCACATAAATCTAATTTAGAATCAACAAAAAGTTATCGACCTATCTCATTGATTTCAAATCTTTCAAAAATTTTCGAAAAAATCTTGAAAAATCGAATTTATGAATTTTATGAAAGTAATAATCTTTTGAGCTCCAGACAACATGGATTTGTCAAATAAAAATCAACGACAACGTGCTTGAATAAAATATTTATCGATCGAGGATCAACAGCGATACGACTTGGATATTCCAGATATAATTGAAAATTTGATTAAATATAAAATTACACTATTGAAGAAAAATACTAACCAAACATTTCAAAGTTTCTTTCCCGCTAATATTCCGAATTATTTTCGGGCAAATTTCCACAACTCTCAATTTATTACAAATCACGGAAATTTTAGAAGCTTTTTAAAATTCATCAAAGCAGTGCAGGATTCAAGATGCTTCTGTGGATGTGAGCAACAAATTTCTATTCATCTGCTGCTAAATTGCCCCGTCTTCCAAGAATATAGAGAGAGAAATAAGGATAACCCAGGCCCCTGGAGCGCAAGAAACGCCAACTGCCCGGGCTGTCAAGCTAACTAGTAGAAACCAGTTACTCTAGATTATATTTACATAGAGCCAATTGCAGAGCCGAACCAGCTGGTCAGGAAGTTCCATGCCTGCAGAGAACCCGGGAGTCCAGCCAACGAGACTGGGTCGAAGGAGGTCTTCCCAAGCAGCAGAGCTGTCTTCATTCTGTGTTGCACGAAAGCAGGGCATCTGAATAGAAGGTGGTCCACAGTCTGTTGTTCCTCCATACAATGTGGGCAAGATGGGTCTTCCCCAGGATGCCAGAGAACCAAGTCTGCCCGAACATGGCCATGTCCTGTAAGTAAGGTGGTGGTAACTTCTCCAGGACAGACCTTAGGGAGGAATTGGAGCAGCCGGTCTGGAGTATGGGCTATTCTCCTCAGGTGTCTGTTGTAGTGGTCCTGGCAATAAACCTCCGTCCATGCGTCTAGGGCTGCCGCGCGTGAGTGGTTACGGGCCAGGCTTCTAGGCAGAATGGAAAATGATGGCTCTAAGATCAAAACGGCCGCGTTCTTAGCAGCTCTGTCTGCTCTTTCCTTTCCGTCGATGCCGCAGTGTCCCGGCACCCAACACAGATTTACGTTTTGGTTGGTGTTCAGTGCGAGAATAATCTTAGCTACTAATGTCGATCGAACTGGACCTGACGTACATATGGCTGACAGAGCTTATCTGCAGTCCGACGCGATAGTGATCGCATTTCTTGAATAACCTTCCTTCACCAGACGGACCGCCCAGCGGATTGCCAGAAGTTCAGCCTGGAAGGCTGTGCAGTCGGGATGGAGCCGTAAGAGAACGGGCTGCTGATCTTCTGATGAGGGAACAATTGCAGCGCCCACCCCAGCCTCATTTTTTGATCCGTCTGTGAATATTATAGGTGTTGTTATCTCCTCGATGTTTAGACTGAAAGACAATTGACGTCTATCTGGAGGGTATGGCAAAGAAGCAGGGCCTGGTCTAGATTCAAAATTTCCTTCAGGAACGCCGTACGAGACCTAACAATAATATCGAAAGGAGGGCTGCCGGTGATGGAGATGGCTGAGACTGTAGGTGTTTAAGGACCTCCTCTCAGTACACGTTTCGCAAAATTGCAGTGAAGGCTCCTAAGTTGCCTAATGCCTTCGCTGGAGAGAGCACGACCTCCCCATGCTGACGCTCCGTCCAGCTGAAAAGAAGCTTCCAAATTTACCCTGTATGATGTGGGTGAGTCGTGGGATTATTGATCTGCATCTACGTGTGATCTTACGTAGGTGGGCGACAAATCCGCGGGTCTGGTAAAACTCCACTCCTAAGATTGTGACGGTCTTCTTGATGTTTAAAGGTTGACCAAGGACTCTAAGCCCTGTCTCGGAGTTGGGGTGGACATTACGCCATTGGAACAGGCAAGCTTGAGTCTTAATGGGGTTTATATTAAGACCATTTATCGTGCACCAAGATGTCAACCTCTCCAAGAAGGTGTTAGTGGCAGAGACCGGCAGGCGACTACGAACCTGAGTCATAAGGGTGAAGTCGTCCGCGTAAGCTATTAATCGGCTATCTATGATGGAGGGAAGGGTGAAGATGGTCCGAGAAACTATGTTCCACAGGAAAGGACTTAGCGCTGAACCCTGGGGAGTGCCGAGTTGGGAGGACGTACATTCTGTTGCTGGCCAAGCTGAGTAAGAAACCGTCCGGTCTTCCAAAAAGCTTTTTACTAAACAGGTAATAGACTCTGAACAATTTAGACGTTCAAGATTTTGTATGATTGCCGGCCTCCAAACAGTGTCGAAGGCCTTACTGATGTCCGAGCTGATGACAAGAGTTTTCCTCCAGTGAGCTTGTCTTTCTTCAATTAATTGAGTGATACTCGCCAGTGCATCTTCCGCTGAACGACCATTTACGGTACCCAATACGGTTTTGTATTGATCTTCAAAGAACCATCCATGACGATCCGCGAGCCTCTGAAGTCGGGCCAGGATACATCTCTCAAATACTTTGGCCATAGTGTTCAATAAAGTAATAGGTCTGTATTTCTCCAGCTGACTGGTGGCTGAATTGGAGGATTTTGGCAGAAGTATGAGGCGGCCTTCTTTCCATTGACGGGAGAAGTGGCCCATACGAAGGCATTTGGTGAACAATTCGGCCAGCAGGAATTGCAAGGAAGGGCCGCCCAGGTCTAGGCATTTTGAACCAAGACCGTCAGGGCCCGGGGCTTTCCTTTTTCCACAGCGATGAATGGCTCGCAAAACTGGGGGGTTTGAATTCAGGTTCGTCTGAGTGAGCAGAAATTGCATTCCTTTGCGGGTGAGGTCTGGTGTCAGGTAGGAAAAAGTGATTTAACAGGGTCTGGCAAGTCTCATGAGGATTGTAAAGAGAGCCGTTATCATGTTTGAGAAGTAGCGGACCTCGGGGGGAGCCGCGGCCCCGGGCGATAAATCGATGTATGTCACTCCAGTATGCGGATGACACCTCCTTGCAGAGATTAAGCCAGGATTTACTTTTAGCTTTCCGTATAGCCGCCTTCAGTCGATTTGGCAAGCTCGGTATAAACCGCGGAAGAAATTCCTAATAGAACACCGGACTTTCTGACTATAACGGCGGAGGGAGATAACCAACCTTCTGATCCGACTCAGTTCGGGGGTCCACCACGGCTTTGACGGTCTTGTAGTATTGGAGCGTCTCCCCATGGAAGAGTCACAAGCTGATTGCAGGATGGAAGTCAGAAGGAGGACCACCCTGTCAATATCTTCTGGGCTAGAGGCCTCGTTTAATAAGGTAGTTACACCATCAAATTATAGGGGCATTGCCCTTATAAGCAACTTGTCAAAACATTTTACATCCATATTAAAAAATCGACTAAGTAATTGGATTGAAAATAGAAAACTCATAGCGGAAAACCAGGCAGGATTCAGAAAGGGCTACTCGTGCAAAGACCATATCTTCACGCTTACGTCACTAATTCAAATGACATTAAACCGCAAAAGGAGGAAACTTTACACATTCTTTGTTGATCTTAAAAAGCGTTTGATACAGTTCCACATCTACTATTATGGAGAAAGCTTGCGCTTGTTGGTTTAAGTGGGCGATTTATCAAACTCATACAGAACTACTATGCTCAAATGATGGCAGCGGTCAGATGGAGCGGCTCTTTTACAGAATTTATCAAAATACAATCAGGTGTTCTTCAGGGTGAACCTCTTTCACCTTATTTATTTATTATTTTCAATAACGATCTGGTTGCTACGCTGGATGATTCTGACCTGCCAGGTATATACTTACCGGGCCATGGAACTATACACCTGCTCCTGTTCGCGGATGATATAGTCTTCCGTGGTGAATCCAAGAAAAATATCCAAATAAAGATTAATTTAATAAAAAATATTTTGAGGAAAATAGTTTAACTCTGAACCAATTCCAGTCTAAAATCGTAGCGTTTCGAAATGGAGGCCGCTTGGCTAGATCTGACGTTTGGTTTTGGGGCCAACAACCTTTGACAGTTACCTCAAAATATACGTATCTTGGCTACCCCTTAACAATCAAGAATCCAACTGCTTACGTGGCGCAGCACTTTAAAAGCAAAGCATTGATTGCTACAAACGCAGTATGGAGAATACTATCTAAGTCAAGAACCATATCGTTCGGAGCAGTGATGAAATTACTTGACTCCATAGTTTTATCCACGTTATTATACTCGGCCCCACTGTGGGCGACGAATCAGATAGGAGTTGTAAACCAGATCCAGGATATTTTTCTTACGGCGATTTCATGACCTTCGCAAATTTACACTCCGGGCTATATCTTACGAACAGAAACCGAAAGGATGTCCCTTGAATTAAACATTACGAAATTGATTCTAAAGTTCTAGATACGGATTTTAAAAATGGACAGGACAAGATTACCTTATGTTTGCTTGTTCCAGCTCTAGGAAGTTTCAATTTTGGGAAAAGCGGGAAAGAACTTTATTTATAACCTGAATAACATCATTGACTCTTGGGGTTTTTCTTTTCTTAAGAACTGTGAAGATTATATGGTTTTGCGAGGAGAAATGCCTAGAATAGTTCAAACCACAGTGGACCAGCTACTCCAATTTGACCGAGCTATAAGATACAAAACTCAACTCATTGTATTCACTATCAATCTCTAAGTATCTCCTTTATGACGGAGGACTACTTACTATCAAACCTCTCTTTGAAAATAGCCCGTCAAAGGATTCTATGGCTATTTTCCCCCGAGGATATCACGGGATTTTGGAACAGCGACCCTTTAAATTTCTACTTCTGCAATGCTGGCATCCAAAATATTTGGTTCATTATCTATTCCATTGCCCATTCCTACAGGAAAAGAGACTGGAAATTCGAGAAATCGGGGCTAACTCACTATAATGAACAACATGTATATACAATTTTTACTACTCTCCAGCTGGATAAAACATTTGTTTATAAATATTCAAAATTTTTCAAGGCGATTGACAAAATGAGGGAAGAAGTGCTCAACTCCCCAGACAACGGCTGATTGCTCCACCTCCCCTCTAAATTGCTTTTCCTCCTCACTCATGTACATATATAACCTCTTAGGGGAATCCCCTTGTAAGACAATAGTGTCTTAATGAAGGTTTTTGTTGTTGTTGTTGTTGTAATAGGGTAGTTACCTGGTGGAGAGAAGAGTTGAGGAAGGATTTAAAGGTCTGTTCTTTACATGAGGATTCAACCCAGGAGGATTTTGTCTCGTTATTGACCATGTCTAGGAATGTAGTCCAGATAGGTATATGGTCAGTGAAGGCCATCTCATCTAATAAACCTCTAGTGACATGGATAGCCAGTGAGCTGGATGCCAGAGTTACATCTATAGAAGAAGATAAAGGCCCATTTGACCAGGTCGAGTCCACAGGAGGTCCCAAGAAATGAAGATCATTGAAGCTGGCGAACTCTTCAAGATTAGCACCCCGGAAGTCCAACCTCGCACCGATGCCCCAGGTAGGAGAGTGGGCGTTAGTGTCCATACCCAGGATCACTGGAAGAGAGGCCCGTCTTATCGTATCTTCCAGAAGAGGGATGAAATCATCGGCAGCTCTAAGGCCGTGCCAGTAGGCCGAATGCACCACGATGATGCTCTGCTCTAGACATATGGCTATGGAGGTTATGGCGGTGTCTGGGGAGGTTAGAGGGATGGGATGAAGGTTGCTACGTGCCACAATTCCCGAGGGGATGTAGGCGCCTGGGATAAAAAAAAAAAAATGCCTGAAACCCACGTGTGGGCCAGAAGAAGTTAGTTGAGAGTTCTTGCAGGAGCACTATGTCGGCCTGTGTCGAATTTGCCAAATTTGCAATTTCAAGAATGACAGTTGGTGATTTTTTAGCGTTCACCTGCAGGACACGCAATGGCCTAGACCAGTGATTCTCAACCTTTTTTTTGTTGCGGCATTATTTTAAAGATTTGAAAATTTGGCGGCACAATTTTAGAATTTCGCGGCACACTTTTGCTAACTTGAATGCAAGAAAATTCAAATTATGTATCAATATTTCTATGCAAAATATAAGTAATATACATCTCTAACATTCAATTTGCTAATTTTGTTATTTTAAAAAGTAAAAAAATGAAAAAGAAAAAAAGAAAAACCAATACAAACGTGAACATAATCATATGACTAAAATTCGGCGGCACATTTTTAGAATTTCGCGGCACACAAAATTACCGCGGCACATTGGTTGAGAATCACTGGCCTAGACATTGTTACTTGTTCGGGGTATTCTCTCTTTTACAAAGGGAAAGGTATATAATGTGGCAAAGTGGTTGTGGGAGCTCCAGATTTTTTTTCTGCAGCGGCAGCAGCGGCTTTGGCTTGGCTCGACCGAGCATCGGATGCCCTCATGCTCTGCAGAGCCGCAGCGATAGCAGATTGGATGGGCAGCTGGACAGGCAGAAGCGCGGTGGCCGAAGCCACAGCAACGGAAGCATTGCTTTAAAGTATGACTGCGCTCATACCTGTGCACTAGACCCGCCACAGGAATACGTCCATGTTGACCGAGGATTTCGGCGACTTGGTTGTCCACTTCGATGAACACTGTACTAGTGCTGTGTGCCGCATTATTCGATCGATGGACTACCCTGATTTGCCATTTGGGTTGTTTTGGGGTGGAAAACCACCTCGCCGCTGGTGTTGATGGACGCCACCACGTGTTTTGATGACGCTAGGGAAGGATGAATCTTTTGAATTTTCCTCAAAAATTCCCTTGGGTTGCTTTGGGGTTAGCCGACCTGACGACGACATGCGATTCGAAGGAAGGAGCCAGATTCACAAATGTTGATTTCGCTTTGGGTTTCGGAGGTGCAGGCTTTACCGGCTTGTCTTTCTCTGCCACTACCGAAGCGAAAGAGGTGGAGGGAATCGGGACGTTGGCTGTGGGATTGGGTCTTCCTAGACTGGCTCCCTTGAAGGCGTCCTTAAGAAGAAGTTCTGCCTCTTGGACGAGAGTCAGTATCAGTCCTTTGGTGGCCATCTGTATTTTTTCGGGGGAGTCCAGGCTGGTGTCGGCAATGATCGCTTCGAAGGTTTGGCACTCAAAGTTGAACAAGTTCGCCGTGCTGTTGAATTTAAATTGGTGATGGGAAGACGGGAGGAGGTCTTCGTCCTCAGAACGCGGCCGCTTGTTGGCCTGCTGACTTCCTCCACCACCGCCATCATACTGGTTCAGCTCCATAAATAAAAACTATCAAAAAGCAAATATACTCCAAAGAGAGTAAAAAAAGGCAGACCAGACAAAGAACATTATTCCGTTAACGAGATGAGGTGTGTATGGTTATTGGTTCGGCCAACAACAAATATCCAATTTATATACAAATATATTTTTACATAATGAGGTTTTGAAAAATGCAAATAATCTTCATCTATTTACATGCACAACAATTTATTTTACCATCACTACAGCATAAATCACTCTTGGTGAATTTTTTTTATTGCAATTCAGAATCTGCCACTGAAGCTTTACAAGCGTTTCATACCTTTAAAGGTATTCGAAGGGGTAAAGGACCCATGAGTTGCTACTCTCTAAGGCGAATGATAGAAACTTTGGAGAAGACTGGATCTCTGGAAGCAAAATCTCGGAGTGGAAGACCATCGACATGCAAGTCAGGGGTTGCTACGGTTTCGCAGAATGTTGAAGCTATTGAAACGTTATCCACGTATGGAGAAGTAAGTGCTCGACAAACGGGGATTTGGTATGGAACAGTTTGGAGAGCACTAAGAATTTGTCTTAAAAATACCCGTAAAAAAATTCAAAGACTTCACGAGCTAAAAGTCGGCGATTTTGAGAAGCGTCAAGAATTCGCTTCATGGGTTTTCCGGCAAATTGATATTGATGAAAACTGGCTGTTGAATATTCTGTGGACAGATGAAGCTCAATTTTCTCTGAACGGAGAAGTTAACACTCAAAACAGCCGCATTTGGTCAACAGAAAACCCTAGGATTTTTACAGAAATGCCACTTCATCAGCCCAGAGTTACAGTTTGGTGTGGGTTCACTTCTTCTTTTATTATTGGGCCATTTTTCTTTGAAGAAATAAATGGAAGAACTTTTAAAACCGTTTCTGTAACTGGTGAACGTTATGTTCAACTTTTGAGAGAAAGGGTTATCCCCATATTGCAGGACAGACAAGCACTGAGCGAAATAACATTCATGCAAGATGGAGGACCTCCTCATATCTCCCGCGGTGCCAAACAATTGCTGAAGGATACGTTCGGTGAAGATCGTGTGATAAGTCGCCACTTTATACACCAGTGGCCTTCAAGATCACCAGACTTGACGCCTTGCGATTTTTGGATATGGGGGTACATTAAGTCGCGTGTTTATCGATGCCGGCCTACCACATTGGCCATGTTGAAGGCTTCTATCAGACGGCACGTTTCATCAATTTCAACAGATATGTTATTTAATGCTGTCCAATCTGTCATCTATCGTCTGCAGGCGGTGTTTGAGAATGAAGGTCGCCACATTGAACAAGGATTCCGACCTAATACAAGAGAGAAGGCAGTTACCTCAAGTGTTATAAAAGCTTCCATGTATTATATTATCTACCAATGTTTTGCAGCTATTTGTGTTGGGTTATGGGTAAATAAATTCTGTCCTCATATCTTGTCTCTTTTTTATTTGTGAAAAGTAATTTTTGTTTGTTTGTCATTTGCTCACATCTTATATTATGTCGTGCAGACCAAAGTGTTATAACTTCTCGAATAACACTGTACACACAATTTTACCCCTTATGTTTAATTTATCGCTTTTCGCTCATCAAAAGAAATAGCATAAGGAATATTCTCTGTAACCCCCCACCTTTAGAAATTTTGGGCAAAAAAAATAATACAAAATGATTTTACTACCACGTTTTTCAACGCAAAAGGTTGATTTAAAAATTATATTTATTTGAGGGGATACATTTTTAAAAATCGTGTACAGTATAATAAACAATGATAACATTTGACAAGCCCATAGGATATTTGGAATAAAGTACGACAAATGTATTTTGTCACTCCCATCTATATTTCATTTGTTGGATCATGACAAATTTAGAGTTAAATAGTCGAGTGTCGCCAATTATTCAAGAAATTACACCTTCCTTATAGCAAGAAATCCTATTAGTAGTACCATCATAATTTTTGGTACTATATTAACATTTCAAAAAATCGTGTATTGAATTCAGCTATGTTTTTCAAACATTCAATATATTTGACAAAACTCTATCAAAAATATAAATATTTTTTGCTACATGTTTTAATTTGCATATACCTATTTTACATATCTCAGATTGTATTTAAAAATCGTTAACCATTTCTTCAAACTTTTGGCGAAATGGTGCTTTATTAATTAACGATTTGATATTATTAGGATTCTTTCCTGGTATACAAAAAGGAAAAATACGTGTCGATCAGTTATATTTTTCAATTAATCAAACAATTTGGCCGCTGAATTTCTGATTCTGGTACAGCGCCATCTAGGGAATGAAATTGTAACTAAAATCAATTTCGAAATTTTCAATATTTGCCATAAAAAATCCCATTGCATTCTGAACACAATGGTGTTTACCGCATTGCTCTAGCGCAAATATTCGCGGAGTTATTAATTTTTAAAGTTGTGCGGGACTTTTGGATCACCCTGTATATACACCATTGAATAGTGGGATACCTAGATCGAAGTATGTACGCCGCTGTATACAGAAAATGTATGAAAATTTTGCCGGAAGGATATTGATCTATTAAAGCAAAGGTCTTTTCTCCCGTCAAAATAGACGCAATCTATTGACCGTCACCGCAAACTAGCAACCTCGGGTCAGTGACAAAGCCGCAACCCCAGTTTTGGTAAATTCCGAATGCCGTGTTTTCGAGCTATGATTTGTATTAAAACGATATATCATATTTGACTTTTCAATAAAGTCAATTTAGACATATATATTATATATATATATAGTGTAAAAACGGGCTTCCGCCTATGAAAACTCGTTGTTGTTTTATACCGATGGCCGGCTCAAACCTTTTGTACATTATGTAAATAGGTTTTTGATTTTTTCATTCTCTTACGCCTTAAGTCAAGCATACCTTTCTCAAATTATGTTTTCTATATTCCATAAACTCAATTAAAGCTATTTCTAATATTTACTATTTTTATTATACTCTTAAGATTTTAACCACGACAGTATTACCATAATCCTCAACATGATCTAAATTCAAGCAGAAAATCTCTATTCATTTTTATTTATAACATATATATACACTTGTATAGTAAAACCTTATAATTTCATTATTTCTATGTTCAAAGGATCTGTTTGTTATATAATTTATATGAAACTCACAAAAGAAGTATGGGAAAATTGATAACTTAAAACACGGAAGTTTATTAAGAGAGAACCCTACACATATTGGTTGTTGTGTATATATATAAAATAAAGATTTACAAAAGGAAAGAAAAATATATTCATTAACGGGGGGAAGGGATGTTAGTAAGTAATAAAATCCTGATAAAATAGATTGAGGGACCTGCTGTGTTTTCTATTAAAAGAGCTGGGGTATGTGGCAGGGGAGGAGGGGGCGTGTCGCAGCTACGGGATCCGGTTGCCATAGAGACGAGAGTACACACAGCTTTTGGATTGATCCGAGATTTGGCCTCACGCAGTGTCCACCTTTGTCTCTACACAGAGACACTCAGGTTGATGCTCTACAGACATCTCCAAGCTGGCCTCATTCTGTGTCCACCTTTGTCTCTACACAGAGACACTTAGGTTGATGCTCTACAGACATCTCCAAGCTGGCCTCATTCAGTGTCCACATTTGTCTCTACACAGAGACACTCAGGTTGATGCTCTACAGACATCTCCCAGCTGGCCTCATTCTGTGTCCACCTTTTGTCTCTACACAGAGACACTCAGGTTGATGCTCTACAGACATCTCCAAGCTGGGCTCACCCAGTGCCCGCCATTGTCTCTACACAGAGACACTCAGGTTGATGCTCTACAGACATCTCCAAGCTGGGCTCACGCAGTGTCCACCTTTATCTTTACACAAAGACACTCAGGTTGATGCTCTACAGACATCTCCAAGCTGGCCTCATTCAGTGTCCACCTTTGTCTCTACACAGAGACACCCAGGTTGATGCTCTACAGACATCTCCAAGCTGGGCTCACGCAGTGTCCACCTTTGTCTCTACACAGAGACACCCAGGTTGATGCTCTACAGACATCTCCAAGCTGGCCTCATTCAGTGTCCACCTTTGTCTCTACACAGAGACACTCAGGTTGATGCTCTACAGACATCTCCAAGCTGGTCTCACGCGGTGTCCACCTTTGTCTTTACACAAAGACATTCAGGTTGATGCTCTACAGACATCTCCAAGCTGGCCTCATTCAGTGTCCACCTTTGTCTCTACACAGAGACACTCAGGTTGATGCTCTACAGACATCTCCAAGCTGGTCTCACGCAGTGTCCACCTTTGTCTTTACACAAAGACATTCAAGTTGATGCTCTACAGACATCTCCAAGCTGGTCTCACGCAGTGTCCACCTTTGTCTTTACACAAAGACATTCAAGTTGATGCTCTACAGACATCTCCAAGCTGGGCCCACGCATTGTCCACCTTTGCCTCTACACAGAGACACCCAGGTTGATGCTCTACAGACATCTCCAAGCTGGGCTCACCCAGTGTCCACATTTGTCTCTACACAGAGACACTCAGGTTGATGCTCTACAGACATCTCCAAGCTGGCCTCATTCAGTGTCCACCTTTGTCTCTACACAGAGACACCCAGGTTGATGCTCTACAGACATCTCCAAGCTGGCCTCATTCAGTGTACACCTTTGTCTCTACACAGAGACACTCAGGTTGACGCTCTACAGACATCTCCAAGCTGGCCTCATTCAGTGTCCACCTTTGTCTCTACACAGAGACACTCAGGTTGATGCTCTACAAACATCTCCAAGCTGGCCTCATTCAGTGTACACCTTTGTCTCTACACAGAGACATCCAGGTTGACGCTCTACAGACATCTCCAAGCTGGCCCCATTCAGTGTCCACCTTTGTCTCTACACAGAGACATTCAGGTTGATGCTCTACAGACATCTCCAAGCTGGCCTCACGCATTGTCCAACTTTGTCTCTACACAGAGACATCCAGGTTGACGCTCTACAGACATCTCCAAGCTGGCCCCATTCAGTGTCCACCTTTGTCTCTACACAGAGACACCCAGGTTGATGCTCTACAGACATCTCCAAGCTGGCCCCATTCAGTGTCCACCTTTGTCTCTACACAGAGACATTCAGGTTGATGCTCTACAGACATCTCCAAGCTGGCCTCACGCATTGTCCAACTTTGTCTCTACACAGAGACACTCAGGTTGATGCTCTACAGACATCTCCAAGCTGGCCCCATTCAGTGTCCACCTTTGTCTCTACACAGAGACACCCAGGTTGATGCTCTACAGACATCTCCAAGCTGGCCTCATTCAGTGTCCACCTTTGTCTCTACACAGAGACACTCAAGTTGATGCTCTACAGACATCTCCAAGCTGGCCTCATTCAGTGTCCACCTTTGTCTCTACACAGAGACATTCAGGTTGATGCTCTACAGACATCTCCAAGCTGGCCTCATTCAGTGTCCACCTTTGTCTTTACACAGAGACACTCAGGTTGATGCTCTACAGACATCTCCAAGCTGGTCTCATTCTGTGTCCACCTTTGTCTCTACACAGAGACACTCAGGTTGATGCTCTACAGACATTTCCAAGCTGGGCTCAAGCAGTGTCCGCCATTGTCTCTACACAAAGACATTCAAGTTGATGCTCTACAGACATCTCCAAGCTGGCCTCATTCTGTGTCCACCTTTGTCTCTACACAGAGACACCCAGGTTGATGCTCTACAAACATCTCCAAGCTGGCCTCATTCTGTGTCCACCTTTGTCTCTACACAGAGACACTCAAGTTGATGCTCTACAGACATCTCCAAGCTGGCCTCATTCAGTGTCCACCTTTGTCTCTACACAGAGACACTCAGGTTGATGCTCTACAGACATCTCCAAGCTGGCCTCATTCAGTGTCCACCTTTGTCTTTATACAGAGACACTCAGGTTGATGCTCTACAGACATCTCCAAGCTGGTCTCATTCTGTGTCCACCTTTGTCTCAACACAAAGACATTCAAGTTGATGCTCTACAGACATCTCCAAGCTGGTCTCACGCAGTGTCCGCCATTGTCTCTACACAAAGACATTCAAGTTGATGCTCTACAGACATCTCCAACTGGCCTCACGCAGTGTCCGCCATTGTCTCTACACAAAGACATTCAAGTTGATGCTCTACAGACATCTCCAAGCTGGTCTCGCGCATTGTCCAACTTTGTCTTTACACAGAGACATTCGTGTAAATAC
>CP092882.1:7314871-7416162 GCA_030710605.1 Cordylochernes scorpioides | reverse complement strand
TTTCGAAGCGGCGTAGCAGAGGGCGGAGCTGAGGCGGCAGCCCTGCCCTACCCCATTGAGAAGCGGGTAGGTCTTGGTGCGAACATCTCTCTGCCCAGGTGAATTTGTCGGAAACTCGTGAAATGTTCCAGGAGAATGACCGTCCCGAAGCGGAGTAGGTCCTGACACTCTGGCACAAGGTCTGGCATAGACGACATATGAGCACGCCGCTGAGGAGCTTGTAGTCGATCGTCGAGAAGCAAATTGGACGAAAAGCCTGTAGACCCGGACCACCGTGCGACTTCGACAGCAGGATGACCTTGCTGCGTCTGGGAGCAAGGCTCCCCGAAGCAATCTTCAAAGGCTTTAACATACTCGGCAGTGTAATCCATCCCATCCCGGGGCACAGCTGTTTGGCAAGCGGTGAATGGTTGTCGCTATCTGGTCGCGGTGAGAAAGAGCTAGTCACACTCGTCGAGCTCCAAAGGAGTCACTTCAGCGAGGAAGTCGGCGATGACTTCAGCCGAGCTAGGAGCCTAGACGAAGCGACTTCTCAAGCGTTCCCGATTGGAACGCCTTAGCTGCACCCCGGAGATGACGCTACCGTTAACATCGGTGTAGGTGAGAGGAGAGCAATGTCTGGCTAAGAAGGAACATTCGAGGTTCGACAAGAAAGGATAGTCGGAGCGGGAAGTATCGTCCTCCAGTCTCCGCCTCAGGAAGTGGTTTGTTCTCTCGATGTATCCACCACCGGATCGGCGACGGTGGGCACGAAGGACCGTATCTCCGCGACCAGATCTTCCTTGATATTGGTCCATTGTTCCCAAAAAAATCGGGGTTGAAAGATTTACTGGGTCTTTCAATCGATAATAGTTTATATTAGAACGACGAAAAGAATCTGACCGTAGCAGCTTGCCGATCTTGTAGGAGCTGGTTCTCGGACTTAGATCAGGATAGCACGGTAGTCCGAGAATTTAATATTGTGTGTGATTCTTGTATAGGGTACTACTAGTATTCCCTGCCATCTTGGCAATGGCCTTTCTCTGTTCGGCGCTTAATTGGGCGAGAAGCCTCTTCATCTTCCCATTGTACGTAAAACCCTGATTGGGATATTCTCTTTCCAGGCCCTGCTTCTGGGCACGAACGATGGCTGAAAACGGGTTTTCACTCTTCATTGTATAAATTCGAGCACTTGAGATTCGCGCTGATTTTCAGATGGAGGGTTGAGGTCGACAACCTCCTCCGTTCTCACTATGTCGCTGGGAGGAGGATCTGCGACGACAGTACCAGCCGGTAGTATTGCTGCAACAGGCGGGGCGTTCGAAGGGGAGAGCATTTGGTCCAGTATTCTGTGCCTTCAGCAAGAGCGTTCACACACAGGAAGACCAACTTTTTTTTTTAATATCAGTCTTGCGAGAACAATTCGCGCGTTTGTATTCCTCCTCGAGGTCACATAGACATGCGTTACCACTCCCTTGGACTTGACATTCAGCCGGCCATTTATCCAGTATCGCAGAGTGATAAAAGCTTCCCGACGATCATCAGCCTTAGCAAGAGTCCTCGAGCTGCATCTTCTTCTGGATGATGGACGTGACCAGCGCAGCGAGAAGGTGAGTGTCCTCCACGAATAATATTACATTTGACCAGCACAAGTCGCACAGCCCTTTTCCTCTGAGGGAAGACTCGCAGGGTGGCGTCCTCGATGTCGAGACCCTCCTCGTTCAGATTATCGGCAAGCTGTACGCTGGAGAGGCCGACCAGGATATGCCCCTTCATTTTCGTCAGCTGAAAGACAGAGCTCTTGCCCAGCTTCGCCTCCAGCGCCAAAAAGTACTGGGCCTGGCTGAAGTCTTATCATGATTCAAGGTAAACACATTGGCCTACCTTCCCCGCCGTCAACCTGGTTCTGAACGACGCCTACTTCTGCCGAGTCTTCGTACATTCCTGTACCTTGGACTTTGGCATAGAGCGTTGGTTGAGAGTTGGCTTGCGGCCTGTCGCCTCGGAGTCAACCAGCCTCTTCTCCTGAGCACCTCTAACGTGAAGCCACCGTTGTTCTCAATGGGGAGTTGTTTATCCTGATTGACGAGATTGGCCCAACTCTTCAATGGATTCCTGTGCCAGGCTGTTAAATGGTTTTTCCCTCCGTCGCCGGAGAGGTACTAATGGCATCAGCAGTTGTGGATGGCAATTAGATTTTATCCGATGACATTAGAGCTTAAAGTGTTGGGAGGAATCCCCTAAAAATTCAAGAATTTCTATCTTGAATCTCTCTTCTTAGAGGCGATTACATTTTTCAAGCCTTCATTTTTGGGGCAGGAGCGCAAGCCCGCACATCCTCACAGCTCGAGAGAAAGACAATCGACAATTTAAACGGTTTATTGAATTCAAGTCACAACAGTTTAAAATAATATTTAAGCAATATATAAAAATACATTATTAAATTAAAACATATTTACATCTGACCAATTCCATTAAAGGGACGTCTGGAATTCATCAGCGGTCACAAGCCGCCCTGAAGTCGGACACCCACCCGCATAGATCGGAGTTCTCGCCATCGTTATTTCAATGCCGACTCATAGCAGACTTCTGCCTAGACGTGAGCAGATGGATAAGTTACATCCATTTAGAGCGGGATACAACCCCGCTTTCTATCGCGTGCTTATAAAATCTTTAGAAAGGGATCTAGGAAGGAGTCAGTGTCCAGTGTGTCAAACAACTTCTCAACCTGTTGTAAAGTAGTCTGAGGAGACTGATTCTTTTAGGACTTGGTTGTAAAAGTTTGGAAGGTTGGTGCAGTCTTGGCTTGGGTCTATTCGGCAGGAGCCGCTGTTGGTTTAGTAGTGGTCATGGAAGTCGCTGGCAGAGACGGCAACGGGCTGGTGCTCGCCCCCGGAGCAGAAAGCTGAAGCGTCCTTGGGAATGGACGGGACGGTTCGCCACGGGTGAAGACGCGGCAGGACTGGGTCACAGGGTCTGCTGAATGGTAATCAGAACCCATCGCAACCGATGTAGGCGCTGCGGATTTCTGGGAAGGAATGAGCTGGGAGAATGAAGGCATCGACACTGGTTCACTCCAGGTGGGGGTTCACAAGAGGCAGGAGGCTCGCCCAGGTGTAGACACTCCTTTGGAGACTAACAGTAGCTTGGTAGAGAGATGGTGGAGTTTTAGTCTTTCATTCAGAAGGATGAAGGCCTCCTTGTCGCCGATGGTTCAGGTGTACCTGCCGCTGTATACAATTTTGGGTGTCAAGGAGATAACCCTGCAGTAGGGCCGCGATGACGTCCTCGTTCTTGATGCAAAATGGGAGATTTCCCACTACTATATTTTCCGCCCTTTTCAGCAGGACTGTACAAACGTATAAAATTTAGCAGAACTGTACAAACGTATAAAATTTAGCAGAACTGTACAAAGTATGAAACATTTGGCAGAACTGTACAAAGTATGAAACATTTGGCAGGACTGTACAAAGTATGAAACATTTAGCAGGACTGTACAAAGTATGAAACATTTGGCAGGTCTGTACAAAGTATGAAACACTTGGCAGGACTGTACAAAGTATGAAGCACTTGGCAGGACTGTACAAAGTATGAAACATTTGGCAGGACTGTACAAAGTATGAAACATTTGGCAGGACTGTACAAAGTATGAAACACTTGGCAGGACTGTACAAAGTATGAAACACTTGGCAGGACTGTACAAAGTATGAAATATTTGGCAGGTCTGTACAAAGTATGAAACACTTGGCAGGACTGTACAAAGTATAAAACACTTGGCAGGACTGTACAAAGTATGAAACATTTGGCAGGGCTGTACAAAGTATGAAACATTTGGCAGGACTGTACAAAGTATGAAACATTTGGCAGGACTGGACAAAGTATGAAACACTTGGCAGGACTGTACAAAGTATGAAACACTTGGCAGGACTGTACAAAGTATGAAACACTTGGCAGGACTGTACAAAGTATGAAGCACTTGGCAGGACTTTATAAAGTATGAAACATTTGGCAGGACTGTACAAAGTATGAAACACTTGGCAGGACTGTACAAAGTATGAAGCACTTGGCAGGACTGTACAAATTATGAAACACTTGGCAGGACTGTACAAAGTATGAAACATTTGGCAGGACTGTGCAAAGTATGAAACATTTGGCAGAACTGTACAAAGTATTAAACATTTGGCAGGACTGTACAAAGTATGAAGCATTTGGCAGAACTGTACAAAGTATGAAACACTTGGCAGGACTGTACAAAGTATGAAACATTTGGCAGGACTGTACAAAGTATGAAGCACTTGGCAGGACTGTATAAAGTATGAAACATTTGGCAGGACTGTACAAAGTATGAAACACTTGGCAGGACTGTACAAAGTATGAAGCACTTGGCAGGACTTTATAAAGTATGAAACATTTGGCAGGACTGTACAAAGTATGAAACACTTGGCAGGACTGTACAAAGTATGAAGCACTTGGCAGGACTGTATAAAGTATGAAACATTTGGCAGGACTGTACAAAGTATGAAGCACTTGGCAGGACTGTATAAAGTATGAAACATTTGGCAGGACTGTACAAAGTATGAAACACTTGGCAGGACTGTACAAAGTATGAAACACTTGGCAGGACTGTACAAAGTATGAAACACTTGGCAGGACTGTACAAAGTATGAAACACTTGGCAGGACTGTACAAAGTATGAAACATTTGGCAGGACTGTACAAAGTATGAAAAATTTGGCAGGACTGTACAAAGTATGAAACACTTGGCAGGACTGTACAAAGTATGAAACACTTGGCAGGACTGTACAAAGTATGAAACACTTGGCAGGACTGTACAAAGTATGAAACATTTGGCAGGGCTGTACAAAGTATGAAACACTTGGAAGAACTGTACAAAGTATGAAACATTTGGAAGAACTGTACAAAGTATGAAACACTTGGCAGGACTGTACAAAGTATGAAAAACTTGGCAGGACTGTACAAAGTATGAAGCACTTGGCAGGACTGTATAAAGTATGAAACATTTGGCAGGACTGTACAAAGTATGAAACATTTGGCAGGACTGTGCAAAGTATGAAACATTTGGCAGAACTGTACAAAGTATTAAACATTTGGCAGGACTGTACAAAGTATGAAGCACTTGGCAGGACTGTATAAAGTATGAAACATTTGGCAGGACTGTACAAAGTATGAAGCACTTGGCAGGACTTTATAAAGTATGAAACATTTGGCAGGACTGTACAAAGTATGAAACACTTGGCAGGACTGTACAAAGTATGAAGCACTTGGCAGGACTGTACAAAGTATGAAACACTTGGCAGGACTGTACAAAGTATGAAACACTTGGCAGGACAGTACAAAGTATGAAACACTTGGCAGGACTGTACAAAGTATGAAACATTTGGCAGGACTGTACAAAGTATGAAACACTTGGCAGGACTGTACAAAGTATGAAACATTTGGCAGGACTGTACAAAGTATGAAACATTTGGCAGGACTGTACAAAGTATGAAACACTTGGCAGGACTGTACAAAGTATGAAACATTTGGCAGGACTGTACAAAGTATGAAACACTTGGCAGGACTGTACAAAGTATGAAACACTTGGCAGGACTGTACAAAGTATGAAACATTTGGCAGGACTGTACAAAGTATGAAAAATTTGGCAGGACTGTACAAAGTATGAAACACTTGGCAGGACTGTACAAAGTATGAAACACTTGGCAGGACTGTACAAAGTATGAAACATTTGGCAGGACTGTGCAAAGTATGAAACATTTGGCAGAACTGTACAAAGTATTAAACATTTGGCAGGACTGTACAAAGTATGAAGCATTTGGCAGGACTGTACAAAGTATGAAACATTTGGCAGGGCTGTACAAAGTATGAAATATTAGGAAGGACTGTACAAAGTATGAAACATTTGGCAGGACTGTACAAAGTATGAAACATTTGGCAGGACTGTGCAAAGTATGAAACATTTGGCAGAACTGTACAAAGTATTAAACATTTGGCAGGACTGTACAAAGTATGAAGCATTTGGCAGGACTGTACAAAGTATGAAACATTTGGCAGGACTGTACAAAGTATGAAACATTTGGCAGGGCTGTACAAAGTATGAAACATTTGGCAGGGCTGTACAAAGTATGAAATATTAGGAAGGACTGTACAAAGTATGAAACATTTGGCAGGACTGTACAAAGTATGAAACATTTGGCAGGACTGTACAAAGTATGAAACACTTGGCAGGACTGTACAAAGTATGAAACATTTGGCAGAACTGTACAAAGTATTAAACATTTGGCAGGACTGTACAAAGTATGAAGCATTTGGCAGGACTGTACAAAGTATGAAACATTTGGCAGGACTGTACAAAGTATGAAACATTTGGCAGGGCTGTACAAAGTATGAAATATTTGGCAGGACTGTACAAAGTATGAAACACTTGGCAGGACTGTACAAAGTATGAAACACTTGGCAGGACTGTACAAAGTATGAAACACTTGGCAGGACTGTACAAAGTATGAAATATTAGGAAGGACTGTACAAAGTATGAAACATTTGGCAGGGCTGTACAAAGTATGAAACATTTGGCAGGGCTGTACAAAGTATGAAACATTTGGCAGGGCTGTACAAAGTATGAAACATTTGGCAGGGCTGTACAAAGTATGAAATATTAGGAAGGACTGAACAAACTTGATTTTAATTTCCTCCAGACGATGACAAAATCTCTTTGTCGAGAAACGTCGTTTAAATAAAAACAATTTCTCCTCTGGCCGAAGTGTTGTCTTTTCTAAAGTATACCGTTAGGCCAGGTAACTTCCATCTTTTATAAAAACCAGAGTGAGGTAAGAAAGTCATAGAGAGAACCTATGGAGCGGGGGATCAAGCACCTGAAGTCGGATGTCGTCGGGGTGATGGCATTGATCCCCCTGTAGGGGATGGTTGCCATGGTGACGAGCTCCAACACACCCAACACCATGGCTCAGGAGAGTGGGGGTACGTATCTACTGGCTCTACTACTTACACTACCTTTTAACCTCTTCCCTGGAAACACAATCTATGCTGAGATCCTATCCGTACTTGATGACTTTGCCTTTAAGCCGGAATCGCACGACACCCTCCCCATCACAAAGTCAACTGTCACGCACACCTCTGCAGCCTTGCTCTGCGCTTCTTCTCCTAACCTTATATAGATTTCCTCCCTTTATGCATATTTCCAACGCTATGCAAATTTTTAAAATGTAAACACTTAGCTACATTGATTTAATTAATATTCACCTTTTTTATAGCTGGAAAATATCAATTTACCCTATTAACCCCTCCATCTCATTGCTACTTTTTTTGTTTCCTATCTTTGTTATGTGTAAATAAGCTTGTTTTGACGATATGCAAATCTAAAATCTTTTTTCAACATAAAGTTTTTTAATGTGTATTTCAAATATAGTATATTTTTGGCGTATTTTATTCCTCAAAAATTTATATCTCCATCACTTATTTATATCGTAAAGTTTTTCCGTCACTTTTTACATTTCTTTCATAAATATTTTCATCACATATACATTTCTCTCATTATAATAATTTCGTTAATTTTATATTTCACTCATAAATAATTCTGTCATTTATATATTTCTTAGTATTTATCTCACTAATATTCAATTGCGAAAAGTAAATAAAAAAAAATAACATTCAAATTTTTTTTTGTTTCTAATGCAATGGGATAAATAAAATACTCTATTATATTTCAATAACGCTTTCTTAAGATTAAAAAAATTCTATGAAGTTATCTTTTCATATCCATTGTAGCATAGACAAAAAAAAGGTAACACTCAAACAATAATTAAAAACAAATTTATAAAAATGAAAAATTCGAAGAAAAAAAACATGATTCAATAAAGAGGGCCTATAAAAATCATAGAAATTTCTATTATCTCAGTGTTGTGTGCGTGGTAAACAATCTAAACTGGTTGTGTAAATAGGTTAGAATATGCAGTTAACGCCGCAGTTTATAGTTGGAATATTTATCTTACCAGCAGAAAGAGAAGAGAGAATAGCAGTAAAAATGATTCTTCACGATTTCCACCTACTACAATTTTCTAAAAACAAAGAGAAAGCGGGCAAAATCATTTCTTAGAGACATCAAAAATACATTTTTCATCTCTTCTTTTAAGCCAAAATTGATAATTGTAAATATGGAAAAGCAAATGGATGAACGAATTTGAAAGAATGTCCACTTATTGAAAGGCAAAAAGAAATGGAGAACATAGGCTCCATTTTTTCTCATCATATATGTGGAAGACATTTGACAGGTATATGATACAGCGAGAGATGTATTGAATAGATGAGATCGACGATTCAATAGAAGAGATCGACGTGAACAAATGAAACTTAGAGAATGTCTTATATAATTATCTCAAGAAATTAAGATTTGATCCTATTTGAGATTTGAAGAGGAAGCTGGATGAAAATATTGATATTTCTGACAGTTCTACCCTTCTATTCAATTCTTCTTTTAATTCTTCACCAACTTTTGTAGATATAGTGTATATCTTCCTCTAAATCTTCCATTCAAATCAAAACATCGTATACTTTTAATAACAAATTTATTTGAAGTATAAAATCAAAATATCACAGCCAATTTCTATTTTTCTTCAGTTTCCATGCTTTTGAATGAGTCTTGGATATCAGTGGTAATATGCTTCTTAATTTTGAGCTCATCCCTTTATATATTCTTAATTTATTTTTCCATCAATTCCATCAGTCCAATTTACTTTATATAACTTTTTCTTCATCACTTTCTTTTTAAGGGATCCCATCTAATCTCTCTTCACAAGACTATATATTTCTTATATCTATATGATGCATTAGCGTGCCATCTGTTATAAGAAATTGAAAGGATTTTTGATGCATATGTTTCTTTTTAAAATAAAACAATTTTCTATTGCCCTTACTGCAACGATAAAATCAGGATTCACCACTAATAAGCTAAGCCCTCCCATTATTTTACCATTGCAGAAAGAGAAGTAGAAAATTGTTTTATCCTTATATCTGTCAACCTATCTTATTCCTTCCATTCTCCTCTAGATCTGAATATCAAATACTTCCAATCTTCTTTCCTCTAACTCTTCTTGTATCTACATCTTATTGTATATAAGAACCTTCACATTTAAGGGGAAAATATTTTCACATAGTTTTGCTACTAAAACTAATTTAATATAAGGCATTAGCGTGTCATTTGTATATTAAAAAATAAACAATTAGACCTATTTAGTAAAACGCGATCTGGTAGATTAAATTAGCGAAACTATTTGAAGTGTTTTCCACTAATGAGCAAGAATTTCCTAATATTTTTGTTATCACAATAAGGAAAGTAGGAAGTTGTTTTATTTGAAAATGGAAATATTGTGATAGTTGTGTCAAACTATTACTGATATAAATTTACTAAATTGCCAAAGAAAATTGATCTTTTCAGGCTGGGATCACGCGCAATGGTGATGTGTCTGAATTCCATTTCATCTTTATCAAGAGGAATGCTAATTGCATATGTGTTGAGCCTGAAAACCATTCCATCCTCATCAAAGGGAGTGAAAACCTCATATGTGCCGAGTCCGAAGACCAATTCCATCCTTGTCAAGGGGAGTGATAACCTCATATGTGCCTCAAAGACCATTCCATTCTTGCCAAAGAGAGTTCTGGTGACCATATAATTTAGAGCCTTCTTTAAGAAACCAGCTGAAAACAAAGATACTCTGGTTCTTTCCAGTAGGTGGTATCTACACGAAGATTGATTTTTCAAGAGTGAGATCGCTCATTAAAGAGATCGTTCATGAGAATCTTTATTGTATACGCGTTGGTCCAAAACACGATAACATCCCTGTAAATAAGAGTACTAACAGTCTCTTCCATATACAGGACAATAGTTCTGATAGCGATAGCTATGTTGATATATATCCATGCATCCATAGCCATGTTCTCTCCATATCAAGAATTTATGGAACATCTCATGTGTAGATCCTACACCAATAGATGTTAAGTCACTTCCAGGAGAAATGCGCTGAATTCTTCAACAAGCACCTGAATATCACTGATGGTGTAATCTTTGGATTATCCTGACCTGAGAATCGTCAGTTCGACCGATGTCAAATTTTTACTGTTATTTATAAATACAGTCTCTATATTAATAGGTAGATCCATTCTACTATATATTTGAACAGGTTTCTCTTTCTCAGGGTAAAAAAAGCTGATAACAGATCTCAACCATGTATAATATTCTTGAGGCGACGCTATTTTGTAAATAAATAATGGTTTCGAATTCAATTCTCCATATCAAGAAAGGTGCTAAAGAGGGAGGGAGAGCCGCAGACTGCAACAGATGCTGCGTCGTGGCTTGTTGTCCCTCGTTCCCATGGAAGCGTCGATCGCCTCTCCCTCTCGACGCTGGAATCTATCTTGTTGTGCTGATGGCCACTACGTCTACTTCGAACTACATAGACTAGATAGGAACCTAGTTAGAAGTTTTAACCTATTCCATTGTGACATCTACTTTCATCATTAATAATATGACGTCTACACGATCTAATGGTTGATAGTAACGGAGTTCCATCTTACTTGTCAGGATCTAACTTGTAACTAGACTTCAACTCCCTGATTTCTTGAGTTTAAGAATAAAACTAGATTTGATTCTTGTGCTAATGCATTATCTGTTTTTCTCTTTTACAATATTATTGGTATGAAGATTTAGAAGGGCCTGTGACTCACCAGTATTGAGAAACCTCGAATATTTTAACAAAATAATCTCTCAGAGAAATTTTGCTTGTTAAATCTCAATTTGTAGGTGGATTGGCTTTCTGGGAACCTTAGGAAAATGTTTTGTTCCATTTGTTTCTTAATTATTGAAGACATCTTTCATCAAGTACTATTACACTCATGGACAAAACTTAAGGAATTTGTTTCTTTTACCATAAATATTTTTTAAAAATCAATTGGGGGAACTTTGAGATTCTATCTTTAATTCCAAAGGAGTCTTAAATATGGTCGATCAAATTTTCGATATGCGCGCTTTCATTACAAAGTTATGTTAGAAAAAAAATCATTTTTCAAAGATTGAATTCATAAAACTTGGTATTGAGACATTTTAACCTTTCTTATTATTATTTATTTCGACAACCCCCGCCCTTCTCAAGGCAGGAAAGTTATTTTAATGCTTACTTCTCATCACTTTATGAAATATCTGTACAACACTGCTCTTTTTTCAATATCAGAAATTTCATAAATTTGGAGAAAGAGTAAGCATGAGTTTCCTTTGAGAAGGACGATGGCGGGTAATAATAATATATATTAATAATAAATAAAAGGAAAAGTTAGAGTTGTAATAGGTATTAGGAATGATGAGAAATCTTGGTCTTAAACGCGACTTTAACTCTAGTAGGTTTTAAATCAAAACCAAATTGTATAGAGAGAAGCGTCACGTAACATGTTTTTATAATCTAGAAGACATAGAGATTGCCTGGCCGAAATTCATAGTTCTTTAAAATAAGAGACACTTCTTCGGCAAGAAAATTGTTGTTATTTTCTTCACGTTTCGACACAAATATCTTTTGTCTTTGTCAAGAAAAAATTAAAAATTAAAGCATTAGACAATACGTTAAAAATTATTCTAATATTTAATGCCTTGCTAAATGTTTTAATTTTTCCTGAAGAGGACAAAATATATTTTGTGTCGAAACGTTGAGAAAATAAGAAAAATATTCTGGTCGAAGTCTGGTCTTTTATTTCAAAGACTTATTGTTTGAATGAGGAAGCTGTATCGAGGCTGTATTCTATTGGATGGAGGAAGCGGTGGATTGAAAGAAGACTGATGACTTACCCGCATCATGGCCCCAACGAGAAAAACAAAAATCAATAAAAAAATATTGTACATCGTGATGCCATCGCGTGCTTGACTGACATTATGTGATTTCATTTGCCTTACGTTATCACGTCAAATCTACCTTTTTTAAGATATACCTCAATTTCCTCTGTCCTCTCTAATATATATCTTTGAATGTTATGAAATCGAAGCCGTCCCTGTACTGATTAGGGACATAGCCAGAAACCATGGTATACTGGTTGTTGGCTTTTTGTCTGAATTTGTCAAAACTGATGTTGTGGCTCATTCTTTATTATCACTAATAAACGTTTATTTACTAGGGTGATAAACAAGTACATCGTTCTGATTCATACTTAAAATAAGAGGTGCTTCTTTTGGCATAAGTGTATGTATGGCTTATATATTTGGCTAAATCAATGATTAGTTGATTTCTGTTCCACCAGATGGCGCTCTGCCTTCTGAAAAGCACATGTGCTTCTAGTCAGGATATACCTTTTTTTAAATTTTTAATGTATGTATATATACCAAAAGTTGCACAGTCAAAAACTCATTAAAACAATATATTCTGTTCATCACCCCAGTACAGAACGCTATAGTAACATTATTATACAAGTAATAAATTACCCATATATCGGATTCAAGACACGAGGAATTACGGTCTCCTGGATTGATCTTGAATCTAGATTCAAGGCGGCTTTAAGCTCCTGATCCGGACGTGCCCTCGGAGAGGGCTACGTCGATTGTAAATATCTCTTTTCATTCCTACCATTATTATTACCTTATAACTCCCTTTGAGTGTAAATATTGACGAGATGTCAATAAAGTTGTTTAATTGTCATTGTCATAGAAATTTCATAATTTCTGGATTGTAGAATGCACAAGTGACAAAGTACAACATCGAACCAATCTATCCAGATAATTCTTCTCGAACCTGCCAACAAACGTTGTCACCAAAATGTGTCATGACACAATAATAACAGCTATAACCCCATCCAACCCCTAATACGTCGAAGTAAACAAAAGTCTACAATACCCAGAGCAAGAACATATGACATGGAGTGTATAATTTCAAACATAATATGCAAGTAGATGTAAACGGGGAACATCAGGTAATATTCGGTCTTTGGTCATGGTGCGGATCCTTTTTGTTTTTTTTTTTTGCTCTTGTTCCTTAATTAAAAAAAAAAAAAAAACTCAATTTTAAAATCTTTTTCATTTTTGTACATTTCCTCAATTTATTTAGCAATATTTAAACATATTACTACGGTCCTCAAAGTTTATGTATCTATAATTTTCTTCAAGATTCTTTCACTAAAGTGCTGGATATATAAGTAGAACTGTCAAATACAATATTAGACCGGCATGATAGATTAAACTGGCGAAACTGCTGGGAGGGTTCGCCACTTATTAGCCAGGCCCTCCCAAAATTTATTTTTCATTGCAATAAGCTTCCTTCCATAGTAAATGCAGGGTATGTAAGAAAACCAATCCAATACAATAGTCAATAGTCTGGAAATTAATTTGGCGAAACCGCTGAGAGGGTTCACCACTGATGAACCAAGCCCTCTCATTCAACAACTTTTATCATTGAAGTAAGGTCTGTAAAGATATTATTTGATGATATATGTGAAAAAAACGCATTTCCAAAATAAATATTGTTACAAATTTTACGATAGATGACATTTAAATTTATAAAATTAATTTGTTTATTTACACTCTCTCTCTCTCTCTCTCTCTCGTGGACAAAAAAAATTAAGGAAGTGGAAAGTATTTGATGCGCTGGTCGTCTATATATATTTTTTTAATTATTTTTTTTTAAAGAGAGATTGAGATTGAGACTGATTTATTACAATGTTAATATAAGATTATATAAGGTTAAATATTTTAAAGAGAGAGACAGAGGCAATTTTGTTCACACTTGTTTATCTCGTGTGTCTTTAATAAAGGTCACTGTAATATCTTTCAGAGTTATTGTCTGAATCCCGATATACATGTTAAAAGGTACAACTTCCTTTAAGTTTTGTCTTTGAGTGTATCATATTTTTGATATCGTGTCATATTTTCTATACACCTTTTTATTGATAATAACTAAATAAAATGTATGATAACTCGAACAAATGATCTATTTGTGTCCAACATATCTCAGGACAGGGAAGATTCAGACAAGAGGTCACTGAACTAACCTCCCCACAGAAACCCTACGTGAAGCCAGGAGGATATGTGGGGAGGGGGGGAAAAGATCTCTTTTTTTTTCCTCAAGATTATCTTTCTCTATCTTTTATTTGATATATATAGAGAGAAAAATATCTTCAAAACACATATTTAAGAAGGAATAAATATCTGTTCAAAGATATGCAATTAACAAAATTATAGATTTTTAAACAATATAGGTAAATAATATTTTTAAAATTGCTTATTTTGGATAAAATATTATTTTTCTATCTAATATTAATTTATATATTTGTTTATTTATATTCTTATATTTTATTTATTTTGAATATGTAGTTTATTTATTTATTACCAGTTGCAAACAAGACACGCTATATCCGATCTGGACAAGATACATGATTTGCTTATGTTGGACAGAAGAATGACAGTTCGTCAGATAGAAGAGACCTTGGGTATTCCAAAAACAACAGTGGATCGGATCATGACAGAACACTTGGGCCTCAGGAAGCTTTCTGCCCGATGGGTTTCCAAACTTTTGACACCCGATCAAAAGGCTGTAAGGAGAAAGTTATCTTCGGACAATCTTGAGTTATTTGAAGCCAATCCAGAGGGATATGTAGTTAAAACGAATTTAGTCGATGGACGAGTGGGGTAACACCCTCGATTCCCGACAGTCATGAACTGGGATTAAATCACACGTTAACATTTTGTTTAATATATGAATAACCTTCACATATTATTCATTGTTGTAATTATCATAAACTAGGTTGCTCTTGTTGAGCGGTACCTAATAAAGTGATTTTGGAACCGAATGTGTAGTTATTTTATCGGTGTTATATACACCCATACCTCGCTTTGCGTCGGGGTTACGTTCCAAAAAAACACGACGCAAATTGAAACGACGCAAAGTGAAAATAAAATTTTGATGGCATGGCGCAATAAAAAAAAAAAGGTGTTGCCATATTTTAGGGAAAAAAAATAAAAAAAAATTAAATACTCGAATCCAAAACAACGTAACTTCGAAAATTTAACGACGCACAGTGAAAATCAGTAAAAAATTAAACAGCGACGCAACTTCGAAAAAAAAAACGCAAAACGAAACGACGCAAAGCGAGGTATTGGTGTATATATAAATTGATATAAGCGAGCCTTTCAAAACAATTGCGTTGTCTCGTCGAAGTTTTTAGCGAGTAGCGTCCCATACGATATAAAATATGAATATTTAATTCAAAATAAGCATTTTTAAAACAATAAATATATAATATGGATTACTCACATACATAGTTTTCAAGCGCATATGTAAATATGTATAACAAAATACACAAAATATAGAATTAATACTTCAAATATAACTTTTACTGTGTCCTAATTGCGATGGGAAAATGTTGTTCAATTTATGTTCTTATATTTCTACTGTCCTTCTCTCAAAGCTACAGTATAGTTTCCGTAAATACCTTCACCGAGAAAGTCCCAGGTAAATAAGTAGTACAGTCCCAATATTGTAGAGCTATCTGGTATATTAAACTGGTGAAACCGTTGGGAGGGTTTGCACAGATGAGCCAGGCCCTCCCAAATATTGAATTGATATCAAAAACAATATAAAATAGCTATATTTTTCTATAAAAAAAATAGCACAAAAATTATATTCTTACATAAAAAAAGCCTCAGGTTAAACATGTATTAAATAAATTATTTATGTAGTTTGTGTGAAGTCTCACTCAAATTACCAGCTACAATTATCCAATTAAATTTACACCCTCGGTGAAAGATTGTGTTTATAAGCCTACGCCGATAATTGCATATCATTAGCCAGTAGGCAAATATGTAATATATGAAAATAATAGACGATTTTTTACATATTATAAAAATAATTAGCCACAATTAACTTTCATTGGTTAATCAAGGAATAAAGCTCACCCTCATTCTATATACAGTTACGAGCGTCATCCTTCATCTCCTAATCATCTCTGTCACCGTTTGCTTTTTTTTTTTTTTGGAATGGCGCCCTCCTATTGGTTGGCTACGATCACGCCACCTTTGCCCCCCCCCCCCTCCACCCCCCCCCCCCCCCCCCCCCCCCAACTCGCTTCCTCGTTTTTGTAACTATTGTGTTGGAGCGGGTCGCTCCTTAAATAAATGCATATATTAGTTAATAACTAAATGGAATCCTCTCTTTCTTTTTCCCAGTATGAGACGCCTACGGAAGCCAACAGTACATAGACAAATAAAGCACATAGGCTATAGTTATTAACTAATATATGCATTTATTTAAGGCGCCAATTTATAATTGTAACAAATAGTATTTGAAAAAAAAAAAAAACATTCAATCGGGTAAAACACGGGCGTTGCCCGGGTCATTCGGCTAGTATCATAATATGATGCATTAGCGCTCCATCTGTTATAAAAAAAAATTGAACTATTTTTGACGCGTTTGTTTCTTTTTTAAAATAAAGCAATTTTCGCTAGTTTAATCTACCTCATATTGTTAGATACTTTTAAATTTATTTTTACAAAGAAAGTAAAAAAAAAAAGATACATAAAACCTATTCGCCATCTATTGACCATCTCTTCGAATCGATGACAAAGACGCAACACCAGATTTGGAAAATTCAGAACGTCCACCTGGATATAAGAAGTGGCTTTTCTTTCTGGTCTATTTTAGAACTTGTAATATGTAACTATAAAATCATTATTACGGACTTCTATAAAGGTTATTGACTTGATAATTATCAACAAACCGTTTTACCGTAAGAAAATGTCCAACATATTTGAGAGAAAAGTTGTTGTATCAAGTTTGGATCCAATATTTGAGAGTCATATGAAACGAAAGTCAGCTAAAAGATATTCCATATTTAAATATAATAAATAAAGATCAAAATATAATTTTGTGCAAATATTTTCTTTAATTAAATATAAAAGGCGATATTTTTAAATTTCTATCTAAAATAAAAAATATTTGCAAATACTTTGTTTTTTTTTATCGTTATTTGTTATTTAATTATATGCTTATTTATAACTATATTTTAAGTATGGATTTTTTCATATATGTATATAAAATGTAATATATATGCACATTTTTTTCAATAATAATTCTGTAATTAAAAAATCATATTTATTATTATTTTTTTAATCATTTTCTCTCTCTCACTCATATTTATCAATTATTTTTATCTATTTATATCTATTTTTCCTATATATGTCATTGTGAAAAAAATAGTACAAATGTGATATTGTACTGGGATGGGTGTATAAATTAAGAAAAAGGCATCTCCTTATCGTGCAACTGAAAGTTTCTGATGGCTTGCGCCACCGAAACGCGTCCGTGGTTAGCTTTTCTTGTTTAATCAAGAATGGGTATTTGGTCAATTCTGGAATAATTAAAAATCAACGAGAATAGTTGATATTTATTCCGATAGATGGCGCAAGCCATCAGCAACTTTCAGTTGCACGATAAGGAGATGCCTTTTTCTTAATATATATCATTATATGTGCATATTTATATTTATTCTATATTTAACCTTATATAATCTTATATGAACATTGTAATAAATCAGTTTAAATCTCAATCTCTCTCTCTTTCTCTGGTTGGAAGAGTGACGGGAAGTCGCCGCGAAGCGTTAAGATTAAAATAAAGGAGAAGAGTGATTGATGTAATAATCGTATTTCTAGTTCCCTAACTTGTGCATACAAACACACCACAGCGTACTTAAATGTGTACGTGTTGTGTGTCGATACAGACGGGGTGCTGACCATCGCCGAAGCGCCAGTCCAAGATGTAAGTATTACCTCCCACGTCGACATTTTCCAGAAGCTGACTTTGCATTTTTTTTTCTCTGTGTGGCTGCAGGGTCGGTTCAGATGTCCGGTGTGCGGGGAGGTTCTAGGCTCAGCGCACGCTCTGACAGTCCACATCCGTCAGCACAACGACCAGTCTCACACTTGTAGGGTGTGCGGCAAGACGCTCAGCTCTGCCAGCTCCCTGGACCGTCATATGCTTGTACATTCTGGCGAGCGTCCCTTCAGGTGCTCCGTGTGCCACATGGCCTTCACTACCAACGGCAACATGCATCGCCACATGAGGACCCACACTCTCTCCGAGGACTCTAAGATCAGACCTGCTCTCAAGAGGAAAATTGTCCCGGAATGTCCGTCCAAAGGTCCTCCAAAATCTATTGATGTTATTCTGTTGGCTGCCTCCGAGTCACAAGAAAATAAGATTCCGTCCGATAAAGTTGAAGCGGTGCCTATGTTGAAAGGTTCCGTGGAAGGTGAACCTACCTCTGTTAAGACTCTAAAACTCTTCAATGATGTACAAAGCGAAGTTGAATGTCCCATCTGTAAGATTGTATTGCCCTGTAAGAAGACTTTTTCTCTTCATCTTTTGACACACGCCTCGGTTGAGAAGCTGATAGGACCCCAGGAAGGTAAAAAAGAAAATTTCCTGGCTTTGCTTGATCTGAAGAACTCCAAGTCGCCACGTCCGTCCAATGGCAGTTCAGAATTGCCTCATGACTTTGCAGATATCCAATCAATCATCTCGTTGACCTCTCAAGCCCCATTGGTCCCCAGTTCTAGTCCGTCTGTTGCTTGCCCAGCCTCCCCTCCTCAAGTGACCACCTGCCTCCTGCCACCTGAATCTCCGCTTATCGCCGACTCCGCCCACAACAGCCCCCAGTTACCAGTCAAGGAAGACCCCGAGTCTAACCGTCAAGATCCTGAATCCACACTATTCTCTTGCCAACTCTGTAAGCTCTCCTTCAAGACGCTCAGCGCAGCAAAGCGCCATAATCGTAGCAACCACATGCAAGGAGGAAGCTTCTATGCCTGCAACGTATGTTCGTACTCCAGCTTGGACAAGAGTACTTTGAATCGTCATCTTCGTACTCATAATGGCGAGCGCCCTTTCCAGTGCTCCATCTGCGGATATGCCTTCACCACCAAAGCTAACTGCGAACGCCACATTCGAAAGCGCCATAAGAAAATCACTCGTTTAGAAATCAAAAATTCGATGCAATACAACACCAACCTTACTCTTGTCAAGTGTGCCGAGAGTTTAGCATCCTGCAATGACACTATATGCAAATATTGCAATGTCGATTTCAAGAATCACCGTCTCTTGAGACACCATCTAAGATCGCTCAATAACAGTTGTACTCAGAAACCTTTCTTCTGCACTCTCTGCCAACAAGGATTCTCTACCAAGAACAACTGTATTAGACATGTTCAGAATCTGCACCCTGACATGAAGGAGAGTTTGAGTAAGGTTGTGTTGAAGCTGGCGCTGAATGGTCAGGCGCTGGACAACTCGGTGTCTTCAGATGACGTCCAGTTGTCCACGCCGCCTGCAGAATTGAGCCAGGATAGTGAACCTCTGAATCTCTGCGTCGACTCTTCAGCGAGCAGTGATCAGGATGACCGAAGAGTTACCGCAGCAAAGAGTCTTGTTATCCTCTCCGAATTACCTCCACCCCAAGAAGAACCACTCAATCTAACAGTCCATGCTTTGGACTTGAGTGTAAAGTCATCTCCTGTTTCCGAGGATGAAGAGGAATCTGGTAAAATGGGACTGGCAGAATTAGCATCCTGCATGAATCGACCCTTTATCTGCACCCACTGCTCAGCGTGTTTCACCCTCAAGTCCAACATGGAACGTCACGTCAAGAAGAAACATCCGGATTTTTCCAAACCAATCGTCCGTAGCAGAAACTTCTTATCGGAGCTTTCAGCTCCTGAACCAAAGGCCAACGCAGCGTCAACTCTCTCGAACAAAACTCGAACTGCGCTCCGCATCATTCTAAATAATAAATCTGGCCACCTGGGCGCTGAGGACCTGGGAAAAGGGGATGGGTATGAAGGCGGAGCGGATCTAGCGAGTATATCCTCTCTCCTTGACACAGCCAACTGTTCCAGCTTCAGCCAGTACCTGATAGAAGAGGAAGAAGACAATTCAGTGAATAAAAATGAAATCCAACCAGAATCCCTTCATAAAAATAACAGTGAGAATGAAGAACGGGAAACGGAAAACAGCCTCGTCATTATCAAAAAGAAATCCAAAAAGAGCTCCTACTCGGGGTCTCAGAACGTCGTCTCATGCCCAGTATGTGCGCTCACGTTCCCTTGGAAGAGTTCCTTGAATCGTCACATTTTGACTCACACCGGCGAGAAACCGTTCAAATGCCTTCTCTGTCCCATCCGATTCACCACCAAATCCAATCGCGACAGACATATGTGGCGTAAGCACTGTTTCCGAAGAGACAAGACCAAATCATGGCGCTGCAAGTTGTGTCCGGGTATGATATTCACCACCCCGGGAAACTTCAAGAGGCACCACTACATCAAACACCTGGTGAAGTTGGCTTCCAAGAAGACTGCGAGGCCTATCCTTAAGGATCCGAAGGAGGTCGAGGCTACAGGTGAAGAGGACGCACAACCCCAGGCGAGGAGGATGGGCGAAGACCTGTGCTGCGAGCTGTGCAAGGTCAGCTATCTGAGGAAAGAAGACTTCTTAGCTCATCTGGCAGATCAGCACCCGGCACAAGTCCGCACTTGCTCTCTCAACTGTTCCTCCCCAGAAACGCTCAAAGAACACATGAAGTCACATTCAGGTAAGTCAACACTAATAGAAAACGTGTTTTAATACCAATAATTAAGAATTTAATTATATATACATATTTGTACCACGATCATTGCCATATTTGGTGTAAGTAATGACATTGTGGTATTTTTATATAAAAGGACGTACCTGGATCTGTAAAGAAAAAAAAAATTTCTCAAATATTTCGAGAGATTGCTCCCTCTTTTATCAATTTATCGCACACAATTTATTGTGATGTTTGTTTACGCGACCCACATTGATAGTTAGAAAACATTACATTTTTCAGTTTTCATTTAAAAATTCATTTAAATTTTATTTCATTTAAATTTTCAACTATCTCAGGGTGACTTAGATCCAGATTTCATCTGTGCATATATATTTATATATGCAATGATATATACATCATTATATAGGGACATCTCTTCAGTATTTCCCCTAATGTCTTTACAAATAGAGATTAGTTAAGAATAGTTTGCAGAATATGTATATAAGGTCCATTATATATTGATGGTACTCTGGTCTGATGTGATGGTAACAATGATATAACAGAGAACTGAGTTTACTTATTTGTATTGAATCTCAATACCTTTCGAGAGTCCTCCATATACAGTCAATTTAAAGAGGTGATATATTATTAAATAAAATACATACAGCAACTAGATTATTTTATCAAAATTTCTTCACATAAAAAGGTTAGCTTCCGAGTGCTTCGTAAACATTTCGGTGGTAGTAACATCTATGAAGAGCCTGGTACTCTAAAGCTTAGATTTATACACGAAGAAAATTTGATGAAAGAATCTATTTACCTATATGTATATATTACGTATTTTTGTTAAATATCGATCTAAATAATTATGTAAATTATACAATGATCAAATACCTTTCGTAATAAGTATGTTTATTATTAAGAAGTTTTTATAATAAAACAAACTTATTGTGAAAGATTTTTGACCATTTAATAATTGTATGTAGCTTTTTCTAATGCAAATTAGATATGTTAATAGGTTGGTTTTTCTTTTCCAGAAAGCTCAGAGGAGAAGAGCTCGGAGGATCTCATCCAGAAGTTGCTCGGCATCCAAGATTCCAAGATAATCGATCAGATGCTGGATTCAGCTGATTCTGCAGCGAGATTGCTGGGTGTCGCCAAGTAACGTTATTTATGCTCAACTATGGGCAATCTCAAGCTCATCATCTCGCTCTTTTATTCTCAAGATGTCACTCTTTCTTTTTAACTTCCATTAATCCCCTTCACAAACGTATTGTGTGCTTTTTACCTTAAATATCTCTGCACATCTCTAGAGAGCCCAGCACCAACATTTACTATTGTAGATATCATTGCCATTTATTGCCTTGTAAAAAATAATATCTTGCCTTGACTAAAGCCTTTTTAAAAATATTGTAGAATCGAATATATAGAGATAAATATGCTATATTTGAAATTTTCTGAGAATATATTTCTTTTTATATCGTAGATGTGTTGGTTTTATTAAGCTAGATGCCATTTAAAGTAATATTTTAAAACCTTTTGGTTGAACACTCCTATTACGATGGTTTTTCAAGTTTTACTTCAATTTTCTATTTTCCTTTACATTGCGTATGGATGCTAGAAAATAATTGTTATTTTAATTCAATTTTTTTGGTGCAACTCTTAGAATGACATCTAGTGTTTGAGAAAAAATTCTGCAGCCAACTACTTAAATTTCTTACAATAAAATTAATCGAAAATTATTTTCCTCGCCGATATTTAGGTGTTGCTTTAGGTAAATATAAATTTCATGGTTTAACAACATTTTTTTAAAATATAATTATTAATATGAATTAATGAAATCCGCATCTCTCTCGTTCTAAAAAAACCAAATTTATATATATGAAACAACAAAGAAAATCAAAAATAAATCAATAATTTTGAAAACTTCAATTTAAGGAGTTAACTATTTTTTAAGAGAAAAAAAAATCAAGTTTTAAAAACTGTGTGTATTTTGTTTCTTATACAATTTATTTAAAAAATCTAGAACATTTTTGATGAGAGATAATTTTTGTTTGTTTAAAATATGGACCAAGTTATATATGTTATAGTATTAATGTCATATTTCAGACTTTTCTAAAATACCTGTTAAATTACTCCAAATAAATAACTCTGTGTAGATTATTAAAATATATAAACATATGAATATCTTAACGGATTTACCAGCGTCTATATCCTTTTTTATATCCTTTTACATAACGTAGAATTCTGCAGCTATAAATTGTTAAACGCGAAAAAAAAATCAAAATATTTCATTATAAAAGAAACTTTATATATTTAAATTATATTTATATATTTATAAAGAGAAAGATTCCAAAATTTAGCTTAAAATTCGGTTATAAAGTTAAGATTTTTTTTAAAAGTCGAAATGATGAAAATGCTTATTTTATATATGCGCATATATATATTTAATTTTTTTTAACAAATTTTAGAAAACTATCTTAAAAATATGTTGAAAAAAGATAGACTTATTCAATATTAATAATATCTATATATATATATGTATACAGTAGCAGACAGTGTTAATTTATAGGCTATTACATAGCCTAAATGTTTAAAAAAAAAACGAATTGAACTTAACTCCTTTTATAAATTTTGTATCCAAAATTTAATAATTCATTACACTAATACAATATAATATAATGCGGCTTTTTGATTGTAAAACGACATTTGGAAATTATCCCGAATGTGTTTCTTTTCAACGAAAAATTAAAATTTATTTTAAGGAGAAATAATGATTATTTCTAACCTTACGGATGAGGTATGAAAGGATGAATTGTGTTTTTCCGTTTATCATTACTCTTCACAATTCATCCTTTCATACCTCATCCGTAAGGTTATAAATAATCGTTATTTCTCCTTAAAATAAATTTTGATTTTTCGTTGTAAAGAAACACATGCGGGATAATTTTCAAATGTCGTTTTTCAATTCATTACACGTCACAAGAAGTTAGTTTGAGCTATAGTTTTTCTTCAACTCTTTTTCGGTTTAATACTTTCTATTTCAAATACCATTCCTTTTTTTTTTTCAATTCTTGAAGACTTTAAAAAAATACTCTAGTAAAATGAATGTATCCCCAACTATATTTGTGAATTATCCGTAAAATAGAGAACATTATTTTTTTTCAAAAAATGTTCACACTCACAAGCCTGGAAATGTTTCCTAAAAAAAAAAAACTATTGAAATACCTAGAAAAGTGCCTATAAATTTACATTGATGGACCAAAATAGATATCTTGTGCCTATTATTTGATTTTACGCCTTTTGAAAAAAAAAATCTAAAACAAAGTAATCTGTTTGTGCTTTGAAAAACGAATTGAAACATAACAATAATAAAATAAAGAGTACAAATTTATATCAATCATAATTCTATATGTACACGAGAACATATGTCATTTAAAGTGTGTGTGTGATTATATATATATATAAATACTATTATACCATTAATGAAACATACTTGATTAATAGAATTTTTTTCAATCTCTTTGCATCTTTCTCCCTTTTTTTTTTTAATATTTAGCAACATTGCATGAGGATAGAGATTTGAAAACACTTATATAACTTGTTTAAAGCTTAAAAATTAAAATATTTTTCAAACTTATTTTTAAAATCTTCATTATTTTGATATAACTTTCTTTGCAAATTCTTTTTAGATATGAAAAAAGTGATTTTTTTTTTCTATGTACAGTAAAAAAAAAACCTAGATGCTAAATTTTGATATTTCCAATGAAATAGGTCAATGATATATTCCTATATGCCTTGAAAAGAAAAATTTTAATAGAAAATAATAAGAATGTTGCAGATAATATTTTTTGTTCAAAATATAAAATTTACTAACTTATACATTGAAAAAAATATATATAAGAAATTCACTTTTATATGCCCATTCTCAAAATTAAATATCAATAATATTGCTAATATTTCGTAAGTTATGTGTGTACTAAGGTCAAATATTAATTTTAGTATCGGTGAATATTGTTGTATATATATTTAAAGTTTAGTTAATTAATTGTTCCCACAGAGTATATGTGTGTAAGATCACTAGAAAATAGGCGCTAACGTTAAGAGGTAAATAAGTTTTTTTTTTTATTTGTTTACTATGTTACAAGTTTTTTTTTTTTTGTCTCTCATGTATAAACCAAAACAAAAAATATATATATAATAATGTTTGATGAATCTTCTTGAAATCAGTATCTTTAAAAAGGTCTAAGCAAAGTGTGTGTCAACAAATATACAACGCAAAAGCATATAACAGGTAACTATGTTTATGTTAGCGCGCCATCTACATTTAGAAATATGTACTATTTCTAAATATGCTATTTGCACAAAATTCAAAGTAGCGATTGTTAATAAACACATATAACTTACTTTTATATTACAATTTATTCTAAAGCTCCAAACATATCAAAAAAATGTAACCTAAATCTTATAAGGCAAAAGGTTTATTTTGAATTTCAGGTTATTAAACGTTTTGGAGAAAAATTATTTTCATATATTTAAAATTCCCTTTTTTTTTAGAGCTCTAAAATTTCCAATTATGTTCAAATTATTTTTCATGAATGTGCTATTAAAAATATTGGATGGATATTTTAATATTTATTTTTTAAATATATTTTAATATTGAAATGAAAAAGATATTTTCATTTTTAAATATTTATTTTAATTATTATCTGAATTAATAATTTTTCTCGTTATAAATCAATGTCAAAAATCCGAAAAATAATATGTACATTTTCAATATATACTAAAAACCATCATTGTTAATGTTGTGTATGCGTAAGTAAGCATGTCTAATTTTTTAAATACCAATTTATATATTTTTAAAAAATGCCTTTTAAAACTATATTTAAAATAGAATTTTCTCAAGGATGGACCAATATCTAATTGTCAGTTTAAATTTGTGTGCTTATATAAAACATATTTACTAAACTTAACGCTTATATAATTTGGATATTTTAAAATTTTATTTTTCTCATTATTTATATCTTTTGTTTATAGAGAAAATGCATATCTAGAGAATTACCATTATAATAAATTCGCAAATGGTGCCTTTAGTAAATAAATATATATGTATTCAAAAAATATTCTTTATACTTACATCGAAAATAATCTTGACAATCCTATTTATAAAAAGCGTATATTGTTAAAATATATTAAGGCAAACACGATCCATTCGTCTGCATTATCATCTTGGGATGATGATAAACAATATAAAACAAAATATTTTCATATCATCAACTCTATTTATATATATTATTATATAATATACTCTCTATAATTTTTATTTATTTTAAAATATACATAAAATTATAAATATTTATACACGTAAACATATCTGTTCTGGCATATTCCTATTAATTATTGAATATATATAAATGCAAACAAAAAAATGCTTTGCATTTTTTTTTTAAATCCTAGAAACAAATAATCGCTATTTTGCAATCCATTTTATTGTAAAAAATAAATATATATAGCACATATGCGTATTTGCCTAATATTTGTAAATTAATGCATCATATCATATATTTGCCCTATCGATGATATATAATGTTTTGTACACTTGTATGTACATGCTGAAATGAGCAATAAGCTATATTTGCTTGCTTTTTCTCTAGCAGCTCTTATTGTGTGCCTTGTACAGCCGTCCCGCCCGCCTATCATTATCTGTATATTTTTCTCACATGTAGAAAATTAAAAAAAGAAAAAGAAAATAAAAATGTTATAAATATTTTAGTGTGTCTTTCTTTATTTTCAACTCTATTTTTTTTAAACACACAATTTTTATTTTTAAAAAGAAAATTATAAAAGCACTCCCTAATTTATTGATTAAAATTAGATTGTTTTACCTTTATATGCATATATTATAATATATATAATATAAAAATTTGAATATTTTATCATTTAAAAAATATATATTTTATATGAAAAGTTCAGGTTCCTAATATATGTGGTAACCGAGGGTCAAACCTGTAGTAACCGAGAGGGACAGTCAGGGCGTGGAGAGTTTTCCAGTACCTCTCTGCACCTTGTAGGACCATTAACAGTTCTCACAGAGTACAGGCAGTCGTGGTCGAGGCAGAGTGGAAAGCTTGGGAATGTCCACACACAAAAGACGAAGAGACACAGTTGTAGTAGGAAAGATGCGTGAACAGATAGGAGTCGAGCTAAGAGCAAGATGGAGTTAGCAGAGTCTTACTGTTTTACATGGTCGATGAGGTGGTCCTGGCTACAACCGACAAGGGCTCACGCCGATGGTGAAATGACTGTAAGTTCGGCTAAAAACCGAGGTTTTATATACCTTTTACCGAGGAGGGAGACATGCGAGAATTTGAACTTTGAACAGGTCCAAAGGGCGTGGGGGCGTCTGCGCTATTCTGCACCCTTTGACCTTGATGGCAACGACTTGCCAAATTCCTCTTTAGGGTTGTTGGATTTCTCTCTCGATTTTAGACGTTTTTGAACTTCTCAATCTTGCTTTAACTCAGCTCTTAATCTATTACATAGTTTTATTTATTTATCCTCAGTTTGTACAAAGTACATTACATATGGTGATGCAATGACACATGTCAATCATGCGTATAATTATTTATAGATGTGTTTCTATATACAACATGACAATCTTGTTATAAGTATTATACAATATAGGGTTGTTGGTTTAAATTACCATATATATATTATTGTTTTTTTTTTTTATTATTTTTTCTTGTATATGTTTATAACTTTTCTGTTTAAAAATGTAAATCGACGCAATTTTCCCCAGCCGGGATATCGCGTTTTGTGTGTTGAAATAAATAAATAAATTCATTGATAATTCAATTTTTTTACCATAGTTTTAGAATATGCCACTTTAAAAATTGTTGTAAATATATATATAGTTAACTTTCTCGTCTATTTTTTTTTTATTATTTCACTAATATAGAATTAATTTTATAAAAAAAATATCTTTAAGAATAAAAGATCCTGTAAATAGAGAGGAACCTTTTTTTTTTAATTGATAAAAGAAGCACAACTAAAGCTAAACACAAGAAACTTAGCCCTGGAAGCATTGTTTATTTTATTATTTGATTTTTTATGGGTTTTTTTTGTATATATATAAATATTATATTATTTATATGGAAATGTTTACAGAAGGAAATTTTATCAATAAAAGACACCTCTCCCCCGTTAAAATAGACGGAAAAAAACTGTCTTATCTATTAACCCTATCTGCAAACTTGCAGATACAGGTCGGTGACTTACTTAAAACAGCAGCTTGAACAAATTCAGAACACCCATCTCGAAACCATGGTTTCTGACTATAACTTCATCAGTCCAAGACGGATTGATTTCATAAGAACGACAAGGAAACCATGAAATTCTCATAATTTTCCAAATACACCTATCCCCCGATTTACACGGTAGATACGTTCCTGAGAAAAACGTGTAAATCGAGGGATAGGTGTATATTAAACTGTCAAATCTGAATAGGTGTTCGCCCCCTCATGAATCAGAGCCTCCCAATATTCTTTTCAACATAGGTAGTATAGAGTAGAATATCGCATTTTAGTATAGTGCGATTAAAAAAAAAAAAACTTATTTGGAAAACCGTGTAAAAGCGAAAACGTGTAAAACAAGTACCGTGTAAATCGGGGGATAGGTGTAGCCGGAAAATCTTGAGTATTTTTTATTATTATTATCCCTAGTACAGAGAGAGTTGGTATATAGACCATTATAACTGTGGGGGATAGTTTTCGACTGTTTTTACTATAAGTGCACCACCTGTCTACATGTGTATGTAGAAATCAGTTCTACTTTTTCACTTAAAAGAGGAGGAATCGCCAGATATCATTTCGGAAGAAGGAATCAAACTCACGGCGACGAGATTCTTTATTTATGCGGTATAATCTTGGCAAGATTCCGGAATATGACATCCTTCAACAGTCTTTATCTACATATATATATGTCGTATTGTATATGCTGAATGTTGTATATAAAATCAAGATCATGTGTAGCTATGTCAATAAAAAGGATACCTGGAAGAGAAAGGGACGGTGAGCTGGGAAGGATAGTATAAACAAGATAGATTTATAGACACTAGTCATGGCGGTCCCTGATTGGACGCGGACGTCCTCCCCTTCTGACGTCATCATTATGATATAAGCCGGGGCTCTCTGAGAGGGAGGAGCCCTACAAGAAGACAGACAGGGAGGACTCAGACAGACACACCAGGAGAGTAGTCATGTATTTAAGACGCCATGCTGCCCGATTGACCAGAGCGGTTCCAGGACTCCCCCTTAGTCTCACCATTCCCGGGAACCACCCCGAGGTAACCATGTTCCTATACGTGTAGTCTTCATTTGTCTTCAGGCTAGTGCGCCTCCACTTCGGCCTATGACTGCATGTTAGATGAGGAGCCCACTGTGACGTTGTTGGCTCCACTCTTTTATTTTATTACAACATATCTTCTTTACATATAAAATAAAAGGATTTAAAAGCGCGAATGTTTCTTTTATACATAAAACGAACTTCTACTGTCCTTACTGCGATGAAAAATATATTGGGAGGGCTTGGCTCATCAGTGGTGAACCCTCCCAGCGTATATATTTTTCATCGCAGTAAGGACAGTAGAAGTTCGTTTTATGTATAAAAGAAACATTCGCGCTTTTAAATCCTTTTATTTTATATGTATAGATGGCGCGTTATTGCTTTGTGTTAATATCTTCTTTAGTTTCTTGTATTCGCGTAACAGCCTGTTGAAGGGCGTCATAGTCCTAAAGCTTGCCAAGATTATATAGCACTTAAATAATGAATCTATTCGCCGTTAGCTATGTTTCCTTCTTCGAAACTTGTAAGTTTGTCAGAGTCCCGTTCGATTACTTGTACTCCCTGGTGGAGTTAAGATTTTGCTATGATAGAGGATTATTGAAGCATTTTTTCTTCAGAAAAAAAAGGCTCCAAGCAGGATTCGATCTTGGATTGTGGCTGTCGAAAATCGACAATTTATACCACTCCTCCATCTTAAATTCTCCACTCTCCATCTTAAATCCTGTAGGTCTTTAATTGATAGAACCGACAGTACAAAGTTAACACCTAGCTTCAAAATGCACGTAGCGCGTGAAAATCATCCATGAGATTTTACCTCATACCGTTTTCAAAGAAGGACGTTACAAAAAGCAATATTTCCTCAACCGTTTTGCGTATCGAATCAAAAAAAAGAGAGAAGAGTAGAAAATAATGAACATCGACAATTACCGCAATTCTTCGGAACAACTTCTAATCGAAGAGAGCAAATCGCTTCTAAGAAGGATCAGGTTGAAGTTAGTCCTGGGACTTGTGGTGATCCTTGTCTTCATCCTAATTCTCTACGCAGCCGCTTTCGTCTACAAATCCCTTAATGGTGAACATCCAAAACAATATAGGTTCGTATGTGTAGTCCCATATGGCTCATCTCAACAAAAACTTCTTAAAATGCATCCCGAACTTGTTCAAATCCTTGTTGAAGAATACCCACACGATTTCGACCCAGTCTTCGTCGAAATGTTGGGAAAAGAAGAACTAATGGAACAAAGAGACCCTAATGTCCCAGACATCAATTCAATCAACGTATTCGAGCAAAGATTTGACATCTATCCTCAAGAACATCCTATTGTGCTGGTAACCGTACCATCCTACCAGAAATCTTCAATGGCTATTTGGATACACGATTGGGGTTCTGGACTTACAGGCATCCTGGATCCATTAAAAGAACTATGTTTTGCCAAACCTATGGATTTGTCTTCAGTAACTTCGCCAGTTCCTTTAATGGAAATCATACAAAGGCTTCGATATGGACAATTTGATGATATTGACTTTCGGGTAGACACTCATATCATGAAGATGCGGTCTGAAGTCTCGGGATATGACATGGGATTTGTGTTGTACCGTGCATGCATGCATAAACCCATCTATCACCTAGAGCATGTTCAACCGACCCCGAATCTCACCCAACTTGCCAACCTCAGGTCTGGACGTCTAATGACATATATAGGATTCTCTGGAAGAAAAGTGGTGAAAATTATCATCTTGAATGACTATCAATTGTCTGTCTTCAAATAAAAACTATTGTGACTTTGTTGTATCTATTGAATTGAAGAGAAGGCCGCAGCTACTGTGTTTTGTTTATAAATAAAAAAAAAACACCTTCGAAATGTCGTTTACACATTTTCTTACACCACTTCTTACACCATATATATTGTTAAGAAGAGTTTGAAAGTACATTTTATTTTATCCATTATTGTAAATTTGCCTAACCTAATTTGCATTTATGCTTTTGATTTTCTTTGTTCGCCTGTTTTACATGTTTTCTTATTTTTTCACCATTATAAATACCATCTTAACAATCATTAGATTAGATTTTTCCTCGACTTGTCCAGTGGACGGTTGTAAAATAAACAAAATAAACATTTATTTCCCGCTGTCTCCATGTTTCCTCGCGGCACCCCAGAACATCATCGCAACACTGGTGGAGATGCTGATCCTACCATCAAAAATGAAGCTACCTTAAGAAGAAGCCGTCGTCTACGAGGACAACCTCCAATGAGATCCTTCAGTGCCTCTCCAACAAGACGCGCCATTGTGAATCAAGATGACGCTACACCTTGCAACAACATTTTCTTCTGCCAGCCACCACCTCCAAGTCTGGAAGTATTTGGCGGATACTCAGACGAAGATCCTTCAGAATGGCTGGAAGAAATCGAGTTGTTAGCAAAACAACAACGATGGCCAGACGATGTCATGCTGGCATATGCCCGGAGCTACATGGACGGACCTGCGAAGAAATGGGCAAAACTCAACAGCCCTCACATCTTTTCGGCCTGGAGTGTATTCAAAAAGGCACTCCTGAGAGATTTCAGGAGGGCAGATACTGCCAAATTTAAATTAATAATGGACCTGCAAAACAGAATCCAGCAGCCCAATGAGTCAACTCTGCGTTACGCCGAGGATGTCCTCAACCTCTGTAACAAGGTCAACCCCAAAATGACAACGGACGATAAATTATACTACATGAAGACTGGTCTAAACAAATACCTGTCACTCATTATGATGATAACACCTTGCAGCACGGTCAAAGACTTTTTGGAACTAGCGAGGCGAATAGATCAACATCTAGTGGATTTTGAGCAGCGAAGAAGCTTCAGGCAAAATAACCGCCCGACCAGATCATTCCCTCCTAGGAGAAACTACAACAACCAAACAGACCATAGTCGTGGTTTCGACATACCTCGATTCCAAAAAGGATCGTTCGCAAATGATAGAAGACCAATCGCAAGTGACAGTAGACCAACCTTCGCCCCAGGTAGATTCGAGAGGGCTAGACCTAATGACACAGGGATGGAACCGGTTGGAAACAATTATAGGAGCTCAGCACCAACCCCAACCAACAGAACCCCCGAGCAGTATCCCAGGAGGCAGACGTACACGACGCCCCCAAGTAACAGGCGTTATCAAAGGCCATTATACCAGGATCGAAGAATATGCTGGAACTGCTCCGAACAGGGACACATATCGAGGTATTGCCCTCGTAACACTGAACGACCGACTTACAATATCAGACCAATACAGCGGCAGTTTTCAAGGTCCATGGAGAGAGAGAGAGAGAGAGATTGAGATTGAAACTGATTTATTATAACGTCCATATAAGATTATATAAGATTAAATACAGATTAAATAAAAATATGAATAAATAAGATTATATAATGAAAAATACAAGAATAAATAGATATAAATATATAAAGCAATTGATAAATATACATATATATAAAATATATACAAGGTCTTCATTGGTGGCGCCCACCGCGAGAAAGACTCCGCCACCGATGGACTGCGAGAGTTCTTTCCCACAGGGTGGGCAGGTCGATGTGTTGGCTGGCATTACCCAACTCAAGACCAAGATGGTACTTGTAGATGGTAGCCTTCGCCACACTTGTTAGCTTCACTGCCTCGGGATGGAGGCCGACGCCGAAGAGCCAGAAAGAGAGAGAGAGAGAGAATTGACAATTAAAAAGGTTTATTGACCTCAAGTCAACAGTTAAACATTACAACAGTTAAATAGAACAAAAAATAAATATTCAGAATCTCTAATCGTTTGTATCAGACGAATACCATTGGGATTCGTCTCGTTCAATGTCGCATTCTGTCCTGAAGTCGGACAGCCTCTTGCCTAGGTCGGAGTCCTTGTCCCCGACATGGGCGATTGCCTTGTCAAGGAATTTCTTCAGAGCAGAGATCTGCTCGGGCGAAAGAAATGTGAAGACGTCCTCCCTCATAGTTGGGCAGACAACAGCCTTCTCTATTTCCCACCTGTGATAATCCAAATATAGGGGTTCCAGGAAGGAGTCAGCGTCTAGTACCTTGAACAGATCCTCAACCTTCTGTAAAGTGAGCTGAGGAAGCTGTATGGTTTGTGGTTTAGGGACGGAAGATCCCATTGTTAGTGCAGTCTTGGCCTGATCTTTGGCAGGGTCCGCTGTTGGTGAAGTAGTGGTCGAGGAAGGTGCTAGTAGAGATGGTAACACGCTGGTGCTCGGCGCCGGAGTAGAAGGCTTGGTGGCTGGAGTGTTCTGGGAAAGGACTGGGCAGCTCTCCGCGGGCGAAGACGCGGCAGGATTGGGAGGTGTCACATGGATTGTCTGGATGGTTCCATAATTTCCCTCTGCCGATGTAGTCGCTGTGAAGCTGTGGGAGGGCGTGGGCAAGGAGGGTGGAGGTGTCAACACCGGTCCACTTCGGGTGCCCTGGGGGCAGGTGGCTCGCCGATGTCCCTGGCGGTGACATCTACTACACCTAACGCCGTAGGTGACGTAGGCGGGTGTGGACTCTCCTTTGGAGATGATCACCAGCTTGGCAGGGAGCTGGTGGAGTTTGCGTCCTTCATTCAGGAGGACGAAGGCCTCCCTGTTGCCGGTGGTCCAGGTGTATCCGTTACAGGACACCACTTCATAGGCCAGGGAGACAACCCGGCAGTAAGGTCGCAGGGCCTCGATGATGTCCTCCTCCCTCACTGCGATGGGCAGGTTCCCGAGGATGATCTTCTCCGCCTTCCTTCTGTATGGGAATGCCCTGAGGAAGGTGTTGTTGATGGTGAGTCCATTCTCCACCAGGCGCTCCGCCTTCTCAATGCTGACCAGTGCGACCATAGCATGGCCGGACTTCTTCATCAGCTGGTAGACGGAATCCTTCCCCAGCAACTCTTCCAAGGCCTTCATATAGTGGACGTGATGGAAATCCGCGCACCATTCGACATAGCAGCATTGGTCGAACGATGTAGCTTCTGATCTAGCTTTGTTCAGCGCCTGTTGCTGTCTGGTGTTCCTGACGTGGGTCACAGGCTCTTTTGTGGTCCTTCGAAGCTGTCCAGATGGTTTTGGAGAGCTAGCGTCCGGCCTCACAATCTGGGCCCGCTGACTTTTAGAGTCAAAACGTTTCCTTTTTTTCCGGTGTACAGATTCAAAAGGTTCGGTGTTATTATCCTTTTCCGCGGCCTCAACTTGCTCCGCCCAATTTTCACTTTTTGCCGTGGCCGGATTTACATATCCGCCGTTTTTCACGAACGAATTTGCATGTCCGTCGCTCACACCTGGATTTAAACAATTATTCGTCGAATCTTTTATCGTCGATAAATCGACTTCCATTTCAGCTACCTCGATGGGAATCATACCGCCGTGTAGATCTTTATCCTGGCTCACCGCCAGTACTGCATATGGGTTGGAAAACTCGAAGTTTTCCATCTCCAGATAGAAAAATGCGGAGCTCGCGCGCCGCGCGGCCGCACGGCCGAGAGAGAGAGAGAGAGAGAGAGACAATTGACAATTGAAACACTTTTATTGACGTCTAGTCAATTTTTACAAAATGATTATGATAAAAGTAATGAATAAATAATGGGAATTTACAATGATTTTAGGAGCTAGGGAGGCTCCACCACCTTGACAAGGTTCTCCTCCAGACAAGGAGGGGGTCTTCTTGGACTCCCCGCATCTCCAGGCCCAGGAAGTACTTGTAGATGCGGGTCTTGGCGGACGCCATGATGGCCAGGGCGTCGTCCTCCAGGTCATGCCCGAAGATCCAGCTTTGCAGGTCAGGAGGCCGTTGGAGGATGGTGAAGGCCTCCAGGATGACAGGCCTGATCCGACTGCAGGACCAGTAGCGGTGGGCCAGTGACAGGTCTCCGGACCCACAGGCGATGCAGGACTCCCGGGCTGAAACCGGATGTGCTGGATGGGGAAGGGCGTGCAGGGCCAGCCGCACGGCAACGTCAGCATTGTGCCCCGAGAAGGCGCAACGCCGGAGGGAAGACCAGTTGATGGAGATGGGGATGCTGACGTGGGGGAACCACCGTCCGAACAGCTGGGTAATGGGCAGCGCAGCCAAGCGCGGACGCTCAAGCAAGCGGCGGGCTGTGCGGGTGGTTAGGCGCTGGAAGGCGGTGGTCGACCCGCGCACCACGATTGCGTCCGCCAGGCTGTCGACGCGATAACGTCCCCGGGCATTCTGGGTTATCAGGCGTGTGCAGAAGCTCCCCAGAGCAGCGACGTCCGTGAGGGCGCCACGCGTAGCGATGGTGATGTTTGGAGCAGGCCCGGTCAGTTCTCCGATGCGCCAGCCCAGCCATCTTGTAGGAGCCAGGAGCTCAGGAGGCCGCAGGAAACGGCAGTCGCCCACGACCCGAAGAGCCCGGAGAAGTGCAGGTTGTAAGATCCGGTGGTTTAGATCTAGGATCTCCGCGGCAGACTCGAAGAGGTGAAGACTCCGACGACGCCGCGGGGGAAGCCAGATGCCAGGAGTGGACGCAGGAGTCAGCCACATCCCGCTCTCAGCGAGCCAAGAGTGAGCGTTACGGCCTCCACGCAGTGCTGCCTGGACACCCTTAAGGCACGACAGCCGGAGCTGAGTGCCCACGTCGAGAAGTCCCATGCCTCCCACAGAGATCGGCCGCGCCAGGATGCTACTGGGAAGCCATGAGGTTCGATCGTGCCCCCACACGAATCGAGCCAATCTTGCCTGCAGTCTTCCGATGGTGGTCTCGCTGGGAAGGTAGGCCTGGAGATGATAGTAGATGGCCGAGAGCACCAGGCTATTGGCCGCTTTTGCTCGACCAGCAAGTGAGAGACCGCGGACAAAGGGGGACCACCTAGCAATGGCTCGCTCCAGCAACTCTTGCAGGTGTTGATCTTGAGCCGAAGTTCCCATTCCAGGAGTCACTAAGGTCCCTAGAATATTGATTTTCTCCCTGTTCCAGGAGATTGCCGACGGGGAGTCAGTGCGGTTCCTCCATCTCCCGCACCAGAGACCCTGGCTCTTACCGAAGTTGACTCTTATTCCTGACGCACGCCTGAAGTCCTCGAAGATCTTCCTGACGACCTCCAGCTGCCCATCCTCGCGGATAAGCAGGACGATGTCGTCGGCGTACGCCAGGACATTATCCCGGCCAAGTAGCTGTTCCAGGCGTAGCAGGAGGGGCCCGGTGGAGATGGTAAAGAACGCTGCGCTGGCAGCGCATCCCTGCCTCACTCCGTTGAGCATGTGGAACAGAGGAGTTCTCCCAATCCCCTCAATCCTCGCCGCAGCCTCGGCCCCAGCGTAGAGCAGAAGAACCCACCCCACGAAGACTGGCGGCAGACCGACGGAGAGAAGAGTGGACACCAGGAAGCCTCTGTCCAGCGTGTCAAACGCTGACTCCAAGTCGATGGCGACGACTGCCAGTGGGGCTTCATCTCTGCAGGCAGTGGCAACTTCATCAGCTACGCGGGCTATGTTCCAGGCTGGTGTTCTACCTGGAACGGCGTAGCTCTGGCATTCAGGTACGATGTCTCGGAGATGGGGTCGCAGTCGCCAGTAGAGGACCCCGCTGAGGACTCTGTAGTCCGTCGTTGGCAAGGAGAGGGGTCGAAGTCCGGCTAGGCCCGGACCACCGTGCGGTTTTTCTATCAGGGACATTTCGCTGCGCCGCATGGAAGTGGGCAGAGCCCCGCAGAGCTGGGACGCCTCGAAGACCCGACGGAGTGCACTCGCGAAGTAATCCTTAAAACCCCTGAAGAGCTCGCAGGGCAAGTCATCCCACCCGGCCGCTTTCCCAGTTGGCAGACGACCGATGGCAGCAACGATCTCTTCCTCGCCGATCCCATAGCGGTGGAGAGGATCGCTTTCCTCAATGGTGACCCTTAGAGTAAAACCCCGCAGGAAGCCATCGATGTCCTCCGGTGAGCACGAAGGATGGGAAAAGCGCTCTTTCAGGTTGACGAAAGCCAGTTCTCTCACCGCTGGTCCCGTAATCATTCGACCTGCGCTGTCGTAGAAAGTATTCGACGACGTTCCCCTGCGACGAAGACGAAGGGCGCGCCCGAGGTCCGGCAGGGAGGGATAGTCCGAGTAGATGGAGACATCTTCGAGCTTGGCTTGAACATATTTTCTCGCCCTCGAGATGTAGTCGTCGTCGTTATTGCGCAGGTCGTGGAGTGACTTGATGGCGGAGGCCAGATGCGCCTTAATATGTCCCCACCTCCTCCAGATTTCCGCATTCCGCATGTCCTCGATGTTTCCCAAGGCCTCGTCAAGAAGCGTTTCTACTGTCCCAACGACTAGCCTCGATCGGAGCATGCTAGCAATGCACGGTAGTCGAGGTTCTGAGGCCTCGCCGGTTTGGAGGAGGACCGCACGGTGGTCGGAGTTCTTGTAGTATAGGCTCCAGTATCGGGTGACGCGGTTGGAGAAGCTTGATGGTATAAGCACTCGATCCAATCTGCTCGCATCCACCCGGCTTCCGCAACTGGAGATCCTTGTTGGTAGGTGCGTAGCGTCGAAGATAGCTGCGGCGTCTACGAGGTTGGCCCGGTCCAGGAGCTCCCCAAGGGCTTCGACGGAACCGGACGCAATGTCGCTCGCAGACTCCTCGGAGATATTGAGGTCCCCAAGGACCCACGCGTCTTCATTGACAGCAGCAGCTGCGATGACCTGTAGCTGCTGTAGCCGCTCATCAGGAGCATGAGAGAGGTGGCAGTTGACAAATGTCGCCTTTGATCCCCGGATGGTAACGTCAAAGGCGGCGATCTTGCCAGGGGACAGGACCTGTTGTCCGATGACCTGGACGCAGGAAGAGAAGATGCAGGCGAGGCCGGATCCTCTGGCGCCAGAAGCTGGAACAACTGCTGCTCTGTATCCCAAGCAGAGGTCCTCAACGCTGTCCAGGGTGGTGACATTGGTTTCTTGAATGAAAGCGATGTCAACTGCGTGCTGTTTCAGGAAACAGCACAATTCAATGCTCCTGTGTCGAGCGGCAATGCCGCGCACATTAAGGCACGCAAGGCGGAAGCTCTTGCGCGCTTCTTGTCTTTGTTCTGATGTCAGATAGCCGCTTGTAAAGGGCTGACTTGGAGCTTCCAAGTCCCTTTATCAACTTTTCATTGAAGGTGTGCAGCCCCAGACTTTGTTCTACGCTGAGCTTTCCCAGGAGCAGCCTTAGATGAGGAAGGGAGACGATGGCCTGTTTCACTTCCTCTTCCTTCAAGCCTAAGAGTGTAACCTCTTCAAAGAATGATCCTGGGAGGCGCTCGAGGAGGGTGTCAAGCTGTAGTTGAGTCGTAGACCCGGCCTTGGGAGACAAGGATCTAGATCTATCCTTGATCTTGTGATGGCTAGAGTTCTCGACTCTGTTGATGTTGAGGTCTGTCTGGGTGGAGGTTTCCGGGGTCCTGGTGGTGGGCTCAGTCTCGAGAGCTATATCCTCTTGAGCAGGTGGCGCGGAGGATGTCTGTGCCGGGGCAGCCACTGGCGCAGGGTGGGAGAATGTTGCAGGTGGCGAAGCAGCTGCTGTGGTGTTAGGAGCAGGCGCCGTGGTTTTCACACTGCTCGTCTGGCTCAAGGGTTGGGTGGTGCTTGTCTCCCGGATGATCCGGGGACAGTTCATTCTTTTGTGTCCCATTCTGTAGCACTTGGAGCAACGGAAGCCGTACTCCAAGTAGGCCAGTGCAGAGCCGTCCTTGGCAGTCACAATGATCTTTTTAGGAAGATCTGTGATTTTTTTTCCATTGTTCATGAGAATGAACGCAGTTTTTTTGAGGTCCAGCCAGGTGTAGCCGCAGGAAGAATTCACGGTAGGGGCGATGGAGACTACCTGACAGTAAGGCCTCAGAGTCCTGATGATATCGGCGTCCTCGATTACAAATGGGAGACCGCTGATGGTGATTTTTTCTGCCTTCTTTTGGTAGGGAAGGGCTTTAAGGAGGGCTCCCTTAATCATCAGACCATCCTCTATGATCGTCTCCGCCATATCAGGCCGCTCGAAGTCAACTAGGATCTGTCCGGAAGCTTTTCCTATCTGTACAACGCAGCCTTTCCCCAGTTTATTTTCCAGAGCCTTGATGTAGTCTACTTGGGTGAACTCCGGGGAGAACTCCAGATAGGTCATCTGGTCATAGGTTCCGGCAGCTGCTTTGCTCCGACACTGAGCCAGCATTTGCCTCGAGACCTTTATTTGCTCGATGGTGTTCCTAGGGCACGATGGCTGGCGCGGCGTAGTGCTGTCCCGGGTGGTTTTCGTCTGTCGAGATGGACCAGGCAGAGACTGACTCGCACTTTCCGAAGGAAGCAGACGCTTTCTCTTTTTGGGTTGTTCAAAATTTTCATCGTTTTCGACGATGTCGGCCCAATTCCGGCTTGATTGAGGCGAATTTGCATATCCGCCGCTTGTCACGGGCGATTTTGCATACTTCTCGTTAGTTTCAGAAATTGAAACATTCTTCACTGAATTGTTTTCCGCCGATATTTCGGCATTCGTTGTTGTAACACCGAAAGGAATAGCACCATTCTTGGCTATCCGCCAATACTGAAAACATATTGCTAACTTCCATTCTCTCGCCCTCCATGCCCGAAGAACGCGGAGCTCGCGCACCGCGTGGCCGCACGGCCGAGAGAGAGAGAGAGACTATTGACTATTGAAACACTTTTATTGACGTCTAGTCAATTTTTACAAAATGATTATGATAAAAGTAATGAAGAAATAATGGGAATTTACAATGATTTTAGGAGCTAGGGAGGCTCCACCACCTTGATAGGGTTCTCCTCCAGACAAGGAGGGGGTCTTCTTGGACTCCCCGCATCTCCAGGCCCAGGAAGTACTTGTAGATGCGGGTCTTGGCGGACGCCATGATGGCCAGGGCGTCGTCCTCCAGGTCATGCCCGAAGATCCAGCTTTGCAGGTCAGGAGGCCGTTGGAGGATGGTGAAGGCCTCCAGGATGACAGGCCTGATCCGACTACAGGACCAGTAGCGGTGGGCCAGTGACAGGTCTCCGGACCCACAGGCGATGCAGGACTCCCGGGCTGAAGCCGGATGTGCTGGATGGGGAAGGGCGTGCAGGGCCAGCCGCACGGCAACGTCAGCATTGTGCCCCGAGAAGGCGCAACGCCGGAGGGAAGACCAGCTGATGGAGATGGGGATGCTGACGTGGGGGAACCACCGTCCGAACAGCTGGGTAATGGGCAGCGCAGCCAAGCGCGGACGCTCAAGCAAGCGGCGGGCTGTGCGGGTGGTTAGGCGCTGGAAGGCGGTGGTCGACCCGCGCACCACGATTGCGTCCGCCAGGCTGTCGACGCGATAACGTCCCCGGGCATTCTGGGTTATCAGGCGTGTGCAGAAGCTCCCCAGAGCAGCGACGTCCGTGAGGGCGCCACGCGTAGCGATGGTGATGTTTGGAGCAGGCCCGGTCAGTTCTCCGATGCGCCAGCCCAGCCATCTTGTAGGAGCCAGGAGCTCAGGAGGCCGCAGGAAACGGCAGTCGCCCACGACCCGAAGAGCCCGGAGAAGTGCAGGTTGTAAGATCCGGTGGTTTAGATCTAGGATCTCCGCGGCAGGCTCGAAGAGGTGAAGACTCCGACGACGCCGCGGGGGAAGCCAGATGCCAGGAGTGGACGCAGGAGTCAGCCACATCCCGCTCTCAGCGAGCCAAGAGTGAGCGTTACGGCCTCCACGCAGTGCTGCCTGGACACCCTTAAGGCACGACAGCCGGAGCTGAGTGCCCACGTCGAGAAGTCCCATGCCTCCCACAGAGATCGGCCGCGCCAGGATGCTACTGGGAAGCCATGAGGTTCGATCGTGCCCCCACACGAATCGAGCCAATCTTGCCTGCAGTCTTCCGATGGTGGTCTCGCTGGGAAGGTAGGCCTGGAGATGATAGTAGATGGCCGAGAGCACCAGGCTATTGGCCGCTTTTGCTCGACCAGCAAGTGAGAGACCGCGGACAAAGGGGGACCACCTAGCAATGGCTCGCTCCAGCAACTCTTGCAGGTGTTGATCTTGAGCCGAAGTTCCCATTCCAGGAGTCACTAAGGTCCCTAGAATATTGATTTTCTCCCTGTTCCAGGAGATTGCCGACGGGGAGTCAGTGCGGTTCCTCCATCTCCCGCACCAGAGACCCTGGCTCTTACCGAAGTTGACTCTTATTCCTGACGCACGCCTGAAGTCCTCGAAGATCTTCCTGACGACCTCCAGCTGCCCATCCTCGCGGATAAGCAGGACGATGTCGTCGGCGTACGCCAGGACATTATCCCGGCCAAGTAGCTGTTCCAGGCGTAGCAGGAGGGGCCCGGTGGAGATGGTAAAGAACGCTGCGCAGGCAGCGCATCCCTGCCTCACTCCGTTGAGCATGAGGAACAGAGGAGTTCTCCCAATCCCCTCAATCCTCGCCGCAGCCTCGGCCCCAGCGTAGAGCAGAAGAACCCACCCCACGAAGACTGGCGGCAGACCGACGGAGAGAAGAGTGGACACCAGGAAGCCTCTGTCCAGCGTGTCAAACGCTGACTCCAAGTCGATGGCGACGACTGCCAGTGGGGCTTCATCTCTGCAGGCAGTGGCAACTTCATCAACTACGCGGGCTATGTTCCAGGCTGGTGTTCTACCTGGAACGGCGTAGCTCTGGCATTCAGGTACGATGTCTCGGAGATGGGGTCGCAGTCGCCAGTAGAGGACCCCGCTGAGGACTCTGTAGTCCGTCGTTGGCAAGGAGAGGGGTCGAAGTCCGGCTAGGCCCGGACCACCGTGCGGTTTTTCTATCAGGGACATTTCGCTGCGCCGCATGGAAGTGGGCAGAGCCCCGCAGAGCTGGGACGCCTCGAAGACCCGACGGAGTGCACTCGCGAAGTAATCCTCAAAACCCCTGAAGAGCTCGCAGGGCAAGTCATCCCACCCGGCCGCTTTCCCAGTTGGCAGACGACCGATGGCAGCAACGATCTCTTCCTCGCCGATCCCATAGCGGTGGAGTGGATCGCTTTCCTCAATGGTGACCCTTAGAGTAAAACCCCGCAGGAAGCCATCGATGTCCTCCGGTGAGCACGAAGGATGGGAAAAGCGCTCTTTCAGGTTGACGAAAGCCAGTTCTCTCACCGCTGGTCCCGTAATCATTCGACCTGCGCTGTCGTAGAAAGTATTCGACGACGTTCCCATGCGACGAAGACGAAAGGCGCGCCCGAGGTCCGGCAGGGAGGGATAGTCCGAGTAGATGGAGACATCTTCGAGCTTGGCTTGAACATATTTTCTCGCCCTCGAGATGTAGTCGTCGTCGTTATTGCGCAGGTCGTGGAGTGACTTGATGGCGGAGGCCAGATGCGCCTTAATATGTCCCCACCTCCTCCAGATTTCCGCATTCCGCATGTCCTCGATGTTTCCCAAGGCCTCGTCAAGAAGCGTTTCTACTGTCCCAACGACTAGCCTCGATCGGAGCATGCTAGCAATGCACGGTGGTCGAGGTTCTGAGGCCTCGCCGGTTTGGAGGAGGACCGCACGGTGGTCGGAGTTCTTGTAGTATAGGCTCCAGTATCGGGTGACGCGGTTGGAGAAGCTTGATGGTATAAGCACTCGATCCAATCTGCTCGCATCCACCCGGCTTCCGCAACTGGAGATCCTTGTTGGTAGGTGCGTGGCGTCGAAGATAGCTGCGGCGTCTACGAGGTTGGCCCGGTCCAGGAGCTCCCCAAGGGCTTCGACGGAACCGGACGCAATGTCGCTCGCAGACTCCTCGGAGATATTGAGGTCCCCAAGGACCCACGCGTCTTCATTGACAGCAGCAGCTGCGATAACCTGTAGCTGCTGTAGCCGCTCATCAGGAGCATGAGAGAGGTGGCAGTTGACAAATGTCGCCTTTGATCCCCGGATGGTAACGTCAAAGGCGGCGATCTTGCCAGGGGACAGGACCTGTTGTCCGATGACCTGGACGCCGGAAGAGAAGATGCAGGCGAGGCCGGATCCTCTGGCGCCAGAAGCTGGAACAACTGCTGCTCTGTATCCCAAGCAGAGGTCCTCAACGCTGTCCAGGGTGGTGACATTGGTTTCTTGAATGAAAGCGATGTCAACTGCGTGCTGTTTCAGGAAACAGCACAATTCAATGCTCCTGTGTCGAGCGGCAATGCCGCGCACATTAAGGCACGCAAGGCGGAAGCTCTTGCGCGCTTCTTGTCTTTGTTCTGATGTCAGATAGCCGCTTGTAAAGGGCTGACTTGGAGCTTCCAAGTCCCTTTATCAACTTTTCATTGAAGGTGTGCAGCCCCAGACTTTGTTCTACGCTGAGCTTTTCCAGGAGCAGCCTTAGATGAGGAAGGGAGACGATGGCCTGTTTCACTTCCTCTTCCTTCAAGCCTAAGAGTGTAACCTCTCCAAAGAATGATCCTGGGAGGCGCTCGAGGAGGGTGTCAAGCTGTAGTTGAGCCGTAGACCCGGCCTTGGGAGACAAGGATCTAGATCTATCCTTGATCTTGTGATGGCTAGAGTTCTCGACTCTGTTGATGTTGAGGTCTGTCTGGTTGGAGGTTTCCGGGGTCCTGGTGGTGGGCTCAGTCTCGAGAGCTATATCCTCTTGAGCAGGTGGCGCGGAGGATGTCTGTGCCGGGGCAGCCACTGGCGCAGGGTGGGAGAATGTTGCAGGTGGCGAAGCAGCTGCTGTGGTGTTAGGAGCAGGCGCTGTGGTTTTCACACTGCTCGTCTGGCTCAAGGGTTGGGTGGTGCTTGTCTCCCGGATGATCCGGGGACAGTTCATTCTTTTGTGTCCCATTCTGTAGCACTTGGAGCAACGGAAGCCGTACTCCAAGTAGGCCAGTGCAGAGCCGCCCTTGGCAGTCACAATGATCTTTTTAGGAAGATCTGTGATTTTTTTTCCATTGTTCATGAGAATGAACGCAGTTTTTTTTTAGGTCAAGCCAGGTGTAGCCGCCGGAAGAATTCACGGTAGGGGCGATGGAGACTACCTGACAGTAAGGCCTCAGAGTCCTGATGATATCGGCGTCCTCGATTACAAATGGGAGACCGCTGATGGTGATTTTTTCTGCCTTCTTTTGGTAGGGAAGGGCTTTAAGGAGGGCTCCCTTAATCATCAGACCATCCTCTATGATCGTCTCCGCCATATCAGGCCGCTCGAAGCCAACTAGGATCTGTCCGGAAGCTTTTCCTATCTGTACAACGCAGCCTTTCCCCAGTTTGTTCTCCAGAGCCTTGATGTAGTCTACTTGGGTGAACTCCGGGGAGAACTCCAGATAGGTCATCTGGTCATAGGTTCCGGCAGCTGCTTTGCTCCGACACTGAGCCAGCATTTGCCTCGAGACCTTTATTTGCTCGATGGTGTTCCTAGGGCACGATGGCTGGCGCGGCGTAGTGCTGTCCCGGGTGGTTTTCGTCTGTCGAGATGGACCAGGCAGAGACTGACTCGCCCTTTCCGAAGGAAGCAGACGCTTTCTCTTTTTGGGTTGTTCAAAATTTTCATCGTTTTCGACGATGTCGGCCCAATTCCGGCTTGATTGAGGGAAATTTGCATTTCCTCCGCTTGTCACGGGCAGTTTTGCATAATTTTCTAATGTTTCAGAATTTGTAGAATTCTTCTTAGAAGTAATTTCCGCCAAAATCTCGGCATTCGCTGGAGATTTATCGCCGGAAACAACACCATCATGCTCCCCTTCGTACTGGCCATCCGCCAATACGGAAAACACATTACTTATCTCCATCTTCTCGCCCTCCATCGCCGAAGAACGCGGAGCTCGCGCACCGCGTGGCCGCACGGCCGAGAGAGAGAGAGAGACGAAACCAACTCTGAAAATGAGGACTATTTGAAAAATTGTAGAGGAATCGATGATTCGAGGCAACAGGAACCGGACTTTGATGTGAATAGCGAAGACGATTTTCCTACTTTGGGAGAAGCGTCAAAAAACTAACCCGACTGAATGGATCTCGGGCTTCTGGTGGTCGAATAAACTTGGTGATGAATCTTCAAAGAAATAAAACCACTCAGATAGAAATCAATGATTATACGGTTGAGGCATTAATCGACACCGGAGCGGTGGTTAGCTGTATTGACGAGGAACTGCCACAGAAATTGCCGTTTTTTTCTTGAAAAGAATAGTACTAAGACATGGAGCACCGAAAATTTTAATTTCTGACCGCGGGAGTTCTTTCTTGAGCAAACTACTCACACAAGTTTTGAAAATTTGCAATACGATACATAAGAAAACGACAAGTTACCATCCACAGACAAATGGCCAAACGGAAAGAATGAACCGTACGCTGACAGATATGATATCAATGTACATTGACGAGAAGCTCCAAAATTGGGACGAGATTCTCCCGTTTGTGACTTTCGCCTACAATTCCTCGGTACAAGAGACGACCGGCTATTCCCCATATTTTCTGATTCACGGAAGAGAACCGTTGACATTTCTGGACTCTACATTTGACTGGCCGGAAGTACCGCCTAAACCCGGAGACTTTGATGACTACATATCAAATCTCCTAACCATAGTTGAAGAATCAAAAAAGATTTCAATGGCTAGAACAATGGCACGGCAAGATAAATCCAAACAAGTATACGACAAACATCGTAGAGAAGTTAACTTTTCACCAGACGACCTAGTACTGATTTGGACACCGATAAGAAAAGTTGGAAGAGCGGACAAACTACAAAAAAATTACATTGGACCATTCAAGATAATTAGGAAGACATCACCAGTAAATTATGAAGTAAAAGAAGTCACGGGAAGAGGCAAGAAAATTGTACATGTGTCAAGAATGAAACTGTACCGGACCCCAGACTTGAGGACAAGTCTTTTTCAAGGGGGAGAGTAATGTTAAGAGGAGTTTGAAAGTACATTTTATTTTATCCATTACTATCGGACGTACCCGGCTTCGCCCGGGTTTTACCCGAGTAAAGGTTTGTCTAACGAATCTCTCGATAAAGTGAACATTTTTTCCCGGTCCCTTGAAAATACTCGATAAATTGAATAAAATCAATATTAATTGGTTCCCTCGGTAATTGGAAGTTAAAGGAATAGTATCTTGCCTTGGAATTGTATCATTATTCTTGCATGGACGTACCCGGCTTCGCCCGGGTTTTACCCGAGTAAAGGTTTGTTTAACGAATCTCTCGATAAAGTGAACATTTTTTCCCGGTCCCTTGAAAAATACTCGATAAGTTGAATAAAATCAATATTAATTGGTTCCCTCGGTAATTGGAAGTTAAAGGAATAGTATCTTGCCTTGGAATTGTATCATTATTCTTGTCTCAAATAAATTGCCGTGTCATCCTGAATTTTGTCTTTCCTAATTTTCTACATTACAAAATCATCGTATCATCATGATAATATTTAGAGCAGATTGTTGAATTATAACAGATAAATTAGAATATTTATCTTGATTATTTTAAAGCGAAAAGTTATTTCAAAAATTTTATTCGCTAGAAACCTTCCCAGTACTATACTAAATAACTTCCCAAAGTTTCATGGCGTTCCAATGAGTGGTTTGGTCAGGCATAAAGGACAAACAGACACACACACATACATTCATTTTTATATATATATAGATTGTAAATTTGCCTAACCTAATTTGCATTTATGCTTTTGATTTTCTTTGTTCGCCTGTTTTACATGTTTTCTTATTTTTTCACCATTATAAATTCCATCTTAACAATCATTAGATTAGATTTTTCCTCGACTTGTCCAGTGGACGGTTGTAAAATAAACATTTATTTCCCGCTGTCTCCATGTTTCCTCGCGGCACCCCAGAACATCACGCAACAATATATATACAGTTAAACCTGTCTATAGCGCCCCCTCTAAATAGCGCCTCCCTCTCTATAGCGCCTGATTTTAAATACCTAGTACGATGCGATTTATATTAAAAGTGACCTGTCTATAGAACCCTATTTTATTGAGTCCCAAGAAGGGGCGCTATAGACAGGTTTAACTGTATAGTCTTTTATAGATTGGGGGGGAATTGCCTGGAGGATATTGATCTGTAAAAATAAAGGGCACCTCTCCCGTCAAAATAGACGTTAAAACTAAGGTGGGAGCTTCTCAATTTTCCAAAGCTGGTGTTGTGGCTTTGTCACCGGCCCGAGTCCGCGGCTACAGTCAATAGCGTCTATATCTAGTTTTAGCGTTTATTTTGACGGGAGAGGTAAACTTTATTTTTACAGATTATCTTCTAATAGTATAAAGTTGTGGGAAGATCTTATTCGTGTACCAAAAAGGCACCTCTCCCGTTAAAATTGTATTAAAACAATGCGTTTATGTTCATCATCCAAGTACAGAACGTAAAGGTGATCATGATGAATGTTCTACAATACCAGTTTTGTAAAATTCAGAGAATAGCCAACCTGTATATTAAAATAAACATAGTCACAATTTATAATCACTGTGATTATTTTACTAACTCCAAATATATGTGGTACAGACCATGATAATCATGGTGGTTAGATAGCGAATGACTTTTACTGTATATGTATATCATATACAAGGATGTCCCAAAAGTTCGTAAACACTTGCAAAAAATGGAAATACCAATATTATTTGCCGTTATGTATAATGTCTTTGTATTTTGTATAAAGTAATTGTATTAAAAAAGTCGGTGGATGAGAGCGTAACAAGCTCGATTCCCGACAGTCATGATCCGGGATTGAATCCCGTGTTAAAATTTTGTTTAATATGTGAATAACCTTCACATATTATTCATTGTTCAATTATCATGAGCTAGGTTGCTCTTGCTGAGCGGTACCTATTTATGTGAATTTGAACCAGGCAGTAATTGTATTATGTAATCGCCAAGTAATAAGAAAAACAACGTTTTAAGAAAAACATGAACTTTTGGGATAACCTTATATCAACAGGTGTAGAAAGCAGTTCGACTTTTGCGCTTGTAAGTGTGCCAGAGTTCCGTTTGGTTACTTTGTACTCACTGATGGGGTTGGATTTGGGAAATAATGGGGGAATAATGAAGTAGAAAAAAAGTATGGGATTCTATGAATATTGTGGTCTGGTATTACAGTAGTACTAACTCTGTAGAGGGAAACACATAGTTGCATAGGAAAAGTGTCTTTTAGGGAGGTGTTCTCTTACCGGAGAGTTTCTAAATAGCAAAAATGTTAATCTTGTTGATGAAAACTGTCCTTTTTAGAGAGAGCTGTCCTCTAGTGGGAGTATCCTCTTATAGAAGTTCTACTGTATATGGAGTAAAGTTTGTTTTTTTTATCTGCTATTGTAAATAAAAAATATTCCTTATCACACACGACACATAATAGTTTTAATATTTCTCTTAGCTAGTCAGTCTTTGAAACAAATAGGATTTGTTAAAAATAATTCAATATAAAACGCCGTCGTTTTAGATCTGTTCATTGAGTCTATTTGAATTTTGAAACAACAAAGCTCTTTGTTCTTCTATAGACACTCAATGGGGGGGGGGGGGGGGGAGCATTGACTGAGTCCAAGTTACAATTTAAGTGTTACAGTTAAACCTGTCTATAGCGTCCCCTCTAAATAGCGCCTCCCTCTCTATAGAGCCTGATTTTAAATATGTAGTACAATGCTATATTTACATTAAAAGTGACCTGTCTATAGCACCCTATTTTGGTGAGTCCTAAGGTATAGACAGGTTTAACTGTACCTTCAATCTACACAAACAATTCTTTCTCAAAAGTTACTACTGTAAAACCTCTTATAACCGAAGACCTTTGTAAAATTCTAAAAATGTTCCAACCTCCAATAAGAGACTACCACCACCTCCAGTAGAGACATGGCAATCTCTACTGCCTGTTTGGTGTGAAGAATGGAACAACACACAACTTTTGTCTCGACTTGCGCACAAATTTTATTAAAATAAACAGTTTTTTTTATTTTTATATTTTTCATTTAAAAAAAAAAAAGTCAATAACATCTGGTGAAGGCCAAAATGAGGATGATGTTTTTCTATTTACAGTACAGGAGGAGATCCGTAATGATAAGCTATATACAATGTGAGAAGAATGGGTCTAGGGGATGAAGACGTGGACGACCTGTCCCGCTAGCGGCCTGTTGTTGAGGAGACTCGCCGCCCTCTGGGTGTCCTGGGGATTAGACAAGGCGACCCTGGCGTCGCCCGTGGGCTGCTGGGCATGGTCAAACTTGCGGATGACTGCCTCCTTCTTGATCTCGAACTCTTTCAAGAACTCCAAGATATCGGCGACGCCGGCGTTGGGGGAGATGCCTGAGATGCCCAACACGCAGCCTGGCTTTCCGAATCCCTCTGGGTTTTGTCCCATCTGGGCTATGGGTGGTCCTCTGATTTCTGGGGGAGGTAAGATAGGCCCTGTGCCCCTGCCGTTGAATGGTGGATGCTCTTCCGGTATATTGGGTTGAGGTGGCCATGGCCCGGAATGGTCGAAGTCTGCAGGAGGCCGGTCGTGAGGGTTGCCCAGAAGGGGCTCGGGGTTGTGGTTCCTATTCGGTCTGCTTAGAACTTCCCGCATCTCCTGGTAGGAAATGGGCCCCACCATTATGCAGGAGTTGAGGAGGTACTGCCCGCTCCTGCTCAGAGCCTTATCGAAGTCGAGCTGCGTGGCGAACTCTGCGAAGGCGTCCCCACACGGCCTTCCGTCGTATCCAAACATTATATGGATGTTCTGGGGGGTGGCTCCCGTCACGCCGAAGAAGTGGGCGATGTCGCGGTCGATCGCGTTTGGCGGGATGTGGCGCAGGGCGACGCAGTAGGGGCCATCAAATCGCCCCGGTGGAGGGCCCTGAATGAGAGGCCCGTTGGGTGGGCCGCCTCCCATCTCTTGGCGGGGAGGAGGTCCTCTGGAATCTGGGCCATTTGCCAGGATTACCTCAATATACCGGTGGCCGATTCTCTGTCGGCTCTGACCCAGGGCTCTGGTGCAGGACTCCGAGTTGAAGAAAGACACCATACCAGTCCCGATGGCCTTTCCAAACCTGTCGTATTCGATGTGCATGCTCTTGATTTTGATCCCCTTGAAGAAGTTGACAACATCCGATTCCTGGCATTGGTAGGGAAGGCCCTTGAGAAGTACGACAAACTCTTCATTCCTGATGTTGTAGTTGTTGTTGTTGCCGCGGAAGTTCCCGCCGTCGAAGAAGGCGCGCGGGCTGTAGTTAGGGTCCCGAGCGGCTTCAAACTCCTGCTCGGAGCAAGGTCTTATCTCGATATACTGTCCCAACTTTGAGGGGGCCGTGCGCGACAGGGCTTCCATTTGATCACGTTCGTTCAGGAATTTTGCATAAGCAAAACCGGTCTTTCTCGAACCATCCCTACATATCTTGAGTCCGTCGGTTGGGATATGAAGCCCACGGAAGTGCTCCCTGATGTCCTTGTAGGAAGCACCGTAGGACATTTCTTTGATTTCAATAGGAAAATGTTTAGGATAGGGTCTGGATTTGTTGTTCGAAGGTGGGTACCCTCCTCCATCCATTCTGGGCTCGTTGTAGGGGCCACCGCCATTGCCAGGATAACTGTCTCCGCCGTAGCCCCGGCGGTTAGTGGGAGGGAAATAGTCGTTGGGAGGCCTGCCAGGTTCAAACTGCCCGTCCATGCCATTATTTGCCTCAGGGGGCATAAGGCCGTTGTTGCCATAGTGGGTGGGAGGTATGCCTCCAGAAGGCCGTCCGATGTCGTAGGGAGGCATATCGGAGGGCGGGTAGCTCCCTTCCATGGGCATGTTGTAGTTGGGGGGGTAGGACCTATCTGCCGCTAACTTGTTATTGGAGAACTCGAAGGTGGAGTCGCGGGGGGCACCGAAGCCTGCTGGATTGACGGGATCCGCCATGGGATTTTCGGCGGGATGCATTTGAGTTGGACGTCTTGAATCAGGCATGGCCACTGGCGGCATCTGGGAGGCTGGAGGGGTCCTGAAGTCACTGGGTCCCATTTTGGCTTCCTCGGGATATATAGGAGGCCTGTCAGAAGGGGCTGGTACCGCATCATATACGGCACCGAGGATAGGGGCCTGAGGTACTCTAGGAATGAGGCCTGCTGCATCCATGGGAGGCGAGGCATCAAAGTTGCCTTTTATGCTATCCCACATGGGTCCCGCTGACTTGGTCTTCTCGATGGACTGGAAGGATGACTTCCAGGGCACTGCGGGATCAGGGGTTGGCAGCTCGGCGACTGTGACGGGAATGTCGGGGACCTTGGGGACCTCAGGCGCGGGCCGCTCGGTGGACTTGCGACGGGAGCTGTTGTCACGATCACGGTCCTTCTTGCCGTCGTCGTGACGGCGGCGATCGTCCGAGCGGCGCGATGCGCGGTCTCTCGATCGTTCCCTAGACCGGCGGCGGTCTGGGGAGGAGCGCCGATTACGGCGTCGGTCCGGCGAGGAACGTTCTCTGCGTTCCCGGGACCGGCTGCGGTGGCGGTGGGAGCGCTGGTCGGCCACGGAGGCTGCGGGGGGCACCACCACCGCCGCTGGCGGTGGCGGGGGAGGAACGGGTGCCACCACAGGAGGCTGGGCAGCCACGGCGCTTCTCGCCTGCTCGATCACCTTCTGCATCTCGCTCCGGCTGCTGAGCAGCAGCTTGATCTTGGTGTCTTTGATGGTCCCGCCGCTACGTTCCATGCCCTGCCGGGCATCTTCGTCCGTGGCGAAGGCGATGAAAGCGTCCCCCTTGGGGCCTCCCACGATGTGGACGCCACCCTCAGGGATGGCCAGCCCGTGGAAGAACTGCCGGATATCGACCGAGTTGGCCGACCACGAGAGGTTCTGGAGTCGAATGATGACTGACATGATGTCTGGACAAACACACACATTCGGGTCAAATCTCTCGTCGCACTTTGAATAACAACAAAGAATATATTGTTTACACAACAAAGTTATTTGACTCCATTGCATATACGTGTTATCATATTAAACATGCCATACATATACATGGGAGAAAACTGATCTCAAGTACTTTGTACCACGTCCCAGTAGCACACTCCAATTCCAATACTCATTTATGACACACGGATTATCTTCAAATGCGTACGTATTAGCCTATTTTTATGAGGTTTGTAAAAGGTAACTAAAAAAAAAAAGGAAACAAGACCCAATAAAAATTTGGACAATAGAAAAAATGTACACATCTCTCATTTAAAAAATATATTTTTAACAAGTGTTGTTTGTGAAGGCTTTAAGAGAATGTCTCGTATCCGTTTGTTCTTTTTAAGAACGGATTTCGACTTGAAAGGATACGATTAATTCTCTTAACGTCTTCACAAACAACAACAAATTAAATTACATTCGACATCTTCATGTTAAAAAATTCCAAATCCCACATCGCCTCCACTGCTAACACTGTTCTCGAGGATTAATCGTTCCAGAATGAGACACACAAAAAAAAAAAAAAAACACGGCGAGGGAGAATTGAAACTTCCATATGTGGCGACCACACTTTGCTTCAGCTAGCGCGAACCGGGACAAAGCTCCACTACACACACGGGCAGTGTGACGGCCTCGGATGCTCGCGCATGCAAAGTGTGGTCGCCACACATATTACATCGTTCCTATAAAATTATATACGGGATTAAATACACTCTCTCTCTAATGGGCAAAACTTAATGAAGTTTGATGTCGCACCAGTCGTCGTTTTTGTTTGTGTTATTTTTTAAAGAAGACAGAGGCAATTTTGTTCACCCTTGATTATCTCGTGTATTTTCACAATAAAGGTCACCGTATCAAATTCCTTTCAGAGTTATTGTCTGAATTCCAATATACATGCTAAAAGGTACAACTTCCTTAAGTTTTGTCTCCATGAGTGTACATGTGAATAAATAAGATTATATAACGACTAGACGAATGGCCCGGGCAACGCCCGGGTTTTACCAGAGTGCGTATATATTTTAAAAACGTTTTAATTCAAATACTATTCGTTACAATTATAAATTGGCGCCATGGATGTCACTCTTGTGAAACGTCCCGTTCCAAACTGTGTTTTTTAAATGTTTTAATTAAAATATATTAAAATATAATTAACTTTATGAACGGAAAAATATGTCCAGGGTAGCCTAGTGGTCATGGCATCTGCCCGGTAAGCGGAAGGTCGTGGGTTCGATTCCCATCCCTTGACACTTTTTTTTATTTTATCCATTCTGACCAAAATCTATCCGTGAACTTCACACAGACAGAATAAGGCAATTATATAAGTAGATAAACAAATGTGTATAAATATGTAAAATTATCTTCATTGACAGAGAGTACCAGAAGAGAGAACCGGATAGAGATGACAATAAATACGGCAATCAATACGACCTCAGTCGGTCCCAACAGCAAGTGTCAACCTCACAGCGCCGACACACACAGAAATATATAACTCTCCCCTTCCTATAGAAATTTAACGAGAAACGGCCAATATTTCAATTAATCATCTCACACCATTTTATATTTAAAAATAAAAAGTTAAATCAGCTCAAATGATATATTTTTATTGCACTCATTTACATCTGCGATAAAACCCTTTACTTCTCACACAAACAAGCCACACTTCACCCTCCAGCAAAATAATTGCGCCATAAAAATTTAATATTACATATTTATATTAAAAAAAAAAAAAAACTTTGCTGACGGGGGAGGGTTTGAAAATAAATGAGAAATATTGATTTTAACCCACTCTGTCGTCGGGACCTCTAACACCGCCAGTTAAAATTATAAACATTATTGACAGTTTTATACTACGTTTGGAGAAACCATTAAAGGGTCTGAAGGTGATGAGCCAGCTCTCCATCCCAGTAGTATACTAGTAGAGTGGGGGAAGTACCTAAATATCTTGATGAAAATAAGAGCACAATTCATGTTTGAATCTCGTGGATGAACGCCGTAATATTGAATTATAAAATAAATACTTTAAGTGATCCAAAATAGGGAAAGGTGTCACTTTTGGTATATGAATATCCTCCTGCAACTTCCATGTTATCCAATATATGCCATAAATGTTTGCCAATATATGCCTTTTTGTGATATGAAAATATTCAAGTATGGATTTTTTTTTAAATGTGTGGGGAAATGTCACGAGGAAGATATCTATAAAAATAAAAGGTCGCCTCTCCCGTCATAATAGATGCTAGAACTAATATCTCCGCAAAGTATCGGATTCGGTCGGTGACAAAGCCACAACATCAGTTTTGGCACACTGAGAAGAGAGAGAAGCGACCACCTTTCGGCAAAATATTCATCTATATACAACATGTAGACAACAAGTTGCGGGAGGATGATCTACCAACCTCTTTCCTATACTAAATATACTATTCCTACATTTGTCTTTGTGAATTTTTAAAGAGAGAGATGCCACTTTTGGCACATATATATACACCTATCCCCCGATTTACACGGTAGATACGTTCCTGAGAAAAACGTGTAAATCGAAAAAAAAAAAAAGAATGTCTTATTTTAAATCTTTCAAACCAGCCATGACTTGCTAAAAAATTTGGCTTCTTTTCAGTTGAAGAATAAGATGGCAATTGCTCTACAAATTTTTCGTATAGTATTTCGTTAGTATAGTGCGATAAGAACAAAAAAAAACTTATTTGGAAAACCGTGTAAAACAAGTACCGGGTAAATCGGGGGATAGGTGTATTTTCAAACAATTTTGGTTTATCCCCCAGTACAGAACGTAATGAGACTTAGGAATCAACCAATAGCAACTTTTAAATAAAGGGAAGAAACCTATTATATATCGTATAAGTTGGTTTGCCCGACCAGATGTTTATTCTCTCTTAATTTGATTATCTCATGACGTCCACTTTGTTCTATATTGTTTCCATTAACTGCGATACAATTACCTCTTTATTGTGAATAACTTCTGGAAGACGTTGTCGTTCTCTTTGAGCTCTATCTTACGAGAAAGAAGGGGGGAAGTGGATATCATGAAAAAAGAAGGTACTTCAATAGCTTTTTTTTACAGTGGATGACTCCTAGTTATTATGATCCAATAGTCTAGCAACAGTATCACTATAAAAGGAATATCGAAAAATACAATATAACAGCGGTATGGTAGATTAAACTGGCGAAACCGCTGGGAGGGTTCACCACTGATGAGCCAGCCTCTCCCATTAATTTTTCCATTGCAGTAAGGGCAGTAGAAATTGTTTAATTTCAAAAAGAATCTTACGCGTCTAAAATAGTTTCGAATTTTCAGAACTCCTAGTTATTACCCCCAATTGTAACTTGATGCCACAAACACGTGCATAGATGTTCCCTATATAGGAAAGGAAGATAGATAAAAACATGCCAAAAGAACGTTCAGTCGATAATTTCACGCTTCCGCAAAAAAAAAAAAAAAAAAAACTTATTTGCATATATTACAAAAATAACTGATTTGAATATTAAGGCCAAAAAAAAACGATTAAATGCAAATTTTCAAACTTACGACCTATACATTAGAAAGGATATCCTCCCCACTAATAGTTTTTAAATAAGTCCATAGAAGTGTTAGCCAACTCGGAAAGTTTGCATTCATTGAGATTTTAAAAAGTAATATATAATTAATTGGAACAATGGTTACAGCGTTGTTACCGAAACGTCACACACCATTTATTTATTCGATCTTATTACCTTGTGTTCCTAATCTATAATCCAAATTGTACCTTATCAAAGATGTATAAAGTTGAACAGCCAGATCTTCACTCGTATAGAATGCACGCCGTTAACCCGATGAAGAAATACGGAGCAACTGTGAGGATTGGCAGACCTTCCACGTCGGGAAAAAAAAAAAAAACACAAATGTGTCAGCTTGAAGGAAGAAGTTAAAAAAAAAAAAAACGACTTCCTTAGAGAGAACGAACGGCGTAATTCCTCGAAACTTAAAAAAAAAAAAAAAAAAGGCGACCATTCCTAGCGAAAACAATTAATGACTCCAGAACGAATTTACTTCCTCATAAAGGGGAAGATAAAAAAAATTCTTCACATAAAAAGTTTACCACGTTGTAGTTTTAAAAAAAAAGGATATATAAATTTAAAATTTTACACAAATAAATTTACTGGCAATGCGCTTCTTTTAAATATCATCAAATATTATCTCTACAGACCTTACTGCAATGATGAGTTATTGAATAAGAGAGCTTGGCTCATTCAATAACTCATCAGTCTGTAGAGATAATATTTGATGATATTTAAAAGAGCGCATTGCCAGTAAATTTATTTGTGTAAAATTTTAACGATAGATGGCAATTAAATTTAATTTACTTATAAATAAATTGTATATACAATTTAGAGATTTGCATAGCTAATTATTTTGGACAATCTTGTACCCGCGGGGGTTGGCGAGACATCTGTACGTGGTTGGTCAGTTCTAATCAATAAACCTTCCCGAACTGACAGCGTAGTGAGGCTATACAGACATAGAGACAGGCTTCCTCTTCTAGAAGGTTCATGAATGATTTGTGGAGGGAGGAGACAAAGAGCTTCACTTCTCTACAATTAGGAATGCAAAACTCAACCAATCTACCATCAATCATGGCTTTGAAATACCTACTAAAAAACACAAGCACTCGAGAAACCTACACCTAAGTAAGTAAGATCGATAAAGGAATCGTCTAGCTTGTACAATTCCTACTTTTAGCTTAATTTTTTTTTTTTTAAGAAAAAAAAATATTATTTTCAAAATTTCGTACAACAGTATCGTTTTTTTTTTTACAAACACGTGCAAAAAAAAAAAAGGAAACTATATGCAAAATAAAAACGCTTCGCGATTTTGCGTGCCATCCTTTAAGCGGAGGCCATGCTAATCAATTTTGTCACATCCTGTAATCTAGTAGAATCCACTTGATAAGAGAGTTGTGTGATATATCTCGCAGGATTGCTCCCAAGGAAGTAACAATTTCTACTCGGACACCAAGTAAGAATCGCTCTTTTAATTATTCGATTTAAGTTTAAATAAACTGTAAAACATCTCTAAAAACGAACATTATATACTAACCAAAAAAATAATCCCCAATATTACCATATAGAGAACCATAGCTAGAGTGAACCAAAAGTTCAGTCCAAATGGGAGTCGCTATAACACGCGGTTCTACTGTAAAATTCAATCAAAGCCCTTTACATGTCATAATGATTGAATTTAGCTTACTTTAGAATTCTGTGTTCACCTCAACAAAAACACATTGTAGAGACACACATACAAAAAAAATATATTTTAGAAGAAACCTAAATACGTACAAAACACATAGATCTGCGTAGAAAGAAAGGGGGGGGGACGAAAGTTATTTCTTTCTCGCGTGGCGAAGGAGGAAGGGAGTATATATCGACGGCGGCGGTGAGAGAATTTATAGGATGACAATTAGAGGTGTGGGTGTGTCCCCCCAGAGGGAGTCTGTCTGTCTCTCCATCTATCTCTTCAACCCGCGGTGTAATTAACACCTCGCTAGAGATTAAACCTGGGGCATCATCACCTTGCTACCTGTGTGGTACATACGCATTAGCCTTGCAATTCAACTACAAGAGTGATACACAAAAACGTATTTTATAACTCCAATATAGTAGAACCTAACATCACCTGGAACAAAGATTTTATGTTGTTATAACAACATCTATTGTTATAACCATGGTTAAAACAATTGTGAACTTAAAACCTTAGACTTTATAAATTTAATGTTGTAATCAAGCTTCTTTAATAATGAGGCTCCACTTTAAAAAAAATCAAAATTACAAAACCAAATCAGTCTTGTAATCATCTTGCATTTGCTGTTCTAGGGAGAGAGGGGTTCTTATAACAATCAGTCTCTTCATCCCATCAGGCTGGGTCTCCAGTAGATGTATGAGGATGATTGGAAACATAATTAGATAGTGGCAGCAAAGCTGCATACCTCAGTATTGTTTACTTTGATATTTTCCGACAATTCTAATTGACCATCCAAAGAGTAACAAAATGTACAATAACTTTATATAAAACAATATACAAGAATAATAATATAGTAGAACTACCTCTCTGTAAAGGAGACAACTAGTTGCACAGCCAAAATGTCTTTTATGGAGAGGTGCTCTCTTACTGGAGAGTTACTAATTAGTAAAAAATTTGTTAGGATAATTAGTAATTTTGGAAATAAAACTCCTCTCATGGAGGTGTGCGTGTTCTACATTATCAGAAATAAGTTAAAAGAGGAAATAATTGTTTGATGATGGCAAACAACACTGTTATTGAAATGTCACAAACATTTGGATCTGGTCTTGTTACCTTTTGTTTTTAAAAGAGGAAATATATATATTTTACTTATCTTATTTTAATTTGGTGTGTAGGACATTATAGGTGGGTAGTTAGCATCAATCTACTGTAAGTTCACCACTTGTCAATGCATGCAAAGAGTAGTTTGACTTTGTACAGGAGTCAGTGGTCAATTAAAACATTTTTGTTTTTTAATTTGAAAGGACATCTTGGTAGCCAGATGAACATCTATTTTTCACAATGTTTCAGCGAATATCATTTACCTTTGTCAGATGTAAAACAAATTAAACATACAGAAGCAAGTAAATATTTGAAAGTAAAGCTTAATTTAAACATATAAAATATGTTATGCCTTTATTATATGTCCAAATTGCTTCATAAGTAGGTGGTGGTTTTGTTGTGAGGTGTTGCTTGGTACCTTATGTTTTTAATCTATAATCCTAATTGTTTTTACACCTCTGCTATTCACCAAAATGACATGAAAATAAAAAGATGTTAAACTGGTTGTTGAGGTGTCCTTTCAAATATGAATGCCAAGCCAGACTACATCCATCTTTAATGTAATTTGGTTGTTATACAGCAAAGTGCCCAATGTTCCATCCAAAAAAAGGCTCGGTGGACGAGTGGGTAACATCCTCGATTCCCGACAGCCATGAACCGGGATCGAATGCCGCATTAACATTTTGTTTAATCACAAGGTAATAAGACCAAATCCAAATAAATAAATAGTGTGTGACGTTTCGGTAACAGCGTTGTTACCATCTTCAGACAAAAGTACTGAATGAGAAATTTTACCACAGCATGCTTTAAATAGTTACTGTTATCAAGTGTGTACACTGTGCCTGTAAATTGTGCCCTATCATTTTGTTTAATATATGAATAACCTTCACATATTATATTTATTGTTCCAATTATCATAAACTAGGTTGTTGTTTTTTTTTTGAGTGGTACCTAATAAAGTGATTTTGGAACAAGAATGTTCCATCCTGGGATATTGTGTACCACTAACCTCCAGTGCAAGATGAACTTGTATCTAATCAAAACAGATACAAAAATACACATCTTGAAACCACCTCTGCTAGTTCCAACTTTGAATCAATATCTACCTGGAGACAACTTTGTGTTCCATCTAAAGACTATGGTTCAGAGCTATGATCTTCAGTGGTATAATGCTGTGTTCAAGCATTTTGACATAAGTTTATTTTTTAGAAATATAATCTAACAAGACTAAATCCAAATTATTAATAAACTGCATGACATTGCAGTAAAAACACTATTACTGAAATGTCACATACAATTTATGATTTGATCTTGTTACCTTAGCTTTCTTATCTATAATACAATTTGTACCTTATTACTTTTTAAGTCTATGTTTCCTCCCTGCAGTTTTTATCTCAGTGTCATTAAGTTGGCATAGTTTTACCACTGAAGATAACAGTATTGAATGGAGTGGTGTCCATAAGACATTTTAAGTAAAAAAAAAAATGAAAAGGAACAAATTGAATTAAATATTAGAAATACAAGGTAAATAAGACCCAATTCAAATAAATAAATAGTGTGTGATATTTCAGTAACAGCGTTGTTAGCGAAACTTCACACACTACTTATTTCAAATTGGTCTTATTACCTTGTGTAGTTCTAAATGAAAAAAAAAAAAAAATTGCTTCAATAGCCCCTGATTCATCCACAAACTTCACCAGTAAGCGAACAAAGCTCTGACATATTCTATGTGCAAAAGTCTTTTTAGAAGTATATAAAAGAAGTGATATCTGATGTTTTTCTTATACAATAGAACCTCCATGCGAGGAGACAAATCTACAAAGGACAGTTTTCATTTGAAAAAATTACCATTTTTTACTATTTAGAAACTCTCTTGTAAGAGGACACCTCTCCCTAAAGGACACTTTGGCTCTGGCATTAGGTGTCACTTACACAGAGGGAAGTCCTACTATATAAAATACTTACATTAAATGTTGCAGTTCTCTAAAGAATAAGAGGTTTTCCAAGGCTAAGTAGTCCATAGCTCATCACTTTCCAAGGGAGCTAAGGATATTGGGGCAGAGTGTTAAGAAATGATATATCACTTTAAGAAAGGTTCAAGTAATCATTGTGGCTGTAGAACAGCCTTTTCTCTATCCCTCTCTAGTGCTACATCCTTTCTTTTACTTAACATACAAAGTACAGGGAGTACTGCCTTTTAACTGTAAGAGTAAACCACATGTCTACACATGGCTATATATATAAAATAGCTGGACTTTTCCCTCTTACAAGGTGCAAGGCTTAATTGATTGAAATTACCCCGAGAGCCTGGACTTGTGAAAGAATCAGGGGGTCATTGAAGCAAAATTTTGTTTTGTAGGAAAAAGTACTCAATTTGGGTTTTAAAACGATGGAGATCCTTGTGGTTGATAATTGCCAGCTTCATTATACCGGAGGACAAAGTCTGACTGTTGTCATGTTGTCACTCCATGTGGTGGATAGCCAACTAACGACAGCACCTCTTTTTACCTATCATAGAGACTTATGGGGACTAAACTTCTTTTATGGGGGCCTCAAGACTTGTATTCCAACCCTAGCAAGAATGTGAATTTTATCCATGAATTCAGTCTCCATGACCTTGTATAACTTTACAATGGAATAATTTTAAAATCATCAAACCTCCTATAGTACGAGGAGCTTTAAAGGCTCCTCCATATCAAAACCACAACACAACTAGATAGTTTACCTGGTTTAGTGGCCATGGTTTCAATCTTGAAACCAAAATTTCAGATTAAGAGATGTTGAACCGCAAATTACACGTAATGCGAGACTGAAGATTGGAGTGTGGTGCCAAAGATATTGCTAATGGGGAAAAAGGTAGAAAACATTTTAAATGTTAATCTGGAGAGAAGAATGGAAAGAGAATATAAGATGGGTTGATAGGGTGAAAAAAAACTTGAGATGGGAAGAGGAATGAGGTTTGTTGAAGGTCAGGAAAAAAGGCAATTGGAAAGGATGTATTAAGAGGAAATGAATCGACGAAGAAAGTTCTGAAGGGTAAAATGAAGAGAATGGTAAGAAGAATTAGACTAATGGTCTGGATGGGGAGCTATAAAGAAATAAAGATTAGAGCTTGAGATAGATAATTTTGACGTCATTTGACACCAGGCCCTGCTCAAGAGCAGAGAAACTAAAAAAAAAAAAAGTCATAGCAATCATAGAAATGTTCACTGGTTGGAATACTTTATTAATCATGTCAACCTATCAATAAGATCTCCTTTATTTGCAACATTGCTGTCATCCTTGAGGCAGCCTTTGACAAGAATGAAAGAAATTTACTGACACATCAGGGAAAAAACAAGAGCGGGATGATTGATTGCTAAGATAGCAACCCTGTCACCACATACATGTATTTACTAATTTGTAGTCACACTTTGATTTTTGAAGAATCATGTTCAATATAATAAATCACACAAACTTTCCATATTCAGGAGTCCAAAGGCATGGTTGGAATGTCAGATATAATTTACCTTTTTGGCCTTATTACTTTGTAATGTATCTATAATCCAAATTGTGTACTGTAGGACTAGAGAAATTTTTCAAACAAACACTCAGGGTACAAATAAATTAGGTATGGCTAGATTGTTTTTTAAGTATACATAGTAGGTGGTAGTGTGAACAGTATATAACAGAATTTTACTCAAGATAGTACCGATTTAACCCTTTTGCCACAGATCCTTCACTTTTGATGTGATATTGAGCCTTCAACCATGTGCCAGTGCAGGATTTTGAGCCTTTACCTAGGTGCCTATCATGCACCCATCCAATTTAAACCTTAGCATTTATTCTCCTGTTTCAATCAGCATTACATTTTAACTACATTTAATGGTATAGTAAGCAATCCATAAAGGACAGTCATTTTATGTTTCATTATGCAGTCTTATTTATTTGACGGTGGGTCGGTGGAGGGCTGGTTAAACCGTTTGGTTTTCGACCACTACGACATGGGGTCGATTCCCGCATTGGGCACTTTTTTCTGTTTAAAAAAAAAAATGCTCCAATGGCCTCCGATTCTTGCAAAAGTCCAACCCCACCAGCGAGTGCAAGTAACCAAATGGGGCTCTGGCACATTTGTAAGTGCAAAGTCGAACTGCTTTTCACATGTGTAGACATGTGGTGCGCTTACGGTAAAAAGCAGTCGCTAACTACCCACCATGATTATCATGGCCTGTACCACGTGTACTAGGGATAAGCAAAAAAAAAATTTTATTTGACAATAAAACTGTGTTACTAAAGAATGTTTGCACCTGGGGCAAGTCTACTCCTATGGTAAACAACATGTGCTAGTTCCCATCCGCTGACAAAGGGGGTTATGTCATTCTTTAAAATTTGAACAGTAGAGAGAGAGAACCTCTCTCTAAAGGACAACACCTCCTTACAAAGCCAAAGTGTCCTTTAGAGAGGTGTCCTCTTACTGGAAGGCAGTTAATTGGGTAAGCTGATCATTATAGAGATGAAAAATGTCCTCTGTATAGGTGTGTCTGCTAGTTGGAGTATCTGTTCATGTAAAAATGTAATAGGACCAATTATTGCTTTCTTATAGTGATGTGAGCTGACTTTACACACGTTTTTTTTTTTTTTTTTTGCTTATCCCTAGTACACGTGGTACAGGCCATGATAATCATGGTGGGTAGAAGTAGGCGACTGCTTTTATTGTAAGTGCACCACATGTCTACCCGTGTGAAAAGCACTTTGCACTTACAAATGTGCCAGAGCCCCGTTTGATTACTTGCACTCGCTGGTGGGGTTGGACTTTTGCAAGAATCGGGGGACATTGGAGTATTTTTTTAATTTAGAAAAAAGTGCCCAATGCAGGAATCGAACCCAGGTCGTAGCGGCCGAAAACCAACGATTTAGACCATCTTTCCACCGACCCCCACTTTACACATGTGATGAAGCCAGCTGGTATTTAATGTTTAAAAGAACTGCTGCTGGCTGCCTCCCAAGTGGCTGCCGGCCAATCAATATTCCTACAAATGGAGTACATCAAGGGCATCATTCCCATAAATCTTTTCCCATGTTGGAATAGAGTACACCTTCCAGAAAACCTGAAATTCTCTATTTATCTTCAAAAACACCAATCACCACCAGAATTCCCCAATTGGTGCTGAAGATGTCTAGGGGGTTGAGGGCTCTAGTAAGTTCAGAAGCATTTGGGAAAGGAGGTAGAAGGTGCATTTCCATCCTGGGGGTAGTGGACATTTTCAAAGTGGGTACTAACCCACAAAATTGGTACCTCCTGATTATTAGTTTTATGTGCTTTTCTTTTTGCGACATATACACATCGCAAGAGAAACAGTTAAAAAGAAACATAATTGATCAAAACCATTCCAATCTTCCCAGTTGGGAAATTGAGATAATCTCAGCTTGACCGGAGAGGAACAGGTCTCAGAGAAGGATAGTTGCATATTGCTGGGTTGGAGAGAACTATGATGATAATGATGTGTTATTAAAAAATTTCTAATATCATTACTACAACAACTAATCATTTTTCTTTGTTAAAAACAAGGGTGTGTGGCTGTAGAAAACATTTGGGTAGAGCTCGAGTGAAGCTGGGTTGCTAGTAAAAATAAAATGAATTACTCCAATGACTTGCATTTGTAACATGACTTGCAACTGCCGTACTGAACACAGCAAACTGCCTTCTACATGGGTAGACATAGAGTGCACACTTCCAAGCTCTTTTTATCCTACGTACACTAGGTATGCAGGCCATGATAAATGGCAAGTGTGCACTATATGTTGAAAGCACCTTGCACATTACAAGATGCCAAATGGCAACTTGCATTCACTGGTTGGGCTCAATGCAGGATTCAATCTCAGATTTAGAGGTTGTAAAAAAATGAGTTTATCGACACCCACCACAAAACCTTTAGTAGCACACTGTAATACAGTCCATAAGCATGGTATTATATATGTGTTTATTTGTGAAAATATGAATTCTACTCCTTAGTAATATACGATAGGTTAATATATATATACACACCACTACTCTGAATTTTCAACACTAAGAATTACTGGGCAGAAAAATATGCAAATTTCAATTTATTAACTCAGTTATGTAAATGATGCAAACTGTGCAGCTATCCTGTGCATGTTAATTGAGCTAAGGAACTTGCAATTTGTCAATATTCACACCTCCCTGTCTGACAGGAAAAGTATTTGAAATTTTTGCTATTTGACTTGGTGAAAACATTTTATAGCAGAGAATGTCAGGTTGCCACCAGCCAAGGCAGTTTCAGCAGACAGACAATTTCATGAGAGGTATGGTGATTGGAATCAGTAGAGCCAGTTGTTTCATACGTCAAATCTTTATGGACATACACCTCGATGCATCCCCAGTTCACCAGCTATGGCAAAGAAGGTTGAAACAAAGAAATGTGGCACAATTGAGGGGGCTGGTGCGGCAAGAGTGACAGCATGCATGGACCGACGCATCTGCCAGATGACATTGGCTGCCCCACAGTCCACTTCTGTTGCCATTTAGCAGGATGTGCAGAACACTCTTGATTCTCCCATATCGGCCATAATCATTACACTTAGATTGGTCACCAGCATCCTACACTCATGGGACCCGTTAAGACCGCCATTGACAACTTTGCAATTTTTGTAAGGATAGAACCACGTGGACAGTTGAATAGCACAGGGTAATGTTCTCAGGTGAATCTAACTTGTTTTAGCAATGACTCACCGAGAAAGAATTTGTCACTGTCTTGGTGACAGGTCCAATCCAGCTGCTTCTGTGGAGCGTTGAACCTCACAACAAGGCCGAACTCTGGTTTGGGGGGCCCATAGCCTATGATAGCATATTCTAATTCATATTGAGAGCACTATGACGGGCCAACGATATGTGGATGACGTGCTGTGGCTGGTGATGTTATCCTTTCTTCAGGGTTACAAATGCCATTTCCCAGCAGGATAACGCCCGACTTGACACAGCATGCATAAGCCAACATGAAACCTCTGTGCTTCCATGGCCACCAGTTTCTCCTCTGATCTCACCTATAGAATATTTGTGGGACCTAATTGGATGTTGTTTGCAACCACAGTGATGAACTGTGGCTGATAGTTGACAGGGAATGGACAGCCATCCCTCAGGACACCATCCTCACATTCATTGAGTCAGTGCCAAAACCTTTTCTGACTGCATAGCCACCTGTGGTTGTCCCATAACATGTTGAGTGGGTAGCAATGTCACTCAGTGTATTCTGTTCTAAGAAAAATCATTTATTGTTGGTTAGTTCAACTCTCTTTATGCAGATGTTCACAACTTTTTACACACTAATTCTTGGTATTGCAAATTCAGAGTCACATAGTGTATATATAATGATTATTATAAATCATACTTTCACAGATAGTTTTTGCTAATTGTAATTTTCAAATTTATTTTTACCTTTTACAGTAGAGTCCCCCATGAGCAATCATAGTGTAAATATGTGATTAAAACAAGTTACTTCTGGAGGTGGTTTCTCAAAAGAGACTGTCTTGGTTGTAAGACTCATGATATGGCCTGAGACATTGATATGAGACTACCTCCAGGAGAGACCTGATTTAACCATGATTTTAGGTGGTCTCTCATAGGGAACTGTACTGTATTATTATTAATAGGCCAATCCCCTAATAGTATGTTCAAATCAATATGCTTGAGAGATAAGTCTCTTTCAAATAAATTTATTTATTTCAAGCTTTCGGGCACAACCGCCCTTCGACAGGAAAAAATAAATTAGCTACTAACGTTTTCGGATCTAAACTATATATAAACATTTGTGAGACGCCCGTGTCTCAGGTGTAATGCGAGGCTTGCCGCGAGAGGATGAGATCCCTGAAAAAGATTTGCTATTTGTAAATATAGAGAGAATTTGCCCGTGTAAAATATGTACTGATATGAATAGGACAAACAATATGACATATCTTGGAAACACAGGGATACATATTGAAATCGTGTTTCCAAGATATGTCATATTGTTTGTCCTATTCATATCAGTACATATTTTACACGGGCAAATTCTCTCTATATTTACAAATAGCAAATCTTTTTCAGGGATCTCATCCTCTCGCGGCAAGCCTCGCATTACACCTGAGACACGGGCGTCTCACAAATGTTTATATATAGTTTAGATCCGAAAACGTTAGTAGCTAATTTATTTTTTCCTGTCGAAGGGCGGTTGTGCCCGAAAGCTTGAAATAAATAAATTTATTTGAAAGAGACTTATCTCTCAAGCATATTGATTTGAATATACTGTATTATATTCATATAAATCTGCATCATGATTACTAAAGGATGGAACTAAGAATGATTATTTTATTAGGTATAATTTGGATTATAGATTAGAAACATAAGGTATAAAGATCAAATCCAAATATATATATAATATATAAGTGTGTAACGTTTCTGTAAAAGTGTTGTTGCCATCATCAGATAAAATAACCAAAACGTCACACATTTATATTTTTGGATTTGGTTTTATTACCTTATATTTTTGTAATGATTATTTGGGGTACAAATAAAAAAGAAAGTAAAATTTAAAACCTAAATTATGTCACACGGATTGCAACTTTCTGTCCATGCAAAAATTATCAGGAGTAACAATTAGTGAAACTTCCTTTTTCAATCTCAAGTTCAAGAAAATTAAACAGCTTTTTTCAAGTATTTTAAATAGGTATTGTAGCATTGTGTGGGAGGATGGTATTTGTGTACCAAAAAAGGGTACCTCTCCCTTTAAAGATGCATTAAAACACTGAATTTCTAGATCTTGTCTGCAAAGAGTGTGGAGTTGAGAGATTGGTGAATGTTATAACACCAGCTTTAGCAAATTCATTAAAATTCTCTGCACACTTTCTATGTAGAGAAAATCAATTAATGCATTTTCAAAAAGAAGAGGTATCCCCTTTTGGTACAAAAAAGCATAATATCCTTCTTCTTCTTTCTTATCTCCACTCAATCATATTAGGGTATCAAGCTTTTATAGCTTGAGAGGATAATATCCTGATATATGGGACTTATTTTTGGATAACCATAGAGTTCAAATATATATTGACACCCTGAAAACACTTTTTAAAATCCAAAGCTGAACTATCCTCAAACTGCAAATTAACAAGTGAGCCAGATGGTAAATATTTATTTCCACAGTGACATTTCATTGAATACATATCTCTCAATAAGAGACCAAAGCCTGAAAACATGGCAATATCCAGTCTCTAATGAATCTTTCAACTGAAAGTTTCTAGGCTGTGGTCTTTAATGGGATACTACCATTCATCTGTATCAGGATTGAAAATATATATTTTTTTTTAAATCCTAAAACTACTTCTGGCTAAGGTGACAATTTAAAACTGAATAGCAGTTGCAGGAAGGTCAACTCCAGTTACAATCAAATGCTTTTTTTACAACAAATTATATTTATATAAAAAAAGGGGCGTACCTGGATCTGTGAAAGAAAAATAATTTTTCACTGATCTAGGTATTTCCTTTCTTTTATATAAATACATTCAATGAATCCCCTTTAACTCAAATTATATTTAATCATTGAAATGATGTTACCTTTGAGCAGCAAGCTAAGTAGTCCTGCTACCACCAATGTTTTGTCAGCAACAAAAATTGTATCCATTAAACCTCATGTACCACAAAGGTAGCAAGACCAAACCCAAAGAGGTAAATTACACAAGATATTTTGGAAACAGCATTGTTACCATATCTTTGTACAAACATACGGAGTCTATTATTTTGTCTAAAGATGGTAACAAAGCTGTTACTGAAACAGATTTTCTGGATTTGGCCATGCTTACCATGAGACTTTTTATCTAGAATCCAATGATAAGGTACAGATTGGATTATAGATTTTAAACACATGGTAATAAGACCAAATCCAAATAAATGTGTGTGGCATTTTGATATAAGAGTGTTGTTAATATATTAAGTACTTTTTTTTTTATGATGGTAACAACGCTGCTACTTAAAGTCACATACTATTTATTTATTCGGATTTGGTCTTATTACCTTGTGTATCTATAATCCAAATTGTACCTCACCATTTTAACCTCACTTGTTCCACTATAACTTCTCTTATGTCACTATGGAGTCATTATACTAATCTTGTTTGTCCACCCCATTTCAAGTCATCCTTATAAAAGTTCTCCAATTCAAACTTTCACAATCTTTGATATCCACACAATATAGCTGGCTACACTTGGAGGTGTTCAATCATATGTGAATTATATTATGCCATTTTCCCATGTCACTGATGTGGTTACAATCAAATTGGTCATTCAAGGGAGTTTTAACTGTAGTTATTAAACACAGCCAAAAGAGAAAATGAAGAAAAAATAGCATCTTCTGATTGTGAAACTGAAAGTTACGATGGCTTACATCATCAATCGAAATAAATATCAACCAGTTCTCATAAAGATGGTGCAAGCCATCACCAATTTTCAGTTGCATGGTCAGGAGAAACTTTTTTTCTTAATTTTAACAAACTAATCGTGTACATTTTTTCTATTTTTAAATGAGAAAGTTGACATTTTAAGATTTCTTTTTGATGTTATCAGCCTTCTTTTGATCTTGTTAGTCCAAATAGAACCTAGGTTGTCGAGAATACCAAGCCATATAGGCTACGCCACATTTGAGTACAGAAAATAACGATAAACACAAGTCTAAATAGATCTTGTACCATTTTTTGTTGAGGGGGTTGTACCAAAGATGTAACTTGCTCAGACTTATTCAGTTTGGCTCTATAGATTTGTCAGTACCCTCATGGTGTGTATACTCCATCTTTAAGCCAACCACACTTAGCAATTACACTCATGGACAAAACTTAAGGAAGTATAAAGTCTTTGATGTCGCCAGTCATCATTTTTTTTAAAGAAACAGAGGCAACTTTGTTCACACTTGGTTATCTTGTGTCTTCAATAAAGGTCACTGTAATATCTTCCAGTGTTATTGTCTGAATCCTGATATACATGCTAAAAAAGGTACAACTTCCTTAAGTTTTGTCTATGAGGGTACATATTGCATAAACAAGTTTACCCATCATTAGGTTAGGTCCATTATCATCATTCCAGCTAAGGCAATAACTCACTGATAAGAGTGCCATCTATCAATTAGTGAATAACATGACATTTTGAAATTTCAGTCTATCATGGCTCGTCAACATTATGATTCTTACATTCCCAATTGCATTTGGATTTCCTACCACATTCAAAAGTTGGTCCAAATAAAGGAAGATATTTATATAATCTAAACTGTTCTGAAAATAGAGAAATCCATATTTAAATCTTTAAATGATAAAAAGGCCTATATTGGATTGAATAAAAATATTTATTTGTGAATATTTTGGTTGGCTGAACGCCAACCTTTTGTCAAGGCATTACAATTTTTGTATAAATAAACTGATGCGCTGAGTTTGTTTATACAAAAATGTAATGCCTTGACAAAGGTTGACATCAGCCAACCGAAATATTAGCAAATAATTTTTTAATTCAATCCAATATAGGCCTTTTTATCATCTAAACTGTACAGTATAACCTCCCTGCAAAGGACACGAAAAGTAGTTTACCAGAGAGCTGCTAATCAATAAAAATGATGACTTTGGTAATGAAAACTGACCTTTGTAGAGAAGTGTCCTCTCTCTTGGAGGTTCTACTGTATAGGCTTTCATTATGGACACAAAAAAATTAAGTGGGGGGGATTTTTTGGCACTTCTCAGACCTGTCTAAAGCCTTTTTCCTCTAAGACATTGATTACCAATTGATTTTTATAATAATCAATCCAAAGTTCAGCGATTTAGGGTAGATTGATGCACAAAATTTATGTAGCTAATACATGCAGGAAGGAAATTCCCCAAATTTGTTGTGTATATTACCAGCTTCTTTCTCCAATCTACTTTATTTTTTCCACTGATATATCTATGGTGTGTGATATTTGCTCATTGCAATCCGGAAGACTACCAACATACAAAATATGGTGACCAGCAAAATTTGTGATTGAAACATTTCACATTGAAACCAGAAAATACCAATATGGATGTTCACCTAACACATTTTTCTCTCCATCACTAACAAACCTTAAGATTAAAATTTAAAAGTGAATTCCAATGGATTATAATAATGAACCAAAAATTGGGGATTTTTAAAGGGAAGGTAGAACAAATCTCAAAAGGTAAAATGTGACTTTTACCCCTCTCCATGATAGGGAGGGGAGAAGTAGCATGAAGTGGATATAGGGTGGAGACTTTGAGCGCCTAGAGAAAACCCTGAAAAATGGCTAATGCATGCCCCACGCTGGTGAAAGCTGGTATCGCAGCAGCTGGAGATCCGTTCTGGCAGAGAATCAAAATAAATGCCCCCAAGGGCATAAAGACCAGCTGGCAATGTCAGCCAATTTAGATACTAATAGTGGGCATGGAGAAGAGATTCTACCAACTCCACTTAACTGAAATGAAGTCACCAAGTAATGGAAGAATGAATAAACTACTTTGTGACATTTCATTAAGAGAGCATTACTAGTCAACCAACTAGAGCACTGGAGTAATGACATTGCTGTTATTAAGGATGGCTGCAATTATTATAACTAGTTTAAATGGTTTCTTAACTTTCCAAGGTCACATGTCTGTCAGATTGAGGTGGCTTTAAACCTGCCAGAGGGAGATAGTGTGCCTTGAATCTTGGCCAGAAATTTTCACAAATTTTAAAGAGAGACTCATCGCTGAACCAATGTTTCCAGAATGTAATTACAATTTAGAAACCACTTTAGTTCACACACAACACAACTTACTTTTACTATATTTTAACTTTTTTTTTTTAAATCATAACCAACAAATCTCCCCTTTTGTGTTAATTCATAATTGGTTGATTTTTGTAAAAGGATTCATGGTTAGGATATGAAAGAAAAAAAAAAAGAGGTTAAATCATAGGATGTGTGGTATTATAGTCGGCTGAATTTGGAAAGTTTATCATGTTGCATTATTTCAGAGGTCAGCCATCATGTTCTACACTATTTCTTTTCACATTTTTATATCTTCCAATTTCCAGACTATTCACTAGATTATCAAACACCAATCCTTCCCTGGTCTAACTCTCCTTTAATTCTTTATCCACCTTTAGTATATTCAAATTTCTGGTATCATCAATAAAAAGAGGATTAAAAAAAATATCCAAAGATGCTTGGGAGATAAGAGTATGTAGGATGGTTGTGGCGTGATGGTGTGGCTTGTGGAAAGGCTGCTGATAAAATTAAAATTAATTTATTTAAAGCAAGAAATTATAAAGAGAAAAGAAGCAACGGTTGAAGTAATGGCCGTCTGCTTTAGCCTTGTTGTTTACCGCTGAGTCTGGTTAGATCAAGTGTAGGAAGAAGCCAGCCGCTAGAAAGTTCTGGATGACGCCCACGCATGCGTAGTGAAGTGTTCTCCCAACACGTGCTCGCCAAGCTTCTGCCCGTATGTGTTTTGAAGCTTTGTCCCAGTTCGCTGAAGCAAAGTGCGGTCGCCACAAGTATATATATTTTTTAAATCCTCTTTATTGATAATACCAGAAATTTGGAATGTAGCTTAACATAAAAAGAATAACAAAACTAAGTCCACAAAAAGAGAGAGATAAAAGTATGGAGAAAATCCAAGCAGCAGTATTGCCATACCAAATAACGGTGGTAGCTGAGCTCTGTAGTATTTGGTCATGTCAAATCCTCACCATTTTTACTTAGCTGTGGAAAAGATCTTGTTAGTTCTTTCATGGTCCTTTGAAATATGATTAAACTATCAATAGGCAAAGAAGACAATGAATAAATCATTATACTTCTCCCATCAAAATTATCTTGAAAACTATAATGCAATCTATCTTGAGAATCTAGCAGAATTGGGTCAGTGACAATACTCAGCTTTGGCAAATTCTAAACACCAGCTGGAGATCATGGTTTCAGGCTACGACCCTTGTCACATCCAAAGAAGTTTTATATGATCCACAAGTTTTTCCCAAATTTGCTAAAGCTGGGTTTATAGTTTTGTCACCAACCTGAAGTCCACTCATTTGCTGAGATATACATACAATGGAAGAAGCTTTTTTTTTTCTGCATCTATAAGGTTGTCCCAAAAGTTTGGTTTTTTTTTTCTTATTACTTGGCGAATACATAATTCAATTACTTTATAAATAATACAAAGACATTATACACAACTGCGAATAATATTGGTATTTGAATTTTTTGCAAGTATTTATGAACTTTTGGGACAACCTTGTATTTTGATGGGAAAGAGATCTTTATCTTTTATGATTTAGTCCTTGCAAAATGCTTAGTGCTTAGTAGAAAAAAAATTGCTTAGGGTTAATATAGGAAACACCACATTTCCAAATATGTCCCAAAAACACTTCATCACCAATAAATACGCATCAACACTATTACCTCTTTTATTCAACACTTTCTATAATTCAAGTTTTCTTAATTCCAATCAGTCATTTGTTGTAAGCAATATTTAACACCTTTTATTCAACTTAAAAAATTCTAATTCCTTGAGGTGTTGAATTAAAGAAGCTGGACTTCTTTTTAATTGTGAAAAAAAAAAATAGTACAAATGTGATATTGTACTGGAATAAGGTGCATAAATTATGAAAAGGCATCTCCTTATCGTGCAACTGAAAGTTGCTGATGGCTTGTGCCATCTATCGGAATAAAAATCAACGAGAATAGTTGATATTTATTCCGATAGATGGCGCAAGCCATCATCAACTTTCAGTTGCACGATAAGGAGATGCCTTTTTCATAATTATTTTTAATTGTTCTGGGAAAGCAAAGATTTAGTCCTATTTAGCACAAGTTTCTTTTCATGCAAATTGGGAAATTAAAATTACACATTTGTACCAATTGAGCCTACAACTGATATAATTGGGATTAATTTTTATTTTCATAGAAAAAGCCCAACTAATCTATTTGACTACAATATAATGTCGGCACATTTATTTTGTAACAGTGGATAAGCATCCAAGTAAAAAAAATGTTATCTCTTGCTTGATAAGATTGTGGTTTCCACATACTTCCAAAGAGTCAACCACTCAGAACAAACAAAAAATGGTTAATAGCACAGGTCCCTGCTCAAACAAGCCATGTTTTAAACAGGAACCTGTGCTATATCCAACCATTTTTAAAAACTTTTATCATCAAATGTACACTCATGGACAACACTTAAGGAAGTCTTGATGTCACCAATTATCTATTTTTTTGAAGGAGACAGAAGCAATTTTGTTCACACTTGGTTATATCATGTCTTCAATAAAGGTCACCGTATATCAAATATCTTTCAGAATTATTGTCTCAATCCCGATAAACATGCTAAAAAGTACAATTTCCTCAAGTTTTGTCCATGAGTGGATATATATATATATACAGAGATTGGCCATCATGGAATGCCATTTCTTTCCACATCTTTCAATTCCAGGCCAATCAAACCAATCTTTCCTTGGGTCACCACCATTTTTTTTCAAGATGTAACTTCTCCAGTATTATCAATAGATGATCTCCCAAAGGTATTCAGGAAGAAACATCAGTGTGGGAGATATATAATTAGTTATAAATAAAAAAAATTGCACACGGAGATGGTATTAAGACTAAATACCTAATGTGCTTTAATTTTATTTGTGAGTTTCATCTCATTACATCCAAATTTATTTATACCAATATGACAATTGGTAAAATAAAGTTACAGCATACGTCTTCCAAGATTAACCCTTTCCAGTCCATGAGGGATTTGCTTACATTAGTGGCTTGTAGACCGGTAAAGGGTTAAAAAGACCACTTCAGTACCATCTTTCAGAACCTTGTCAGATGGTCACCACAACACAATGTGTACAGTATATTTGGATGTCATCTTGTGTTTTTAATCTATAATCCAAATTGTACAGATACCATAGCCTAAAAACTCTGGTGTCTCCTAGAGGTGGTATCTTACCAAAGACTAACAGTTGAGAGGTTTCTCATGGTATGAGAAACCACCTTAAGGAGAGACTGGATATTTCAATTCTTTTAGGGAAGGAAGAGCAGAGTATAAAATTGAACCACCACATCAATGTTGCCATAATTGATGGTCCCCACTTAGCAGATGAACACAATATGAGAAAATATGGGTGGAGGAATTATGTGGTATAAGCCACAGGTGTCACATGCTATCATCTGCTTATCATTTGTTCACCTCTCTAACCATTAGGCAACATTTCCAAAATGTAGGAGATCTTGTGTGTGTTAAATATATAAACCAAACCCATTCAAAGTTAAACCACGACTATTTTACGACTGTCATAAAGTAGATAAATACATATATGCATGCGAGTAACAGTTACCTAGAAATTATCCAAAAAATAAATAAACAATATTAAGGTGAAGGGTTTCTTTTAATTTTGATTTTCACAAGAAATTTTGCTCGAAAGCTTGCGAAAATCAAAAGAAACCCTTTACCTTTAATATTGTTTATTCTTTCTTTTTCTAACATATATGCATGCAAAAGTTTAATTCATTATAAGCAATCATTTACACTTAATAATAATTTGCATTCCATGTGTGTCTAAATGTCAATATAATTTCTAGTTTTCAATTCCAATCCTAATAAATATGATGAATAGATTTTATTTCTTAAGAGTTGAAACTGTCTGAATAAATTCTTTATATGAACAGATTTATTAAGATATTTTTAGACCACACACACACCCAATATATTTAAAATCAAGATCACCCACTAAGTAAAGAAAGAAGAACAAGTGCAGATGACAATACATTGTGCACTGTGTGAGGCAAATGTTACAAATTTGGCTTGGATGTTGGTTTATCAATGTCATTTTTCTAAAGAGTTTTATGTTGGTGGTCTTATTCAAAAACGTTAGTCTTCTTCTTTCTTTATCTCAAAAACATTGGTAATTTGTAACGCCAGTCCATATAATAAGGATTCTTCTTTCAATATTTATAATGTTTTTCTTTTTAAAGACATCAAGTACCTATGCGTTGAACATATTATTGTTGCTTTGTGATGAAATAACAAAAAAGGCCAATGAGAAAGACCTTGCTTTAACTCATTCAATCATTTTATATGTGTTGTTGTCCATTTAACCACTTGAACAAACTTTCCCAAATGGTGCTAAGTATGTATCCAAAAACCACTTAAATAAACATTTCAAATAGCTAAGTGTAGACTGTATACCAAGCATGTCAAACTCGCGGCCCGCGGACGAATAAATTTGCGGCCCACCAGACAATTACTGACGTTCACCTTGGGTCAGTTTTAAAATTAATCACTGCGAACAAGATTTCCCCAGAAGTAGGAAAGATGGTAGCAGAAAAGAGATGCCAAATATCAGGGAGAATATATTAACTTTACTTTCTTTTTTCTTATTAGTATTTTTAAAAATAAACTTAAATAAATGTTACTATAAAAATTTAATTACTTGTTTTCTTTTTTTGCGGCCCACATAATCTTATTACTTTTTTATTTGGCCCGTGTTAGGATTTGAGTTTGACATGCTTGCTGTATACCATTTTCCTTGTTTCTCTAGTTGTGTGCCTTTATGGTTGGTCATGAAAGCTAATGATAACATCCAGTGAAAAGTTAACTGCCAGATGGTCAAATTTGAGTGAATCTTGCATCAACACTTTGATGACCCAGGCCATCCATTTTCCAATTAGTCTATTGGAATAAATCTTATTATTAAAGAAGTCCGTCTCCCATGAGAGACCATAGTCTAAAAACATGCTTAAACCCGGTATCTTCTGGAGGTAGTCGATTATCAAAGACTTGGCAGACCAAGTCATAAAAAAAAAAGTGATGAACCAAAAATAGTTTAGAAACACAAGGTAATAAGATCAAATCCAAATGAATAAATAATCTTATTACCTTGTGTTTCTAATCTATAATTCAAATTATAGTCAACATAATAAGGCACAATTTGGATTATAATACCAAATACCATTAAATAAATAGTGTGTGACATTTTTGGTAACAATGTTATCATCTTCATACAAAAGTGCTGAATAACTTTCACATTCAGCACTTTTGTCTGAAGATAGTAACAAAGCTGTTACCGAAACATCACATAATATTTATTTAGATTTGATCTTATTACCTTGTGTTTATACCAATATAGTTTAATAAAAATTGTTGAGGGAGGGGGAGTAATCATTTTCTTATTAAACTTCAAAATGCTCGTAAAGAGCTTGTGTGCCATGAGTTGCTAAGGTGGGTAGCCAAATATCCCTTAAATTAGCACTAGAAGCTGAAGTCATCCTGAAAATTGTATTCAATTTAAGCCTTAGTTATCCATATCAGTGTTATACACACAACCACTGTGCTCTGTGGCACACACAGTGGTTGTGTCTACAACATGATATGTGAGTACCAAGGCTTAAATTGAATGCAATTTTCAGGATGACTTCAGCTTCTAGTGCTAACTTAGGGATATTTTATATATATATATATATATATATATATATATAACAGTAGAATTCCATGAGATGATACTCCCACTAGAAGACGCACCTTTCCATAAAGGAAAGTTTTTCATAGTTTTAAAAAATGCCATTTTTCATAATTAACTGCTCTCCATATAAGAGAAACCTCTCTCTAAAGGACACTTTACCTCTGCAAACACATGTCCATTACAGAGAGGTTCTACTGTACCTATATATCTTTATTACATAAACTAATTTATTTTACTTTTTTTATAATTCCTATAATCCAAGTGTACCACCGCTAAGTTTTGGGAGAGATGTAAGTGTGCTGTAGGTAAATAAAGGTTGCCAATAACCAGAGACTGGAGAAAATAAATTGGCAACAATAAAAAATTTCCAAAGTTTATTTAAACCAAAAAATTTCCAAATTTTATTTAAACCAAGTATTTTAACACTTCCTTGAATCCATTAACGCCTACTTATGGCTCAATAAAGTATACCCTCATAATCCAAAAAACTCTAATTTATTCTTTAATCCAACTGGAACACCTACCCTCTGGGATTTGAAGTTTAGACTGTGGAACAATTTAATACTCCCCAAAGTCATCGATGGCATTCACACATTTCTTTTACAAGGTAACAAGACCAAATCCCCAAAGAAGTAATTCATAGGCGAGGTGTCGGTAACCACACTCTTATCGAAGCATCACCTATAAATTACTTAGATGGATTTGTTGACTTTTGTAATTTTTTTTAAATCTATAATCCAAATTGTGTGGAACACATCTTCAAATTTATCCATTGCATATAATGTGGCTATTTATTTTAATTATTTAAGAATTACCCACTTGAGTCAGCGATATTTTTGGGGACATAGATTTTTATGACATTTTTTAGATGAAAGGTGCTTGTTTCATAAAATTCTTTTTAATATTTTACTTAGAATATCTATTTATCTGATGATCAAGATGGAAAAGTGAAAGAATGCATGCAGCAAGCAGGCAGCTGCTGAAAGTATTGAGGTGGCTGAAATATCAAATTACACTGTTGATGAAATCATCTCAAGGAAGGTAGGTCACCACCATTAGAGTTGGAGAATGTAAAGGATCCATATACACTCATCAATGTTGTTTTACTGCCAAGTGTCACCGAGGCCAGCAAATTAAACTCTGCTTTTTGCCATTGAAACAAACCAATACCAAAAGTGATAAAGCACAATTTGGATTATAGATTATAATAAAAGAAAATAAGACCTAATATCCAAATAATTTATTAGTGTGTGACATTTTGGCAACAACATTGTCACCATCATCAGACAAAAGAATAAATTAATCATTTATTCTTTTGTCTGATGACGGTGACAATGTTGTTGCCGAAATGTCACACACTAATTATTTAGATTAGGTCTTATTTTCTTTTATTACAATACCAAAAGCTTAATGAAGATGATGTTTTGCCATCATTACCACTTTATACAGCTGGACTGTGCTGTGAGCAAGTGATCCAGAACCTGAGATCTTTGTCATTCTCAGTGAACAAGGTGAAATATATTCAGGGGGTTCCATATTTCTCTGAACATGGGTAAACTTGTGACACTTTGGCTTGAAATATAGATTGAGTGGTTTTGCCTTTTCCACAAATGTATTTTAAAAAGTAAAATCTTTGGGCCTATTACTTTTATACACTGCCTTGTGTGAAGAATCCCTATATTCTGAGAATCCTACATATAAATAATAAGTAAAACAGCAGGGCAAGTTTCTTACTTTATTGTATCTCAAACTTCCGGGTATCACCAACCCTTTAACAGGAATATATGACAGGTCATATATATACACCTATCCCCCGATTTACACGGTGGATACGTTCTGAGAAAAACGTGTAAATCGAAAATTAATGAATTTTTATGCAAAGAAATACAGACACAGTGTGCGTGTGCAGCAAGTCAGCACATAAGCTCGGAATTCCTCGTGAGATGTGTACACAGCGCATGTGTTCAATCACAGTAGCATTTAGTATAGTGCGATAAAAAAAACTTATTTGGGAAACCGTGTAAAAGCGAAAACATGTAAAACAAGTACCGTGGAAATCGGGAGCTAGGTGTACTCCAGTAGAAGGGTTTGTGATACCCAAAAGCTTGATATGCATATAAAATTATGCAAATAAAGGTTTGATTGTATTTTTACTTTTTTCATATTTCATGAGATATCTTCCTATTTCTTTTATCCCACAAAAATCTGCATCAATACTTTAAATAAGATTTCCTAAATCTTCCATTTACCTAGTCCATTTTTATGGTAATCCATTTGTTTGTACATATGTAAACCACAAAGAACATGTGAACCAACCTAGGTCACACAAGAAAAAGCAACAAAATCAAAAAAGTGAATTCAGATTTAGTCTTGTTACTTTTATTTACAATGTGGAATTATCTCTCTAGAATATATACCACCAGGGTAAAATTTAATTACATCCGCCATAAGATCTTTTTTCTTTTTATTATTGACAAACAAATAACACACACATTGCACAAAACATATCACAACATCTAAAAATTACTGTCCAACATTTTTTTGGCTTTAAAATATTTAAATCTTATAATTTTGGGGAACACAAATTAGAAATTTATAAGAGATGAAGAAGAAAAAATTGAAACTGCAAACCCATTGCTTAAAAGTTGAAAACGATGGTTCTTTTATAGAGTGGTAAAGTTGAAATGAACAAAATAATAAGGTTGATTGTTATATTTCTTGAATGAAACTTCTGGTTCGTAAATATTTGTACAATATGGGTAGGTGCAATCAGTTTTACTACTTTTTTTTCATCCGTATCAATAAAAATACGTTAATCAAATACTGTGTATAACCTCTTTGATTCAACTAACTGTAATACATCAACATACACTTATTATTATACAATATAATGCGGCTTATGATTGTAGAACAATGTTAGACAAATTTTACCACAAATGTTTCTTTTAAACAAAAAATCATAATTTATTTTAAGGAGAAATAACGATTATTTTATTTTTCCGTTCATCATTACTCTTCACAATTCATCCTTTCATACTTCATCCCTAAGGTTAGAAATAATCGTTAGTTCTCCTTAAAATAAATTATGATTTTTCGTTTAAAAAGAAACATTTACGGTAAAATTTGTCTAACATTGTTATAATTCGAAAAGTTTTCCCAACCTCAATTTATCCACTTGCCATAAATTTGCCATTAGTTGAATTAAAGAGGTTTGTTGGACTGTCATATTGAATCAATCTTGATAATATTCCTTTTAACAAATGCAATAACATTAAAGCAGAATGCCATCTTCTCTAAACATAGCATTCATATTCAGACAAATGATTAAGCCACAACATCAGCTTTTGACAAATTAAACCACCTGCTAAAACAACTGTTAGGCAAATCCTAAGGGTCATTGTTTGAAACCATGGTTGTTGGCCCTGGTTCAAACTTGACAAAAGCTGGTTTTAATCCGAGTGTTCTGAGCAGATTGGCTTCATGCATTTATTAAATGGGAGAATTGCCCTTTTTTTTTGCTGCAGTCATGTTATTAATTGGGAACTCGCTAAGAAAATGTAGGAGATAACATGAGCAATGGAAGAAACAAAAAATAGTGTTATGGAAATGGAATCCCGTGGTCAAAGTTAGGGAAAGTTGAAGAGAGCAGACATTGACAATGTAGAACTATGGTATCCACCATGGTATTCCCTTCAAATTTTATGAGGTAACAAGGCTGTATGCATCCAATCATCATTTGCCTTGTTAACCTCTATCAATTTTTCATCTCTAATTCTCAAGGAATGTATAACTCCTTTAGCTGTATTCAGATAACAGTGATTTTGCCAATCCATGTTGTACACATGTTGAAGTCAAGGTTAAAAATTGGGATTTTGATACTAAAATGGACCAGAAGAGGATTAGCTTTATATCAACAATTTGAAATTGTTTAAAATATAAAATCCCAATGAGCCACTCTCCCTTATGGTGTGACTACCTTTGGGATTTCTCAATCTTTCAAACTTGAGGTAATAACAAAGTATATCAATCCATTCCATTAAGTATACCCATTGTGTAACAAAATAACTTTAATATTTGTACCCATCCAGATTATACACCTCATACGGGGATGAACCACACTAATGTAACAATGAGATGACTTTTAGGTTTATTCTTAAAGATTCTTCTCCAATGTGATATGTAGAGCCTGCCCTCATGAAGAGCCATAGTGAAATTCCTCAAACAATATTTGTTATATAAAAAATGAAGTTTATAATATTACCTTCTCTCTGTTCACATAGCAAACTTAGCCAATTTACTTGAGCCTATTCTTTTGTTTAAAGGTATGTGCAAATATATAAAAACCATGTTTGAAATCGTATAGTACAATTTGGATTATAGATTACAAACATAAGGTAGCAAGAGACCAAATTTTCTAAATTAATATGTGAAGTTTTGGTAAAACTGCTGTTACCGAAACTTTTATGCACAATTTATTAATTTGGATATGGTCTTGTTACCCTATGTTTCTAACCGTGTTTGAATTGCTAGGGAATAGGCTTAAAATAAAATGGCTAGGTTTTCATGCTGAAAACTTTCTGGTCCTTTGATCTCACCACCAGATATGGACCTCTCTTTCCTCGAAATTTTACTAAAACAAAATTACAAGAGCAAATAGTTTCTTTCATTGTAGAATTCGAGAGGCAAGCTTTCGAGCTATAATGCCTCTTCAACAACAAGCCAATTTTAGATGTTAATCTAATAAAAGAAAATAAGACCTAATCCAAATAATTTATTAGTGTGTGACGTTTCGGCAACAACATTGTCACCATCATCAGACAAAAATGTCTGATGATGGTGACAATGTTGTTGCCGAAACGTCACACACTAATAAATTATTTGGATTAGGTCTTATTTTCTTTTATTATAATCTATAATCCAAATTGTGCTTTATCAGATGTTAATCTGTTTCCTTAAAACCTTTTGTTTTACTGTTAGGCCCCTGTTGAAAAGGACCTTTAGCTAGAAATCTCAACTGTCATACACTACAATAAAAAAAAAAAACTGATTTCTATTTGCTCTCAAAATTTTGTTTTAACCTATTTTAACAAATTTTTATATAATCCTTATTTATAGATCTTTATATAAAAAGACATATATTGAACCAAAAAAAAATGATAATATTTATGAGTTACTATTGGTAGAGCACACACCAATCAAAATACAAATTAAAACATGATGTATTTGTACCTTTGGTATCTAGATAGAAAAAAAAAGGTTGGCGGGAGAGATGTCATTCCAAAATATCAGGGAAAATATTTTTGCTTCAATATATTTCTTTTTATATAAAGAACCATTTGCAGACATAATATTTATTCTGATTAATTCCTAAACCAAAACTGAATCCATTAGGGCTCTTATATATAAATGTGCACCTTCTCTTTTTAACCCAACAAAGTGAAGTATGTAAAAACCAACATTAAGACCAATCAGCCTTTCAATGTAATACCTCCTCCCATGTAGGAGGAGTAACCAACCACCTTTGTAAAATCAAAAAGGACAAAACCTCCAATAAGAGGCCAAGATGTGCTGGCAGTTTCTCATGGAAGGTTTTGTTCTGGTATCTAAAATAAAATTCTCCTCTTCCTTACATAGTATTAACTTTAAAGTGAAGTGCAAAGAAAGTTGAATATTTCAATGCTGACCAAGATGATAGAGAGGAGGGGAATATGTTATTGAAAATTTCTAAAGCTCTTATAAACACAAGGTAATAAGACCAAATCCAAATAAATAAATAGTGTGTGACGTTTCAGTAACAGCATTGTTACCGAAACGTCACACACTATTTATTTATTTGGATTTGGTCTTATTACTTTGTGTTTATAATCTATACTCCAAATTGTGCCTTATCATCTAAAGCTCTTATAAAGAAGAAAAACTATTTTGATTTTACAAAGGCTCTGGTGGTCTACAACAGCTTCAAAGTGCTTAACATTTGTGGCTGTTTGAACTATGTCCCTCTTTGTAAAAGCCAGCTTATAGACCAAATAGTGTGGGGTTCTAGGATATCTCCTGTGTAAACAATCTAGTGTCTCATCCATTGTCATATATATATCTAAGCAATACAACTACTACACAAGTGTGGTGGAAACTTACTTGATAAATGGCTTGTGATCAATGGGGGCTTCAACACAACATTTGTAGCCATGGCCTGAGACATTTCTTCACAATATATATCTGAGATACAGTAAACTTTGGCCAGTTATTTGGCTTGGGGACCAAGAAATATATGATTCTAATATATATGGTCTTTTTCTATTAACAAAGATCAGTTTTGGATTTTTTTTTTTAAGTGGACATAAATTAAGGAATCAACCAAAGTTTACTGTATCAATATTTTCAAGTTTTATGTATGTGTGTGGGTGAGTCCACAGGTATATAACCTCCAAACTCCTATAATAAAAGTGAACAACTTGAGGGACTGAGAATTCTTATTCCAATTGGGTGAGAAGTATCACAATTCTCTCTTCTCATAAATTAAAAAAACTGGGAGATTACCTCTAAGAGTAATAGCTTTTATAAACTCTTTGCTTTAAGCTTTCCATATACTCTAAAAAAAATACTCCACAATGGCTATTAAAAAGGAGGCAGGCAGCTCCGCCCAAGCGCCTCCCCCTCTCATTTCTTTTCCATCCTTGTTTCGAGAATTTCAAACTTTTGGCCAACAAAATTAGGGAAGTGCAGCAAGGGATGTGTCAAAACTACAATGGGTGATGAAACAATACACACGTTTTAATAGACAGGAGTCAAACAACAGAAACATTAGAAAGGTACACTAAAAGAGAGATAGTTTCAAAAAAAAAAAAACAATAACAACAACAAATGTTGGAGAAAGGTAGTAAAGTGGGGTCTGATAAATTTACCTGATTTTTCCTAAATATGTTTGGTCCAAAAATACCACCTAGCCAAGGGTATTTTTAGGGGTAATATAGGTTGTTCACAGCGGTCTTTAATGGGATGGGGGTGGTGATGAGGAGGAGGACAGGCTTCCAGGAGTAGAGTTCTGATGGTGGGCTTGAAGGAGGAAATACAACCGGCTCTCCAGCTGGACATCAGCTCTACGTTATAAGGCTTACATGCTGTGGAGGTTTCCTTGTTTGTTATTTTCATATCATTACACTTTGTAAGAATACAAATATTAATGTTATCTGAACATATATGAACATGTATAAATTATGCATATAAATGATATGTGAAGCAGATTGATAAATCTTCATAGACCAGCTAATATAAACATTAGTTTTGTTTAGCTTGAAAAGGGTAACAGCAGGTCAATGAAATGTAGGAAATAGATGATTTAAAGGTTGTGTGTAGTATTTATCTAATCATACTTATAATCTCCAACTTGCAAAATATCCCCCCCCCCCCCCTATAATATGAAACAGTTACTTGTTACAACACAGTTCAGGCTAATGTAGTAGTGCATGGTAGGGTGGGCATCTAGTTTCTGTGGCATGGGTAAAGCAGCTTTACTGATGTAACTCCGCCTTTGCCAGGCCCAAACCCAGTTGAAAAAGGAGGAAGGGGAGCAGTAACAAGTTCGCTAAAAAAACTGGGCTCACCTGGCCCGGCTGTTAGTACCCTTTAAGGGCTTCTGATCCAGGAAAACAGGATAAGCAGCATCTATACCTCATGTTGGGAGCAGCTGCATATGATGTATTTTCCTCATGTCAGAGGTGACGATTTCATATTGAAGTTGGCCTGCTACTGAGTAGTCCTCTCAATCTTAATGACAAAGGCAGACACATTCTACTTCACCCAGTCATTATGGATGTGAAATCTAATATGTTTGAGTGAAAATAAGAAAGATACGATGTTGATTGCAATCATCAAATGCCCACACACAAAGTAACATCTTGTGTGCTAATGGAGAGTATAGTCTTTTAAATGAAGCAATCAAATAAAGAAATGAAATTTTGTAGGACATGGTGGATTATCAGGAGATCGCCTATTGGAGGGAAGAAGGGAAATTAGACCAAGGTAGGATTGGTTAAATGATAGAATGATCTGTAATTGATAGTTGAAAAAAATTGCACAGATCTGGGAGATTTCAGTGATGCTTACATTTCCTCTGTATGATTGCAAAAATTACATTTCAATAGCAGCCAGAGTGGGTACAGTCTAATTAGTCTTTCTCCATTAAATGTCCCCCCATTGCCAATTAATTAAATGAAGTAGGGAGATTTATAACTTCTGATTTACTGGGTTAAATCAGCAATCACAGCATATCATATTTTACAGAAAATGACTCGAAAATAAAGGTGAGCAATAACTAGCTAAGATCATTTGTTGGTTGGAAGTTTGTTTGAAAAAAAATTAGCTAAATCAACCTATTTAACTCCCAGGGACTCGCTGTCACTCTCTTTAAAGGAAAGACTATTTTGAATCCTATTCTACTTGTACAAGAGCTTAAAGACTTTTTTCAAATTAAATGATTAAAATAATATAAAAAATTATATACATAAACTTTATTTAAAATATTTGTCTGTATTTACATATATAGGGTTGCATCTCTGGAGAACAAATCGCAAAAGCAATTGACGTCAAAATCACATTATATATATATAAATTTTATATTTTTTCTCTTTTAATTTGCAAAAGTATCTTTTATTTTAAGCTCTTATTTATTTATCAATATATGCGAATACTTTACATGTATTTTAGAAAATGGATATTAGTAGAAAGAGGATTCAAAATTAGAGGAGAGTGGCAGCAAGTAACGGAAACGTCTGGAATTAAATAATTGTTGATGTAGCTATAGTACTTTTGTCTGAAGATGGTAACAACGCTGTTACCAAAACGTCACACACTATTTATTTATTTGGATATGGTTTTTTACCTTGTCTTTATAATCTACTAGCCGAATGACCCGGGCAACGCCCGTGTTTTACCCGATTGAATGTTTTGATTCAAATACTATTTGTTACAATTATAAATTGGCGCCTTAAATAAATGCATATATTAGTTAATAACTATAGCCTATGTGCTTTATTTGTCTATGTACTGTTGACTTCCGTAGGCGTCTCTTACTGGGAAAAAGAAAGAGAGGATTCCATTTAGTTATTAACTAATATATGCATTTATTTAAGGAGCGACCCGCTCCAACACAATAGTTACAGAAACGAAAAAGCGAGTGGGGGAGGCATGATGGGGGGGGGGCAAAGGTGGCGTGATCGTAGCCAACCAATAGGAGGGCGCCATTCAAAAAAAAAAAGCAAACGGTGACAGAGTTGATTAGGAGATGAAGAATGACGCTCGTAACTGTATATAGAATAATCCAAATTGTACCTTATCATATTACAAAAGACTAATTTATTATCACTATTTTAGTTGAATAAGTATTTAGCTTTTACACCAGGTTTTACACCACACATTAATATGACATGATAATTTGACACTGGCGATAATTTGACCATGTTTTCATATCCCAACCTCCATCCTATCAAATAAAAAACTTTGATTCAACCAAATAATAATTCTATACCTTCAATAATTCGATGATTTTTTTCAAATCAAATTTTGACAAACATTGGATAATTCTTATGTAAATAAAAATTTCTTGCTAAAAAAAACTGACATGCTGGGTACAATGCCTGTAGTTTGTGCATGCGCGCAATGCTTAAATGGTACAATACATTGCAAATATAGGTGGCAATTATGGACAATTTAGCCTAACTTTAGCAGCCACTAATTACTGGTTGAAACAATGAGGGGCCTTAGAGCATTTCTTTATTTTTGAAATTTATTTGCTTGCTTCCCATTGCATTTATCCACTTAGATTAAGATAGTATTAGTAATTTTTCTTTTGTTCAATAATGTATTATAATGCAATATTTTAACTATTACTTTAAATAAATCATGACATGCTGAAAAAAAAGTTCCAATGATATCACAAATTCACATTATCAATTAAAATAAATTACAACAGAATTTTATAAAAATAATTATATATTTGGTTATCCTAGAAAAACGCCCACTATCAGTGAATAGTGTAATGAAATCATCAATATGGTATATTTATAAAATTAACAAACAAAACTTTTATTTATAAATATAATTACACAATAATGTCATGTAAAATATTGTATTTCCCATCCCTGGACACTTATTTTTTGTTTAAAAGAAACACATGCGGGATGATTTTCAAATGTCGTTCTACAAAATATTGTAAGCTTTAATGAGTTTTATATATAGAGAAAATATAAATAGTACAACCTCTTTAATTCAACACCCTCAAGGGATCTTAGCTTTCGGATGATGATTTCATCACAACACTCACTGCTAATAAGACTGTTTTCTAGGATAACCAAATATGTATTTAAAATAATCTATATATATATAAATGAATGTATGTGTCTGTCTGACCTTTATGCCTGACCAAACCACTCATTGGAGCGCCATGAAACTTTGGGAAGTTATTTAGTATAGTACTGGGAAGGTTCCTAGCAAATAAAATTTTTGAAATAACTTTTCGCCTAAAAATAATCAAGATAAATATTCTAATTTATCTGTTATAATTCAACAATCTGCTCTAAATATTATCATGATGATACGATGATTTTGTAATGTAGAAAATTAGGAAAGACAAAATTCAGGATGACACAGCAATTTATTTGAGACAAGAATAATGATACAATTCCAAGGCAAGATACTATTCCTTTAACTTCCAATTACCGAGGGAACCAATTAATATTGATTTTATTCAACTTATTGAGTATTTTTAAAGGGGCCGGGAAAAAATGTTCACTTTATCGAGAGATTCGTTAGACAAACCTTTACTCGGGTAGAACCCGGGCGAAGCCGGGTACGTCCGCTAGTGATTTAATAAAATACTGTTGTGAAATAATTTAATTATGTAAATTTTATACCATATTTTGTGGCTTTTGTTTAATTTAATTTTTTTCCAGAATGTTTCATGATAACCTTTAAGGGATGGATAAAAATTGCATTAATACATTTGTGAACAAAGGAAAAATGACAAATATTAATTAATACAAGGGTAGGAAAATTTGAATAAATTTATAAAAATAAAGGCTAAGAGTTAAGCTCCAAGACATTTGTTTACATTGATAATTTAGTGGCTGCTCAAGTTTAAGGTTTTAAGGCAAATCATCTATCGTTGGTGGCAATTTTGTAATGCATTTTAAGAAATCTAAGCATGGTGCGCATACATTAACAATGGCTGCTGAGCCCGCCGTGCCAAAGTGTTGTATTTTCAACAACAAATGTGTATTCAACAAGAATTATCCAATGTGTCTCAAAATATGATTTTAAAAATATGTCGAATTATTAACATTCATTATTTGATGGGGGGTCGGTGGAAGGCTGGTTAAATCGTTTGGTTTTCGACCACTACGACCAGGGTTCGATTCCCGCGTAGGACACTCTGGTGAGTTCCCAGAAAAGGTTAACTTTGGTAGGCGGCGCTATACGTTGACACCGCCGTACCTTCGAGGCGTTTTACACGTTTTAAAATACAATTTCGGTGAAATACTTTGAATTTTACCAATTTAAATATATAAATTTAAATTACAATTTTAAAAAAGATTTAACAGTTAAAAAAATACATTTTTTCAAATAAAATATTGAACTAATTTTTCTAAAAACGAACATTATTTTTTTGAATTAACTGAAACTAACCTAATTCAACTTATCTAAAACTAACCTTATATTTAGAGATTAAACTGACCTAATATAACCTATCTGAATCTAATCGAATTTAATTAATGAAACTAACCTTTTTATAACACACCTTAATCTAACCTAATTTATAACCCGTCTGAAACTAACCTATTTTACCTATTGGAATATAACATAACGTCATGTTATTAAAAATGTATTAATATTTATTTTATAAAGTTTAATAATCACATATTATACAATATTTGTAAAATAAATATAAAACTTGTGTATAAATATATGACTTGAAAATATGCCACTTAAAAAATTTTAATCTAAACTATACCGAGATTTTTTTTTATAGAGAGAAATAAAAAAATACATAATTGATTAGATACAAAAGTGTGAACCAGAAAGTCGATTTTTAAAAATGTTATTATTTAATATAAACTTATTTTAATTTAATTTTGAAATGAAAAGGTAGTGTAAAAGTGTATATGAGGTTAGATTCAAATAGGTTAAATTATGTTAGTTTAATCGCTAAATAAGGTTAGTTTTAGATAAGTTGAGTTAGGTTAGTTTCAGATAATTAAAAAAAATAATTTTCGTTTTTAGAAAAATAATTCTAAATAGTAAGTATATATATATTAATATAAAAGATCGAAATGTAAAAATCACTACGTCCAAAATCTTCGCTTTAACTCGTGTAAAACGGCTCGAAGGTACGGCGGTGTCAACGTACAGCGCCGCCTACCAAAGTTAACCTTTTCTGGGAACTCACCGGACACTCTTTTTTCTGTTTAAAAAAAAAAAAATGCTCTAATGGCCCTCAATTCTTGCAAAAGTCCAATCCCACCAGCGAGTGCAAGTAACCAAACGGGGCTCTGGCACATTTGTAAGTGCAAAGTCGAACTGCTTTTCACATGTGTAGACATGTGGTGCGCTTACAGTAAAAAGCAGTCTCTATCTACCCACCAGGATTATCATGGCCTGTACCACGTGTACTAGGGATAAGCAAAAATATATTTATATTTGATAGGCTCCAGGTCGAGACATTAAAAAGTGATCAAATTATAAACACAAGGTAATAAAACCAAATCCAAGTAGTGTGACGTTTTGGTAACAGCATTGTTGCCATCTTCAGACAAAGTACTGAATACTGAATTGTGCCTTATCATGATCAAATTATCACAAGTGTCACATTATAGGGTGTTGAATTAAGGAGGTTATACTGTATATAATAGTTACAAAATAAGTGTCAACATAAAATATATTTTTTAATTTAAAAAATGGAATTTTAAAATAATTTAATATTGGAAAATTGGAAGTGGTGTAAAAATTTTACAAAATGACACTATTTTCATTGGCCAAAAAAAAAAACTCCCTCTTAGCTGCTAAGATTTTTTATCCGACAAATAGAAAGGAGGGGTGTTATGAAAGCAAGCAGAATTTAGATTTTATAGGAAGCATATTTTAGTAATTATTATAATAGTATTCTCAGAGGAAATGTGTGTCCATATCTAATCATAAGCACAAACTAACAATAATAGTATTCTATATACATTACAATAATATTAATATTGATATTTAGTCAAAAAAATAAAATTATTCATTCATTCACAACCAAAGAAAAAATACCCACAAATATTGCAGAATAATTTATTGACTCCAAAATTTTTATAAAAATAGCACTATTATTTAAAGTGAACCGATTTTTTTATATATATATATAAAATGCTCATTTATGAGGCACGCCTCATAAAAATATTATTTAAATATGTATTTTTTTTTTTAAATGGCCTCATCTTTTTTGGATTACTTAGGAACATGCAATGACTCATAAGAGAAACACATTTTAAAATATTGATTTAATTTTTATATTTTAGCTTTTTAAAAGGAACTATTATATTTTAAAACTGACTTTTTTTTTTTTCAAATAACGCAAGCTAATCTAGACTAAGATAAAATATTGTACAACTTTTTAAAGAACAAAAGATTTTTTCAAAATGGCGGATGAGGTCAGCAAAAGATGTCCTCATTTATAGTAGAAAATTACCTGGAAATCTTTTTGTAATTATTTCCTAAAAACTCCTTAAACACCACTTTTAGTTTGGTGATTTTTAAAAGTAATAAATAAGACGCTTAATGTTGAAAAAAATGGCCTTTAACCAAAAAGGTCACCAATAGGAAAAACAAACGACAATAATTAAGGCAGGATTGTCAAATGTTTTTAAAATGAAGAGTAGATTTTTAATTAATATCAAATATATATTTAATATCAAATTATTTATTTCGGAATAAACATTTAGAAAAGTTTTTAAATATAAAAGTAGTTGAAAATAAATATGAAAAATAAATCACTGTAATTAGGTATTTCGATTGATCGTTGTTTAAATTAAAATTGTTCCTCTGAACGCTCATTTTAAAATATATAGTAAAATAAGAAAAATATATTGATATCCTTTTTATTCAAAATATTTTTTAGTGCTGAAATTATTTATTTTGGAATAAACTGATGTCACCACTATATATAGGTTTTTAACTTTTAATTAGACAATTCCAAGTGACATTATCAATTTTATGCAGAATTATCTACAGGGCTGGACATTTTCAGTCAAGCAAGGAAATTTTATAACTGAACCAAAGCCAATCCAGACTGGAGTACCTCAAGGCTCTATCCTCGGACCCTACCTTTTCAATATTTACATTAATGACATCCCACTGCACTCTAAATGTAAACTTAAGCTCTTCGCAGATGACACAGCAATTTTACTTAACTCTAAATCAGTCGACCTATTGGTTACTCAGCTTCAGAATTACCTAAATGACATAATCAAATGGTGCGATGAGTGGAAACTAGACATTAACCCAACTAAGACTCAAGCAATAGTTTTTCCCCCAAAAGATAGCAAAAAATTCAAGCCACAAACCAACTTGACAGTAAACTCAAGCACTATTAGTTGGGCCGACCATGCCAAGTACCTTGGTGTCACTTTGGATTCGATATTAAAATTTAACCTACATGTCCAAAACACCATAAGAAAGGCAAAGATAGCCAAAATATCTCTATCAAGCCTGCTTAATTTTAAAAGTAATTTAACAACAAAACATAAATTCACGTTGTACAAAACTTGTATTCTACCCATCATCACGTACGCACTACCAGTCTGGGGCAAATATATCACACCTAGGATAAAAAAAAGAATAGATGCCTTCATGAGGATTTGCTTACGAATCACTATAGGAGCCCCATTCAATCTTTAAAACAAAATTCTCAAAGAAGATCTCAACCAGCCTAATATAGAAGAGATTTATCAAGACTCTGCGACAAGACTATTCACGCAATTACAAAAATCATCAAATCCAACTATACATGAAATTGTTCAAAATCAAGGTGACCTCAGCCACCGAATCCAACGACCTGGACCCAATGGCTAGCTGACAGCCAAACACCCAACAACTGCCCTCCTGTAAGGTTCGGGGGGGGGGGGGGGGGGGGGGGGGGGGGCACTCCAGCATTACAACTCGCCATGTGTAAATAATCTGGACAAGGTGACTCGCGAGCTGTACTCGAATGTAACACCTGCAAATTGAGATGAAATAAATAAATTAGACAATTTTAATTTCACACACACAAAAGCCTTTATTAAGACACACTGGTCTTATAGAGGATTCTCCCCGAGATTACAAGAGTGATAGGCCTGTGAAAGTGGGGAATATACAGAAGAAGAAAAAGAAAGATTATGTAAGTATGATATATACATACACATACATATATACAACATAACAACAAAAGCCTCCATTAAGACCCAAAGTCTTACAAAAGACTCGACTGCAGGATCCAAGAAGCAAAGTAAGAAAGAGATAAAGAAGTGAACAACAAAAAATGAAATAACATATATATATACACATATATACACATTCACTCAATTCAAAGTAACAGTAACGATGCCTTTTTATTCACTGCCTTGTAAAACCCACATAGATCCAGTGAAAACTTTCTGTTATGTAGTTTGTTAAGATATCCTCAACCGTATCAGGGAATCTATTATCCTGTTTCTAAATAAATATTTTTCTTTCATCTGAAATACTTGTACAGTGGAAAAAATAGTGAGATATTTCGGAGTTCATTTTCTGCTTACAGAGCTTACATAACAGTTCCGCTTCTCCGAAAATGTTCTTGTGATTTTCCGGAAGAATGTGTAAAGTACTCGCAGTTCGGCAATGTATCGTTTAACAATGAATGGAAGATTGTCAGACAGATATCCTTCAGGAAGGGATGTTTTCTCCAGGTTTCTATAGTGAGGATATAGTTTTGTATTATTGATTCTCGCCCAGTCACCTTGTATGGATTGGTCTATTGCTGTTCTAGTAATCAGTGGCAGTTCATGTTGAAGAAAGTCCTTATCGGTGCAATTAATCAGATAAGAAAAACCAGTGGAATTCAGAATGTCATTAATGGTTTTAACAAGACCTATGTGGATATTTGAATTTCGGGACAAATTCATTAGTTCAGTTAAGCATATAAATGGTAATCGGTTAGCTTCCATATTGAGGATTCTGATCCAGTATTTCATTGTAAGTTTTATGGAGGTGACTGCAAGAGAAGTTCGTCCACACTCCATTCGAAGGATATATCCTGGGGTATACCTGGGAAGGTTTAAAAGCCGACGCAGGAAAACATCCTGAGTCTTGTCAAGTAACTCCTTTTGATCACAAGCCCAGATCGGAGCTGCGTATAGGAGTACCGCTACAACCATTGAGTCCAATAGCCTTAAAGGTGCCTGAAGGGAGTTAACTTTAGTCTTAGTCATGACTGTCCACACCGCACTTATTGCAGACAGTGCCTTGCCCTGGAAATGCTTGGCAAAACTTGTGTATATGAAATCGTTGTTGACAAAGGATAGCCAAGATAATTGTACTTTGATGAAATAGCCAGTGGTCTTTCGCCCCAGAACCATTTGTCAGATATTGCGAGTCGACCTCCATTGCTAAAAACCATTATTTTAGACTTATTTTCATTAAGTATTAAATAGTTCGTTTCGAGGAATTTCTTTAGTATATTAATCTTGGTTTGCAGATTTATTTTAGGCTCCCCCAAGAGAACGATGTCATCAGCATACAAAAGCAAGTGGACCTCTCCAAAACCCCGAAAGCAAATACCCGGTAAATCAGAGCCGTTATATGTGCTGATTAGATCGTTAATGAATAAGATAAAAAGATATGGAGACAACGGCTCTCCCTGCAGCACTCCAGATCGAATCCTAATTGGTTCTGCAAAAGAGCCTTCCCATCTCACAACCGCTTCCATTTTTGCATAGAAACTCCGTATCACAGTAATAAAACGGCTACTTTGCCCAATTCGGTCAATTTTCCCCATAAGAGTGAATGTGCGACTGTATCAAACGCTTTCCTCAGGTCAACGAAGAAAGCAAAAAGTTTCCTTCTCTTTTTTCTTAATGTAAGTTGTATCAAAGAAGCCAAAGTAAATATGTGGTCCAGACAAAAGTGTCCCCTTATAAACCCAGCCTGGTTTTCAAATAATATTCCCTTGTCTTCTATCCATTTAGTCATTCTGTTTTTAAGAATTGATGAAAAAAGTTTGGAGAGGTTGCTAACAAGTGCAATACCGCGGTAAGACAATTTTAATTTATATTTAGACATTTTCAATTTTAATTTAGACTTTCTTGAAAAAAGATACTTCGGCCAGTATAAATCTTTTTATTACCTCGACGTTTCGACAAAAAGCTTTTGTCCTCGTCAGGAGCAAACAAAAATTAAAACATATAGCAAGGCGTTAAAAATTATTAAAACTTTTTGTCGAAACGTCGAGGTAATAAAAAGATTTATACTGGCCGAAGTATCTTTTTTCAAGAAATATGAATGCCGGCCAGGCAGCCTCTATCTTCACGATTTAATTTAGACATTGTTCATTTTAATTTAGACACATGGACTTTTATAGAAAAGGCCATTTGTCTAAATAAAAATGAAAAATATCTAAATATAAATTAAAATTGTCTAATTAAAAGTTAAAAACCTATATATACACTAGCCGAATGACCCGTGAAACGTCCCGCTCCAAACTTTGTGTCTGAGAAGCGATATTTTTATAAAGAGATGATCTGGCTTTGTGTCTTCTGCTCGAATGAATGTTTTTCTGTTAGAATTTTGTTCCTGCATACTAAAAATGAACTGGCTTCACCCGTGGTCTCTGCTTTTTGGAATTTTTCCGGATATAATTTTGTATCTGATAATCAAATATGATACAGCAATATTGTCATCATCATTTTCTGAATAAAAAACAACTACTTTTTTCTCAGAACCTGTCAATTTATTTTTCTTGACTAAAAATGCGAAAAATATCTTTTCCAGATTTTTCTCTATGTCCTGTTAAAACACGTTTCACATGTCCATTAGGTCAGCTGATATTACCTCCCATTTTCACCGCTAGAGGCGCTGCTTGCGAGCGAAAGGGCAAATTTGCCACGCAATTTGCAAATAACTTGTATACATACTTGTATACTTGTGTACATAGACCGTAAATCTGTACATAGACAGGAAAAGCACATATATTTTAATAATATAAATGAGTTTTAAAAATTGTAAAAAAAAAAAAAAATGCATCGGCCGGGAATCGAACCCGGGGCACCCGCGGGGCAGGCGAGCATTCTACCACTGAACCAAAAGCAAACGGTGACAGAATTAAGAAAGAATTGTGCATGACGCTGATAACTGTATATATTAATTAATTTTAGATATATTCTAGGCTGAATGTGTGTGTGTGTGTGTGTGGTCTGATATTCATATAATTAAGAACTTGTGTATGTTTGTTTGTTCCAGGTTGGCTTCAATAAACACCTCAACCAATTTTACTGTTATTTTTTCATACACATGTAAAAAGATACAGAATAAAATACATATGAAGTATTTTTAAAAACCATAGTGTATAATATGGGGTTGATGGAGGAAGGGCATGAACTATATATTGTTATATACTAGAAAAAAAACGGTGCATCCCAGAATAAAATGTTTTAGAACGTTCAAGAAAAATGTAGTAAAATCGGAGAAAAACTGATTGGCCATTCTAAAGCGATTGCGCAAGGCTCAGCGCTGGCGGCTTTCTGATTGTCTAACCAACCATGACCGTTCTGGAAAGATCTACTCCAGATGAGGAACTCATGCAAAGGAGAAGTAGAAGAACGAGGCTACGTGGTGTACTCCAAGCAAGCTGCCGTCTCAAGAGATCAGACTGCTGCTTACCGCCGACGCCGGTGTACTTCCTGGAAGATTCTAGAAGGTTCTACGAACTTCTGTCTCCTGTTCTGCTCCTGCTTTCCCTCACCGTGCTGCAGTTGGTAAGTTCGTAACTGCTATTTTCTTTATTGTTGTTTTATTTTTGGACTCTTCTATAATTATTTTATTGATTAGGCTTAAATAAAGTCCTAAAGATCCTTTGTACCCACGGAAGTTATTCTTTGTCAACAAACAAAGCAACAATATTTTCGACTGCCACAATAAGATATCGAATTTTTTTTTCTGAAAAAAGAAATTGTCAAATAAGTCTAGCCCTACAATGAGTGAGAATAATCAAGTACACTTGTAGGTGGAAAAGTCGTACTGCTTTCTCTATGAGTAGGCATGAGTAAAAGCTGTCGAGGATATCTTAACAAACTACATAACAGATCGAAAGTTTTCACTGAATCTATGTGGATTTTACAAGGCAGTGAATAAAAAGGAATCGTTACTGTTACTTTGAATTGAGTGAATATGTGCATATGTGTATATATATATTATTAAAAAAAAAGTTGTTGTTCACTTCTTTATCTCTTTCTTACTTTGCTTCTTGGATCCTGCAGTCGAGTCTTTTGTAAGACTTTGGGTCTTAATGGGGGCTTTTGTTGTTATGTTGTATATATGTATGTATATATCATACTTACATAATCTTTCTTCTTCTGTATATTCCCCACTTTCACAGGCCTATCTCTCTTGTAATCTCGGGGAGAATCCTCTATAAGACCAGTGTGTCTTAATAAAGGCTTTTGTGTGTGTGTGTAAAAGCTGTCGCCAACTATCCTTTATGATTATCGTGGCTTGTACTAGAAATACACCTATCCCCCGATTTACACGGTAGATACGTTCCTGAGAAAAACGTGTAAATCGGGGGATAGGTGTACACAGAAATAAAAATAAAATGCATTGACAGGTTAAAATATGTAGTCAGCACATAAGCTCGGGATTCCTCGTGAGATGTGTACACAGCGCATGTGTTCAATCACAATAGCATTTAGTATAGTGCGATAAAGACGGAAAAAAAAACTTATTTGGAAAACCGTGTAAAAGCGAAAACGTGTAAAACAAGTACCGTGTAAATCGGGGGATAGGTGTATATGTTTATTACCCAGATTCCTTGAGTGCAGAACGCCAACTATCTGTAAATTTCAGTTCACTAGTATGAACTAGAGCAATGCGCTTTCAATCGCGTCCTGATTTGATATTGCTGAGTTGAAAAGGTTGTCCAGGAAGTTCCATGCTAAGGTTAAATCAAGAAGGCTGATCAAAGATATAGGGTTGAGGTGGGTCAGTGGCTTGTACCATGTGTATGTGGGATAAATAAGAAGATAGTGTATAACTAAAAATAAAATGAAATCAAACAGACCAAAACCATATAAGTAAAATATGTATACATTGATCTATCAAAATTCGAAACTATTATAGACGCTTATGATTCTTTTTAAAAATAAACAATTTCTACTGTCCTTACTGCAATGGAAAAATTAATGGGAGGGCCTGGCTCATCAGTGGTTAACCCTCCCAGTGGTTTCACCAGTTTAAACTGAGAAGGTTCACCATGATGAGCCAGGCTCTCCCATTAATTTTTCCATTGCAGTAAGGACAGTAGAAATTGTTTTTTTTTTTTTTTTAATCATAAGCGTCTATAATAGTTTCAAATTTTGATAACAGATGGCGAGCTAGTGCATCATAATACATTGATCTATGTGCAAAAAATAAATATATAAAATAAATAAAATACTTTTTAAACAACACGTTTATTTTCAAATTATATAAAAAAAAATAATAATATAATTTTATACTACCTTGGAACATATATTAAAGTCGGTGGACGAGTGGGTAACACCCTCGATTCCCGACAGTCATGAACGGGGATTGAATCCCGCGTTAAAATTTTGTTTAATATGTGAACTTCACATATTATTCACTGTTTCAATTATCATAAACTAGGTTGCTCTTGTTGAGCGGTACCTAATAAAGTGATTTTGAACCGGCTACCTTGGAACATTGAATATTATATGACTAAAAATAAAAGTATGAGACTTTGTGAAACAGTTTTTTAAAAAGATTTTCATTTTTTTTGAAAAGTCAGTGACAAAGCCACAACACCAGCTGTGGCAAGTTGAGAACACGCACTTAGAAACCATGATTTCGGTTTTTAAAACTTTAAATGTAAAATAAAAGAAAAATAATAGGGGGGAACCATGTGGCGAGTGTTTACACCATAACATTAAATATTGGAAGCTTTTTACAGTAGTTTATTGATTAATGTTTATGATGCTTAACATCATTTCAGAGATTTATATTCCAATTAAATGCCAGAAGCTCCATAAAAACTATATTAAAACATTTTATTTTTCAATTATTTTTTCAAATAAAATCAGAAAAATTTTATAAATAGGTTTTCTATAACACAATCTTCTAAAATATTCTCAGGCTGCGAATTACATATTAAAAAGTACCTGATGCAAGAATCGAGCTAAGGTCATGATTGTCGAAGGTCTATACCAGTCCTGGCCAACCTAAATGACGTCACGGGCCTTTTTGATTAGGAGAAATGTTACAGGGCCGAATTTTAAGGAAACGTGCTTTAAGAAATGTAAAAGAAATAAAATACGTAATTTACTAATAAACTCTTTATTGTTTCAATTAAATTTTCGTTTTATCTAATGTGAAATTTTTTTTTCTTTTTTTTTCACTTAACTTTTTAAAATCTACATTTATGTTTGATATTGCACATCTAAGTTGATTTTCTAAATTAATTTCTAATTCTAAAATATTTTAAATAAAAAAATACTATATTTATTTCAATATATTTTCTATTTTTGAATATACAGACGAGGAATGAAAGTTACAAAAGAAATATAAAGTTAAATGGCGGGCCAGGCCTAGTCTATACCATTTATTGAGGTAGGTGGGAGGGGGGGAGGGATTACTCTTTCTTCACAATATTTGATGCTGTCTCTCTTTACCTTGAGAGATGACCTAGTGTCCAGCTACTTGACCAGCTCGGTAACTCCAAGGAAGAGGCTCTAAGGACGACTATCAACCATCCAAAACTTATTTTTTATTGAACAGCACAGTCAATTTATACATTCAAAGAAATTGATATGCTTTTTTTCTCTTCGTTTTTAAATTACAAAAATATTTACATAAAAATAAAGTTGACTACTATAGTAGTTGTAACACCATTAATCTATAAACTTCTTATAAAGGTCAATGGTTTATAAACTTTGTGTGTAATGTAAGGCTTCTGTACTACTAGGTTACTCGAGATTGATAGTTTTAGACCCGATTGGGAACATCCAAAGGGATTCTTGGTCGGGATCCATTGTTGGCTTAGTAACCAGTCTCAACAATCATAGAGTCTCGGGGGTCTTTTAGAGTGATGGTGTCTTTTAATTTGCCCTTATAGGTATATAATTGAATTTTGGCTAATTGGCTAAGGATGGTTGCCTGTATTCTTTGGCTGATTGGCCTTATGTACCTATATGGTCGTGTTTTGATCAATGAATAGCACCATACTTGCTAGACTGATACATGTATGGCACAACTAACATCCCCGATGTGTTGTGCAGATTCCCAAGAAGGCATTGATGTCGTGATAGCGATCCCAGCTGGAACCTTCTTGCCTTCTTCCATCTCTATCTTGGACTTTAGGTGCAAGTACCTCAAAGGCGACAGGGGATCTTTGACATTGATCTTGAGACTACCTTGAGAAGATTCCAGTGAACTTGTTTCTGTTCCACGAAGAAGAATGTTCTGTCATAACCGTTAACACAATATCATGATGCTTGTTCAACAACAGCAAGACGCCATATTGATGGAAAACCTTGTATTTTTGAAAAGCCAACTGCGAGCTACCCCGAGTGAATGAAGGTGAGCTGATGTGCCCAACAAGACCCTAGCAACGTACCAGAAGTCCCTTAGGTTCTTCATAACTGGGATGTTATCTTGATGAAGGATATTTGAAAGAATCACATGATCTTGGAAAAAAATATCATAGCTTTTTTCTTTTGCTTTTTTTTAACTTGAAAATTTTAAGATCTGTATTAATTCGTTGATCCTGATAGCCCATCGAGCCATATTCTTTTAATTACTTATCATTTTTATTTTAGAAGATAGCACACCGATGAACAGCGGCCGGCCTAGACAGAAGTCTGTACTACAGAGAAGATAGCACACCGATGGACAGCGGGCTGCCTAGACCGAAGTCTGTACTACAGAGAAGATAGCACACCGATGGACAGCGGGCTGCCTAGACCGAAGTCTGTATTACAGAGAAGATAGCACACCGATGGACAGCGGGCTGACTAGACCGAAGTCTGTACTACAGAGAAGATAGCACACCGATGGACAGAGGGCTGCCTAGACCGAAGTCTGTACTACAGAGAAGATAGCACACCGATGGACAGCGGGCTGCCTAGACCGAAGTCTGTACTACAGAGAAGATAGCACACCGATGGACAGCGGGCTGCCTAGACCGAAGTCTGTATTACAGAGAAGATAGCACACCGATGGACAGCGGGCTGCCTAGACCGAAGTCTGTACTACAGAGAAGATAGCACACCGATGGACAGCGGGCTGCCTAGACCGAAGTCTGTATTACAGAGAAGATAGCACACCGATGGACAGCGGGCTGCCTAGACCGAAGTCTGTACTACTGAGAAGATAGCACACCGATGGACAGCGGGCTGACTAGACCGAAGTCTGTACTACAGAGAAGATAGTACACCGATGGACAGGGGACTGCTTAGAACGAAGTCTGTACTACAGAGAAGATAGTACACCGATGGACAGGGGACTGCTTAGACCGAAGTCTGTATTACAGAGAAGATAGTACACCGATGGACAGGGGACTGCTTAGACCGAAGTCTGTACTACAGAGAAGATAGCACACCGATGGACAGCGGGCTGACTAGACCGAAGTCTGTACTACAGAGAAGATAGCACACCGATGGACAGCGGGCTGTCTAGACCGAAGTCTGTACTACAGAGAAGATAGCACACCGATGGACAGCGGGCTGCCTAGACCGAAGTCTGTACTACAGAGAAGATAGCACACCGATGGACAGCGGGCTGCCTAGACCGAAGTCTGTACTACAGAGAAGATAGCACACCGATGGACAGCGGGCTGCCTAGACCGAAGTCTGTACTACAGAGAAGATAGCACACCGATGGACAGCGGGCTGCCTAGACCGAAGTCTGTACTACAGAGAAGATAGTACACCGATGGACAGCGGGCTGCCTAGACCGAAGTCTGTACTACAGAGAAGATAGCACACCGATGGACAGCGGGCTGCCTAGACCGAAGTCTGTACTACAGAGAAGATAGCACACCGATGGACAGCGGGCTGCCTAGACCGAAGTCTGTACTACAGAGAAGATAGTACACCGACGGACAGCGGGCTAACTAGACCGAGAAAATAGCACAACTGTGAAATTGTTTTGGGATGAAATAGTTAAGAAAACTTCTGAACGTGAAACTGAAAATTGCTGATGGCCTAGCCATCGGTATATACTAAATTATCTGGAAAAATTAAAAATCAACGATTATTTGATATTTGACCAATAACGAGGATTATTATGGATTTAATCGAGAGAAACTACGAAAAATAATGTGAGAAAACAAATGTGAAATTGTACTGGGATAAGGAGATGCCTTTTACTTAATTTGAAAAATAAGCCTAATATTTCGAAAGGCCAAACGTTTCTCTTTTTCAAACAGTTCTTTACCAGGTAGACGCGGGTCTCTGTAATTCTGCTACGGTGGATTGTAGATGTGATTGTCTGGG
>CP092882.1:7087409-7314419 GCA_030710605.1 Cordylochernes scorpioides | reverse complement strand
AATATTTTCTCCCAAAGAAGGGCTTATTTGCCCGAAAGCTTGAGATATTTTTAAATAAAAAATATTTTAAAAAGAATCTTTTCCCTGAAGGATTTATGTTTTTATTTTAATATTGATTCAAGGGGTTATTTTATCGAATTTTTAGTTTGTTAACTTTATTCAGAGAGATATAACCCAGGGAGCGCAGAACACCAACTACCCGTGACCAGTATGGACTGGTGTTAAGTAATCATGTCCTGAGTGGATTGCCGAGTTGAACCAGTTGACCAGGAAGTTACATGCTTAGTCTGGCCATAGGATTGAGGTAGGTCAGTCCAAGCAGGATAGCTATCTGTATCCTTTTTTTTTACTTATCCTTTTATTAGTCTAAATTAGACAAGATCTTGGAGGTCGTGCTCATAAAGAATTTCAAGAACTCTTCTTGTTTCTCTGTACAGGGATTCTTTGTCCTTTCCAATACAATCCAGTATATGTTGGGGAGTGTCCTCTTCGGTTTTGAATCTAGTGCATATGGAGAAGCTGTTTGTATCCTATGTCTCAGGAAATTCAGACAGTAGATAAACGAGGGATCTAAACCGTTGGTTTTCGATCGCTACGACCCGGAATCGAATCCCGTATTGGACACTTTCTTCTAATTAAAAAAATGCTCCAATGGCACCCGATTTTTGCAAAACTCCAACCCTACTAGTGAGTGCTAGTAACTAAAGGTGGACTCTGACACATTTGTAAGTGCAAAAGTCGAACTGATTTTCACATGTGTAGACATGTGATGCACTTACAGTCGCCAACTTCTACCCACCATGATTATCATGGTCTGCAACACGTGTATACACACTTCTAAGGAGATCATTAAAAAAATAATATCAATATTCATCTGTAATTTTTTCATCAATCTTTTTCAAATATCATAATGCCTATATCCTCTTTATATACATTCTAGGAGCAAAGGTTCCCCAGGCCTCAAAGGCCCATTAACCGAATACCTTTGCTGCTTACAAGGTCACACAGCCAAAAAGAATGATGCATTCTCCATGCAGCGAGCGGCCTTTGGTAGGCCCCTCGCGCCCGCCTTTAAGGTCTGGCTCCATGGGGTCGACCATTCACCCACAGGCGTCTCCGAGAGTTCATTAGCAAGGTTGCTGACCGAGCCCTCTCGTTCGGACTTAGTTAAACCCGTCCTACGCTCCAATAGGACTCCCCCCCCCCCCTTTAGCCCTCGAACCCTTATCCAGTACTCCCTGAATCTGCCGTGGAATCAAGGACCTCTGAGGTACTGAGGTTTACGCAGGGAACGTCGTGAACGCGGGGGGGTGGTACTACTGTGTGCACCCCTTGGTTTTTCAACACCAGGCCTAGCCCTGGTGCAATTTCCGCGCACGGCAAGGACGCTCCCAATGACGCACACACAGAGCGAAGACCCAAGAGTTTCAAGACTCGTGCGTCTCACGCCAGCTGCCCAAGGGCCGAAGCCAGCTTACAGCTTCACTGACTCCGGCCAATAGCACTCCGACGTAAGGCAAACACGCGGAGTCGCCTCTCCACTCACTCCCCTCTAGAGTGATTGTAGAGGGGGGGAAAACTTCTTCCCCGCCCTCTTTATATACAGTAGAACATACTCCATGAGAAGACACTCGCACTAGAGAACATCTCTCTATCCATCTCTCATCATTCCAGTTGGTCTCGAGGACCACGCCATCTCCTCAGCGGCAAAGTACGCGATCTACGTATTCTTCGTAGATCGCGAAATGCGTGGCGTCGCTGGAGATCCGCTGGCGATTCTCCACCAAACTCTGCAGCGCTGGTAGAGGCGCCATATTCATTGTACATAGTGTATATAATCCATATTATCTTTTTTTTTAAATAGTACAGACTGTACACTTTGTATGTATTGACAAGATGTCAATAAAATATTTTAATTGTCTATAAAGGACAGTTCTCATTTGAAAAATGACCATTTTTTTTTTACTATATAGAAACTCTCTCTGGTAAGAAGACACCTCTATCTAAAGGACACTTTGGCTCTGTAACTAGATGTTGTCCTTTACAGGGAGGTAGTTCTACTGTATATACTGTATATTTCCTTGAGGAGAATGACACAGAGTGTCACTGAAATGTCGGGGACAAAATAAAAGATTGGTGGATGGACAAAACTTAAGGAAGTTGTACCTTTTACCATGTATATCGGTATTAAGACAATAACTCTGAAAGATATTACAGTGACCTTTATTGAAGACACATGGGATAAATACACTCATGGAAAAAACTTAAGGAAGTTGTACCTTTAATCATGTATATCGGGATTCAGTCAATAACTCTGAAAGATATTATAGTGACCTTTATTGAAGACACACGAGATAACTACACTCATGGACAAAACTTAAGGAATTTATATATTTTAGCATGTATATCTGGATAAAGACAATGACTCTGAAAGATATTACAGTGATCTTTACACAGTGACACACGAGATAACTACACTCATGGACAAAACTTAAGTAAGTTGTACCTTTTACCATGTATATCGGGATTCAGACAATAACTCTGAAAGATATTACAGTGACCTTTATTGAAGACACATGAGATAACTACACTCATGGACAAAACTTAAGGAAGTTGTACCTTTTAGCATGTATATCTGGATAAAGACAATGACTCTGAAAGATATTACAGTGACCTTTATTGAAGACACACGAGATAACTACACTCATGGACAAAACTTAAGGAAGTTGTACCTTTTACCATGTATATCGGGATTCAGACAATAACTCAAAGATATTTGATATACAGTGACCTTTTGAAGATACGAGATAACCAAGTGTGAACAAAATTACCTCTGTCTCCTTCAAAAAAACAGACGACCGTCGATATCAAAGACTTTCCACTTCCTTAAGTTTTGTCCATGACAACCAGAAAATGTTCATTAGAACAGTATAAAGTATAGCATCAAAACAGAGAAAATAGAAGAACCCTGACTACATACAATTATAAAATGTAATTCCGGACAATTACATCTACAATCCACCGTAGCAGCAAAATATTTTAAATAATATGTATTTTTTTTTAAATAGCGTTAAAACATGTATCTAAAATGTTCAAAAGACTACACACACTGATTACTATGTCACATACCACATAAGCTAGAGCTACAAGGCATCTTATTCCATTTGTCAATTCCAGTTTCCAGGGCCGTTGTATTTCTGTCGCCGCGGAGGTCAACGTGTAGACCGCTAGGGGGCGACATCTGGTATCGACAGAGCGCGACAGGTCACCATGGAGAAAGCACGACTTGACACAGCTGCTTCTGAGTACGGAGGAGAGACTGCTTCTGTGATGGCGCCCCCGGTGAGTACTTCGTTGGTCCTTGCAGAGAAGCGTAGGCCTATATCTTTATTAAAAAAAAAAAGAAAAAAGGGCATCTCCTTATCGGGCAACTTAAAGTTGCTGATGGCTTGCACCATCTATCGGAATAAATATCAACTATTCGTTGATTTTGACGCAAACCATTAGCAACTTTCAGTTGACTGATAAGGAGATGCCCTTTTTTATTTACTAATTTATGGACCGTATCCCAGTACAATATCAGATTTGTACTGTTTTTTACTTCACTATATCTTTATGTTTACAATCTTTGTCCAAATTGTCCCCTACATTTGTTATTTGTTTACACTTTAACTACATTTACTCTGTCTCTCCACATGAATTAAAAAAAATATCTCCAAAAGCAAGTAAACCTAGATGTGTACATAACACCGTGACCAAGAATAAATCTTTCAAATATTGACTATATATCAAAATTCTAAACTATTTTAAACGCGTATGATTCTTTTTGAAATTAAACAATTTCTACTGCCCTTACTGCAATGGAAAAAATTAAAGGGAGGGCCTGGCTCATCAGTGGTGAACCCTCCCAGCGGTTTCGCCAGTTTAATCTACCATACCGCTGTTGTATTGCATTTTTGGAACTTCCTTTCATAGTGATACTGTTGCTAGATTCTTGGACTGGGTATTTAAGAAGAACTATGGACATAAGCTTTGAGGACAGTAGAATTACATACAATTATAAAAATCTCTATATATATAAAAGTCAAAGTCTGTCTGTTTCGCGATAAACTCAAAAACTACTGAACCAATTGGTACCAAATTTTTCATGTCGCTTTTTATAAACCTGAGGAAAATTTTCGGCTACATTTTGATTAGTATTTTTGGCTATTTATTTTTTTCATTTGAAGAACTTTTTTTTACGAGGAGTAAATACGAGGCGAAGTAACAATATATGGCTATTTCTCATAAGCATCGGTGGTTCAGTGGTAAAATGCTTGCCTGCCACGCGGGCGTTGCCCGGGTCATTCGGCTAGTAGACTATATAAGCAGAATGAACAATAATTTAAACTATTTTTGATACGTATGTTTCTTTTTAAAACAAAACAATATTCTACGGCACTTACTGCAATGATAAAATAAAAGGAGGGCCTAGCTCATCAGTGGGGAACCCTCCCAGCGGTTTCGCCAGTTTAATCTATCCATCTATATATATGCACCATTTACATAACTAGGGTTAGACATAGAGAGAACAAAAAATGTAAAAAAAAAAAAAAGATTATTTCGAAGAGACGGGGAGCTTTATAGAAATCAATACTCCCGTAGTAAGGCTTAAGAAAGAGACCCAAAAGCTTTAGTTAATAAAGAATCATAAAAGAAACTCATTCTTGGATACATTTTTCCCTAAATACTGTATATATATATTTATTTATTTCAATTTAAAGCGCTATGTCCCCCTAGGAACACTTGCGCTGTCATACATGTATGACATTTGTCTATACATATTTACAGTAATTGTAGGTCGTAAAGAATAATCATAAGATATTAACAAGGAGAGAGAGCGAAAAAACGAGAACAGAGAACTTTGTACAAAAGAAATGAATGTCTGGCAATGGTATTAAATTTAATATACATTTATTTACTGGAAATGAAAATACTTGGATCTGTTACAATATTAAATTATTGTCGATTCTATAGTCTTGAAAAAAAAAAATATATATGATGTAAAAGGATTATATTTTTTCGAACAAATAGAATATGCAAATTTATTTTTATCAGACTATTTTGCATATCCCGGAATTGAAACTATGTCAATGACTCTTTCCAACCTTACTCTATATCGGAACGTAGAAATTTGAAAAGACAAACATCAGAATGACACAGTAATTTATTTGATTGAAAACACAAAATTAAAATTTATTAATACCAGAGAGGTAAAAAGGAAGTTTATAGAGAGCTCCGCGATACCTGGCCAACTCAATTCCCCGACAAATCAAGAAAAGCCATCCACGAACGCGTCCCGCGCCGATGGCTCTCGCCAGCGTGGAGTAGGCTGGAAGTTTATAGAGAGTGGTATATTGCTTCTTTCCTATGGGAGCTGTGACTCACAGCTTGTAAATCTTGTTGTTACTGACCTGGATCTGACCTGCTTCTGTCAAGGATTCCCTCGGAGTCTTGGAACTTTGTCCCTAGTAGCTTTGCGTCCTTTCGTGAAGAGCGGCTTTGTCGTCGTATCGTCTATAGGGACATCGTCATCTTGTAGGGAAGTCTTGACTTTGAAATGGCGGTGGAATCCTGGAGTCAGTCGCCGAAAATGTAGATCACAGCACCCATGGCCTTAAGTTCTGCTCTCCAATCTTCAGGTTTTCCCCCCTAATCTACCCAGCATCTCTACCAAAATGTAACGTAGAAATTAGGAGAGACCAAACATAAGAATGACATGAAAATTTATTTGATTCAAAATAAAAATTTATAAAAAAGCAGAGAGATGAAGAGGGAGGTTTTATAGAGTTTTAAAATATAATGGAATTCTCGTAAAGATAGACGCTGCCTGGCTGGCATTCGTAGTTCTTCTTATTAAAGATACTTCAGCCAGTAAATCGAGGATAAAAGATTTTTGTCGAAACGTCGAGACAATAAAAAAGATTTACTGGCCGAAATATCTTTAAATTGAAGGATTAAGATTCTGTACATAAAATATATTTTGCTACAATAGCAAAGTTCCTCATCCCGACAGGTATTAAACATTAAACATTGTGGAAATGCATGCGGAGAACAGACAAACATTACTTCTTTATTTGCATAGATTTAAATTACCAAATTTACATACAATACTAGACGTCTAACTAGACGAAATTTGTATATAGAGTAGTGGTTTGGTTGATTAAACTGGCGAAACAGGTGAGAGGGTTCATCAATGATGAGCCAGCCTTTCTTTTCCAAATTCCTGTTCTGTAACTGTAAAAAATACCTAGGTAAATGACCTGGCTTCGCCTGGTTCCATACTGAGTGAATATTTGTACAATGAATATATTGTTTTAACAAATGTTTATTTTAGATAAAATAAATTCCGGGAGGATGATGATATGTAAAAATAAAGATCACCTCTTACGTCAAAATAGACGCCAAAATTGAGTTCCATCTATTGACGGTCTCTGTAAACTAGCGGATTCGAGTCGGTGACAAAAATCTGGCATTTTGTTTTGTCACCGCCCCGAGTCCGTTAGTTTGTGGAGACGGCCAATAAATGGCGCCTAGTTTTGGCGTCTATTTTGACGGGAGAGGTTACCTTTTTTTTTTTATAGAAATGTTAATTTCATTATTAATATTCTCTCTCTTCATGTAACCCGGATTCTTGGAGCATAATTAGCGTTATATTATTATTAGTTTTAGTAGTAAAGATATAATTATATATAGGAAATTATTAATGTAGCATCAGTTTATAGATACAAAAATATACAAATAGGTTTGTTATTGGACTAATTTGCATATACTTTGAATAGCCTATATCTTAAGCTATATAAAAATATCTAAAAACCTATCTAAACAATACAATTAAAATAATTTCATTGACATCTTGTCAATACATAAAAAAGTACACAGTATGCACTATTTTAAAAAGATAATATGGATTATATATTAAAAATAAAAAAGGCATATCCTGACCAGGAACACATGTGCTTCTCAGAAGGCAGAGCGCCATCTGGTGGAACAGAAATCAACTAAACATTGATTTAGCCTGTTCCCTGATATTTGTCCAACCCAATTTCTTGATAAATCAAGAAAAGCCATCCACGAACGCGTTTCTCGCTTTTGGCGCTCGTCCAGCGTGGAGTAGGCTGTACCACTGCGACCAAATATATTTTTGGTCCCAGTGGCTTCTTGAGAAACCAAGAAATGGTTATATATACAGGATACTATGTACAATGAACATGGTGCCTCTACCACCGCTGCAGAGTTTGGTGGAGAATCACCAGCGGGTCTCCAGCGACACCATGTATTTCGTAATCTACGAAGAATACGCTGATTGCTATCTAAATATCTAAAGTTTTGAGATATTTTTTTTATAAAAAGTATATCGTGTCATTTTGTTATATTTAGATCTCAAGCTGAGTGTTATTTCCATGGATTGATTCAGTATATTTGATGGGAAAAGGAGAAACATAAAATGATGATTTAGCATTCCATTTAGGAATACTTTTCGATGGCCGCCACTACAATACTTGGAGAGAGTACAAAGAGAGAAGATTGGCACAAGGTCAAATCGTAAAGTATTCTTTCTTTCCCAAGCTGAATAAAATAATTAATTTTAATTGTTTACGACGTTTCCATGATCGTTAGTGTATGTATGTATGACGTTAGGCCTAACACCAACCTTGGTTCCAAGGTTGGTTATCATAGCCAATCATGATAAGGGTGGGGCATGTCTTTGTTTAGATCTGGTGTCCACTTGCCAGCGACCTTCCCAATCTGGACAACTTATTCTCTCCACTTATGGCTATACTTTTCTTTGGAAACGTTCCAGTATATACGTTAAGGATAGTATAAAATTGACCACAGATTTCATCATATAATTAGTAAAAAAACCTTGAAAATCTCCATGAAATCGCTTGAAGCCGCCAAAATGTTGTTTAAGATGATGAAGTGGGTAAGGCCAACTTTTAGAGCACACAGAATACAATGTAAAGCTACGTGAAGAGAGTATTCATATAATACTCGTAAATCTTCTTCTTCTTTCTTATCTCTACTCAATCATATTAGGGTATCAAGCTTGTAAAGCTTGTTGATGGTGTTTGCTGGGGATGAGTAGAGCACATCAATGGATGAGTCAATACAGACAACCATCATGACTGGGTGAAGTAGAAAGAATCTGCCTTTGTCATTAAGACTGGGAGCACTACTCAGTGGCAGGCCGACTTAGCTCCATCGTATGAAAAATGATGCACAAAGGTGATTTTTAAAAGGAAACATGCTCTCTTTTTATATCCACTCATGGACAAGACTTAAGGAAGTTTACCTTTTAGCATGTATATCGGGATTCAGACAGTAACTCTGAAATATATTACAGTGACATTTATTGAAGATACACGAGATAACCAAGTGTGAACAAAATTGCCTCTGTCTCCTGAAAAAAAAATCAAAGACATTCCACTTCCTTAAGTTTTGTCCATGAGTGTATATATTTATAAGTGCAACATAAAGTTGCGGGAGTATGAAATTCAGGTATCAAAAGAGGAACTTCTCCCTCCAAATATGTATTAGAACAATTATAAATGGGTGAAGGGACAGCACTGTCAGCCGTGGGATATGTAAATTTGTTCTATAATAGGTGTTTGCGCCTAGTTATGTAAATAACTTGCTAGGCTGCATTGTTCTATAATCTTGTAAATTTTTATTTCTTTCTTTTAATTATGTAAATATGTATATAAAAGGAGTGAAAGATTCAATAAAGTCAGTCAGCTAAGGCGAGTGAGGCATCCTTCCTCTATTCAAACAGCTTGCTACATCGCAGTCTTGCGAAGTGACAACATTCTCAGTAGTCAATCCGTCAGTCTGGTCTCATAAAGTACAGTCAATAACAAGCTCTGCCACATATCGTCATCTCCTGAGACCAGACTAGAGGCTGAAGGAGCTAAAGGAAGTCCTGGTTAATATTGTCAGGAACCAAGCTCCAACAATAGGATTATTTGCATTTTTGTGGTTGGTTTGCATACTCGGGGCGAAGCCAGGTCATCCGCCTAATACAAAATAGAGAGAATTAGATAGAACCTGGATTCCTGGATCACCAAATGTTGTTGTGGCGTGATGTAATCAATATATAGCGTGAGATGTTTTTAGTTCTTATGATAATTCTGTAATAATATTATACAAATATATAACAGTAACATACAATATCTTTTAATAGAAACTACATTACCTAAGATTATTGAATATTAGATAGAAGAGTACATAAACAATACCAAAATAAGAAAAAATACGTTAAATTTAAGGCACAAACTTGAAGAAAACACACACAAGGAACAAGATGTCCTGGAGAACACCAAATGTGAAAAAAAAATTTGGTGACAAATGACACGAGTTGTTTCCAGGTCATCGTTCGTACCTGTGTCAACTTCCTTTCTCAACTATTGTTGGACCATCGCAACAATGGGAAACAATAGTCACATAGTGTTACTTACACAATGCCATGTTACACTCTACGATTTCTTTCTCAGATCCACATTTCCTGAAAAATAAAAAGTTGAGATTTTTTTGTCAACGAGAATCCTAAAACAAAACAACGTAAATAGTCAAAACTAGATTTTATGAATGATTTTAAATAAAATTCTCCAATGGCCCTCGATTCTTGCAAAATTCCAACCTCTCCAGCGAGTGCAAGAAACCAAACGGGGCTTTGGTATATTTGTAAGTGCAAAGTCGAACTGCTTTTCACATGTGTAGACATCTGGTGTACTTACAGTAAAAGTAGTCGCCTACTTCTGCCCACCATGATTATCATGACCTGTATCACGTGTACTAGGGATAAGCAAATATACAGGTATACCTGTATATATATTACGATTAAAGATAAAATTGTGTGTGTTGTGTGTGAAAAGCGTTTAAAAACTCCAAATATTTCCCGCAATGTGAGTTTATTTTTATTTAAAAATACAAGCTTTCAAGCAATGATCGCTCTTCAACAGGCCTGCAGCCGGACCTTCAGTCCTGGATCTTTCCAGTTGGTTTCGAGGACCACGCCATCTCCTCAGCGGCGAAGTACGCGATCTACGTATTCTTCGTAGATCACGAAATACGTGGTGTCGCTGGAGACCCACTGGCGATTCTCCACCAAACTCTGCAGCGCTGGCAGAGGCGCCATATTCATTGTACATAGTGTATATAATGCATCTTATCTTTTTTAAAATAGTACAGACTGTGCACTTTGTATGTATTGACAATATGTCAATACAATTATTTAAATTGTCAATAGGCTTAATTGAAAACATCAACCATTTCTTATAAGAAGTGTTTGCAGATATCTATAAACACTTATTGTAAGAAATAGTCCATGATTTTAATCAAGCCTGTTGAAGAGCGATTATTACTTGAAAGCTTGCATTTCTAATATAATATTGTAACGTAGAAATCAAGTCTTTGTATATCTGAAGATGTAAAAGTATTTATTGATGACGTCACGGCGACTAGTCGACAATTATTATTAACCCAACTATCTACAGCTAGAGAATATCGAGCAAGCAAGCTAGGTAACTAAATGATGATTTTACAAATAATAAATCTGTTTCCAAATATTTTCATTGAATAATTAAATTAAATAATTTCTTCGCCACAATATAAACTGTTAACTTTGCTTAGACTTTTTAAAGATACTGATTCCAAGAAGATTAATCAAACATTATTGATTTACAAGAGAGAGAACAAAATATAACATAGTAAAACAAAGAGAAACTTTTCTCTTCTTACAGTTAGCACCTATTTACCTGTGATCTTACACATATACTCTGTGTGGGAACAATTAATTAATTAAACTTCAAATATACAAGTATCTTAGCCCAATAAATGCCAATATGAAAAATTCCGGCCAAAACATATGTATATACGATTAAACCTGTCTATAGCGCCCCCTCTAAATAACGCCTCCCTCTCTATAGCGCCCGATTTTAAATACGTATTAAGATGCGATTTATATTAAAAGTGACCAGTCTATAGCACCCCCTCTCTATAGCACCCTATTTTGGTGAGTCCCAAGAGGGGGCGCTATAGACAGGTTTAACTGAATAACATAAATTCATTATAAGAAATATTTGTAGTTTTTATATTAGACTTTATTCAATTGAATTTAGTTAAACTTGAATATTGGGAGTGTCTGGCTCAACAGTGGTGAACACGCCCAGCGGTTTCGCCAGTTTAATCTACCATACCGCTTTATTCTTGTATTGGGCTCTGTGATATTTATATAGCTAGCAATTTACAGTAACCCCTAGTGTTGTGTTATGTTGTTGTTGTTGTTGTCGTGTCCAAAGAAGAGTCTCAGATGTCTCCATGCATCTCCATCACAGCAGCAGCAATATCCACTATCTTGCTCTTCATTGGAAAATGGGTGCCGTTGCCACGTTAGTCACCTTGGAAACGAACCAGAATTTGGTCGAATATTCCAAGGGTCCAGGGGGGACCGCAGGGAGGTGTGGTCGGACTTCTCCCTCCAGTGTTGTGTTATGTAAATAAATTATAGACATGAGGACACAGCGTGTAAATAAATTTACATAAATTCATGCCTCAAGTACTTGATTCTCTATCGCAAACACTTCAAACATAAATCTTGTAAGCCACGTTATATAAATATAAGGCATTATCACGCCATCTACATGTAAAAATATGAATTATTTAAAGCTAATATTTTTTAATATTGTCGCGTTGCAAAATAGACGCAAGGAGAGGTAAACACGAACGGACTTTATTCTCTTTAAAGGTCTTCTTAAAATTGTATCTAGGCGCATTTATATACCTATGCCATAATTCAAAACTATGTAAATCAATGCAATCAAAATTATGTAAATAAATTAACCAGGTTACAATATTCTTCAAGTAAAATAAGTATTGGGAATAAAACGATTTTTATTAATTGCTGTAAATACAATAGAGGAAGGTACGACATACGAGTTTAATTCGTTCCGCAACCTTGCTCGTATCTTGAATTACTCGTATCTCGAAGCAAATTTCCCCATACAAAACAATTGAAATACCATTAATCCGTTCCAACCTCCAAAATGTCACCCCAGTTATTTTTGTTACGTGGTTTTAAATAATAAAAACGTATTTATAAATATCAAATATTTATTGCACAAAAACAACGTTTTAATTCAATACTCATCATCTTTTTCTTATCACTTGACTTTTTACAAACTTTCTTCCGATCCATGGTTATAAAAATAAATGAACTAAAACTGTAAATGTAAACGCAACACAAAACACAACTTATCACAGCGGAAGCACGCTGCTAACTGATCGTGATGGCGCGACTGCGTGTTACTACCTGTTGTGTTTTAACTTTAAAAGCACACAAAAATATAATAAACTTGAATTTGTTTATTCAAGTCTCAAAAAACAAGCTTTGCATATAGAACTAATAATAATGAATAAGAAGAAAGAAACATTTTAGGAAAAGCAAAAACAAAACAAAAGTACTGGTCAAAAAGAAACATTTAAAATCACAGATTAATATCTTCAACACTACCGAACCGAACTCGTATCTCGAATTTCGCTCGTAACTAAAAGCAAAAAATCACTTGCTCGTCGGCTCGTATCTCGAAAAACTCCTATGTTGGGGCGCTCGTATGTCGAGGTACCACTGTATTTTTATACTTGAAAAAAGCGTCCAATTATTTTATTTTGTACCTATAGAGGCCGCTCTAAAGGCTAATATTTAATTGGGTAGTCAACAACAACAACAAGGCTTTTATTAAGGCCCATTGCCCTGTATGGATTCGCCATACAACAACAAAATAATACAGTAATTTTTTTTCTCCCTTTCCCCATGTGCACGTGAACCTTTGTTTGAAAAGGGATTTATTTACATATCTATTCTAAAACTTTCCTCACTACCTCTTTTGTGTATGAATCTATTTACAATTGATCTGTAGAAATTATAGAGTTCTATTGCTATAATTTTCTTTTCTGAAATAGTTCTCAGCGTCTTCAGTAGGTTGCTAAATCTCCAGAAGGTTTTTAAAAGAGTTTTTTTCTCTTTCTTCACCTAAATATTTGCATTCTATGATATAATAGGGTAGTCTTCTTGTGGAGTTTACAGACTGAGAAACTGAATATTTCTTACTTTGGTTTAGCTGTGTTGGTGCTGCAGGTAATGTCTAATAATTGTCTTTCTGTGTGTCCAGGCGTACATGATTAATCATGGTGGAGTGGACGCCCTCAGGATCACCAAAGTCGTCTGCGCAACTGTAGCTATCGTCTGTTTCATGACGGGAGTGTTTGTCCTGTTGTCGCGGCGTCTGGAGGAATGTCCTTGTCACGTCACTGAGGTATGTTTGTGTGTGACAACACTTATGATATATTTATATATATATATATTAAGAAAAAAAAAAAGGCATATCCTGACCAGGAGCACATGTGCTTTACAGAAGGCAGAGCGCCATCTGGTGGAACAGAAATCTACTAAACATTGATTTAGCCTGTTCCCTGATATTTGGCCAACCCAATTTCTCTGTAATTAAAAACATCCCTATATTGTTGTTCCACCAGTTTATTTTTTAGACAGAATTTCCCTTTTTCCAAATAAAAAACATCTCTTTATCATAACTGCGATGAAAAATTTTGGGAGGGCCTGACTCTTCAGTAGTGAACTATCCCAACCGCTCTAGACCAATGATGAGCCAGGCCCCTCCAATATTTTCCATCACAGGAAGGAGAGTAGAAAGTTTTTTATTTGAGAAAATAATATCGATTCTCCTATAATATTGAAATAACATTTTATTTATAAAGAAATTATACAAAATTAATTACCTATAGAGCCAAGACAAACACAATAATCGATTAAAAAAACTCAAAAAGGTACCAAAAATTTCCCGCACAATAAATTTACAACCAAACGATTTTTTTAAAAACGAACTAAAAAGGGCGCCAAAAGTTTCCCGCGCAATAAATAACAACCAACCGATATTTTTTAATAGCAGACGAAACGTTAATAACTTATCTAATTTTAAAATAGAGAGCTATCTGGACAAGGTATTGCGGAAATACAATGAAACATATTACTCAAGATAAAAAAAAAGGAGAGTTTCTTCTAGCCCAATTTTGTGGCGAAAGAGGGCGTTGCGTGATGGGGCACTGCACCCCAGCGATGCATGTAACCCAAATTGTACCACAATACAACGGCCCCGGGCTTTGAATACCAAACGAACATCTATTTTAGAAGATATAACTATTATTATCATCATGTTGTTGTCCTCTATCCTGAAAGTTGAAACAATATGGCGCTCTGTCATCTAGAAATGCTCACGTGAGCCTAGTCAGGATACGTATGCCACCACACGTATACTTTCAAAAAAAAATTTTTTTCAAACAGAAATAATGTAATATATTTTCTCTCTCAATATATAATAAGTATTTAAAATATATATATATAATAACTAGACGGGTGACTCGGGCTTCGCCCCGGGATTGACCCGTGTGCATATCTACCCGAGTGATATATATTTAGATAGGATTTTTTTAAATAATTGTTTGTTATTAGCATTATCTATTTGTTTGCATCAGTATAATTTAATCTAATCTTTGATAGAGGGCGCTGTTCGTGAGCTAAGTAGAATAATTTGAATATATAGTTTTAATAATTGATTTATATATTTTTTAAAATAGCCTATCGTCTTCCCCGTATTTTTTACCTATGTATGGAAATTTTGGTTTGAATTAGTGAACTACTGCGAATTTGTATACCGGACATACAAACAAACAAACATTGATTTTATATATATATAAAGATGTATATATAAAAATTGTATTTATTATTAAGTTGTTAACGTGATAATCCTGTTGAAGGACTGACAAGTCCGAAAGCTTGAAAATAAAAAGTTGCACAAGAAACTTAATCCTGGAAGCTTCATTTATTTTATAATATGCCTTTTTTGTTTTTAATATATATATATTGATCATTGCAGTAAAAGGTCTGTAGAGAATGTTTTTTAATTATAAAAAAGAGTTGCGTTTTGATTTGTATAAAATTCCAACAATCCCAATATCACATATAGAAATGTATCTTATAGAAACATTTAAAAACAAAATAAGCATTTCCTGACCGCTTACATAAGCATTTTAGATGGCAGAGCGCCATCTAGTGGAACAAAAATCAACTAAACGTTGATTTAACCTGTTTCAAGGATATTTGGCCAATCCAATTTCTTGATAAATCCAGTAAAGACAACCACGTACGCGGTTCGGGCTGTTGGCACTCGTCAGCGTGGTGCAGGCTGTATCTGTACGACCGAAATTAGGTCCCAGAGGCTTCTTGAGGAATAAAGAAATGGGTATTTAAGGCTAAGTTTGGATAAACATTTAAATAAAGATAAACTGTGTAGAAATATAAGGAGAGGGAAAAGAAAGTTGGTTAGAAAGACCACACCACTGGTCGACCACACGTCCTGTCTTCTATAAATGGACATTTCGGGGAAAACGTTCCTCCCCTACTGCGGTTACTATTTTAGTCTTACATTCCTGGGATCATACGACCACCCAGGCCTAGGAAGCCCACAAGTCAAAACACTCCTTCTTATAACGAAACCTCTACAGCCCTCTGGTTGGCAGGAGGGTATGTTGTACTTCATCGTCTTTCAACCACACCAGGGGGAACGGGAAAGGAAACCCCCCCCCTGACTCTACCAGCATGCAGACGACCAGGCATTCCTGGCTTCCCTAAGATGGTCTACACTAGGTCTAGGCTAGGGACTATTTTAGCCTTACAGTGGAGTGGACTCAGAAGGAGCTCTGAACCTCATAAATAGACAGCACCAAACAACACTAACAAGATTTAGAACAGGCCATCTCAAGCTAGTGAAGATAGAAAATAATAACAAAATCTACCCCACTTGCCCAAAATGTAGCTTGTCACCTGCAGCTCCAGAACACAGGAGGAGATCTGAACCTCAAAAATAGACAGCATCAAACAACACTAACAAGATTTAGAACAGGCCATCTCAAGCTATTGAAGATAGAAAATAATAACAAAATCTACCCCACTGACTCAAAAGGTAGCTTGGCACCTTCAGCTCCAGAACACATTTTGACTTGCATTAGATTCACTAAGCAGGACCTTTGGGAGAGGCCGCTGCTTATCATAAAACAGCTCAAGGAGAAGGAACTCATGGAATTAGTGTAATTTTACACATATGGATAAGAAACAACGACTATTTTAGCCTTCTGAGAAAAGTATAAATGCCCTGGATTTGATGATCAAGGTGCAGTTCTCTTTGAGATCGTCTCCACGCCAGTTGTTCCCAGGGTGGTCCTCAGATATATTTTCTTCTCCGATCTACTCCTCACGGGTTTTTGCTACTTGATCCTGCTTCCTTTGTACGTCCTTACCACTTGTCATTACCTATGACTACTTGGCAAATCACCACATATATATTTTTTATAAGCTAATGAATTTTTTTTTTTAACTAAAAAATAAAAGATAAACTTATTGTAAATCAAGAAAAAGCCTCTCCTGATCGTTAATTAATCAAGAATAGATATTTGGTTAATTCTGTAATATAATTAAAAATCAACGATAAGTTGAGTAGAATTATAAATTTTTGTTTACAATTCTTGAGGGGTCTATATATGTAGAACACTACTTGGTAAGTTCTTTTGCTACATTCTGAGAAGATTGTGTCAAAAGAAATTTCCAGCAATTCTTTAGCAGACGAATGTGTCCACCAACGTGTAACGTTGTCTATTGTGGACGCCATTGTTGGGAGTGAGGAAAGAAAGAGTCTGTCCTACTTGGACATCAGGGACAATGAACCCTAGGGGCAGCAGACGACAAGTCTGGTTGCTCGTCTGGCCGGAAATTTAACGCATCATTGACTGCTTTACTCGTCCATGGTAGCGCCATGTTGGAAATTGGGTCAACTTGTGAGTTTCCCTTTTTTTTGAGATAAAAGAAACGGATAAAAAAACTGTTATAAAACGTTTAAAAAACTGAACGTTAAGCAAGCAACAAAAAAACATTATTTCTGTGAAAAATAAACACTTCGGCCAGTTAGAGTTTTTATTTTTCTCAACGTTTCGACAAAAATCTTTTGTCTTCGTCAGGAGAAGTAAATAAAGCATTTGGCAAGACGTTAAAATTTGTTCAACAAAAGAGAACAATTTTTAACGCCTTGCCAAATGCTTTATTTACTTCTCCTGACGAAGACAAAAGATTTTTGTCAAAACGTTGAGGAAAAAAAAAAAAACTCTAACTGGCCGAAGTGTCTATTTTTCACAGAAATATGAATGCCAGCCAGGCAACCTCTATCTTTACGATAAAAAACATTATGAACGTTTTTTCAATGACTTATAATTTAATAAAATTAATGAAATATCCAGTTTCTTATACAATTTTTATTTATCTAGCTTTAGGACCTAGCATCTCTTTGACAGGAGAAACACACTAACTTATTGTTAATATTCTTATTGTTTTTGTAACTAACTAGATAGTAGATATTGATGCTGCTGTGATGGAGATGCATGGAGACATCTGAGGCTCTTCATTGGACACGACAACAACAACAAACTTGTTAGTGTTGTAAGTTAGTTTGTGTTTCTCCCGTCAAAGAGCTAATAAGTCTAAAAGCTTGAGAAATAAAATGGTACAAAGAAACTTAGCCCTGGATGCTTTGTTTATTTTTTATTTTTTAATGATAATATTTTTAAATAATTACAAAGATTATAATACAATATAATATACACCAATACCTCGCTTTGCGTCGTTTCGTTTTGCGTTTTTTTCGAAGTTGCGTCGCTGCTTAATTTTTACTGATTTTCACTGTGCGTCGTTAGATTTTCGAAGTTTCGTTGTTTTGGATTCGAGTCTTTAATTTTTTTTATTATTTTTTTTCCTAAAATATGGCAACACCTTTGTTTTTGATTGCGCCTTCACATATTTTCACTTTGCGTCGTTTCAATTTGCGTCGTGTTTTTTTGGAACGTAACCCCGACGCAAAGCGAGGTATGGGTGTAATGCGATTTGTGATTGTAAAACGACATTTGAAAATTATCCCGCATGTGTTTCTTTTCAATGAATAATCAAAATTTATCCCAAGGAGAAAACAACGATTATTTCCAACCTTAGGGATGTGGTATGCAACACATGCGGTATAATTTTCAAATGTCGTTTTACAATTAGAAAGATTATTAAAGAAAATTTGCATATATATTTTACATATTGGGCTAGTAATATGTAAACACAAAAGAAAAAAAAAATCGACGCTTAATGTTTATTGGTGATGTTTCTACAATCACAGACTCCCTGAAGCTTGGTATAACACAGTTGAACAAATCTATTTTTATTACTTTTTAATTCCTTAAAATCCTTTTGTTCTTTCAGAGAATCAGTGTTTCGTTGTTTACACTTTTATCCCAAGCTTTTGTCACAATCTCCTTTTGTATTATAATCCATTAAAAAATAAAAGTTAAATATCATCCAGGGCTAAGTTTCTTGTATGATTCCATTTCTCTAGCTTTCAAAAGGGCTCTTATATTGTATGTCGTAGCTGTCGTGGTCAAATGAAAGGACGCAACCAAGAATTAGCTCCAGCCAAGCGAACAGCGCACCCGCGATGTCTGCCACCTTTATTTTTTGTACAGCTTTTATACATGGATCAATTTACATATTTACATTTTAACACAAGCGTAACATATTTACATACTTATTTTGACGAAAATAAATTATATCTCTTGGCATTAACTATACAAATTATGATATATATATATATATGTAATACATGCCCTTATACTCCTAGTTGCTCCTGTTGAAGGACATGTTGATCCGAAAGCTAGAGGAATTGTACAAGAAACTTAGCCCTGGATACTTTATTGTAAGTCAGGGGAAAGTTTATTGTAATCCATTTTACTCATTTGCATATGTACGATGTGAAAACACTTTATTATACTAATTAAATCAAATTTCTACTGTCCTTACTGCGATGAAAAAATATTGGGAGGGCTTAGCTCATCAGTGGTGAACCCTCCCAGCGGTTTCACCAATTTTTTTTTTAATCTACCAGACCGCTTCTTTAGAGATCTAATAGTGTATTGGATCATTCTACTTATATATGTTACAATGAAAGGTGGAATCTTAGAAATGGTATTTAAGCAAAATATTTTATTTTATTTTAATTTAAAGCGCTATGTCCCCCTAGGGACACTTGCGCTGTCATACATGTATGCCTTTACATATGCCAGGTCTATTAGTATGAAACGGGAAAATTTTCAGTGAATTCAAAAGTTCACCAATTCCATAGAACAAAATATTTTTTATTCAAAGTAATTACCCTGATTAGCTATATACTCGGACCACCTTTCAGGCAATTTTCGAATTCCTTGTCTTAAAAATTCTATTCCTTTTGAATCGAACCAGTCAACAAGCCATTTTTGGTATATACAATACTTTTAGGCCGTGAATAGAATAGTCATATGATGTTAACAATGAGAAAGAGAGAAAAAAGAAATGTGTACAAAAGAAAGAAGTGTCTGGCAATATGTACAATAAGCATAATATCATTTAAGTAAACTGTGGACATATAGTTATATGACACATGGAAGTATCATCATTTCATCATCATGATCTTCATTCTTCACCACGATGACGCTGTAAGAATTGTCGTGTGATGTCAACAGCGTCTGTCACCAGCCCCACTGGAGCGACTGGTACCTGCTGCCAGTAACATCCAGGAGGGGAAAAAGACACCTATGCAAATCAAAATGGACGATTCTCTTGGGGTAAGTCTGTTCCCCAACATAAACCGAGTAGTTTTGATAATCATTTGTTGATTGAAAGTTTGTTTGGAACTATATAGCTACATCTTAACTAATTTTTGTATTTAGTTGCCGATGTTTTAGTGATTCTCTGTCTTTGTCCTTAGGGGAATGACTGAAGAGTGTAACAGCGAATCACTAAAACGTCTGCAACTAAATTTACAAACGACTAAATTAAACTATTTGAATTATAATAACAAAATAAAACGGCAATTGAAGAGGAATGTCTTATACAAACTTTATTAGCAAGCTTTCGGATGTCCTTCTACAAAGCTTTACAATAACTAAACAAAAAAGTACGAGATGAGTATTAATAAGATATTTTTGCATACGAGAAAAATTTTCCGTTACGAGTCAAACGATGCATAGCTCAATCGAGAATACTATTTATAGTCTTAAAAAAAACACGTTCTGACGTTTGAGGCTAAAAACCTAATATGCACACTGTGCGACAAGGAATTTACTGAAGAACTCCCCCATTACCTGCTTAATTGTACAGCCTTTGATGAAGAAAGGAAGGCCCTATATCAACAAATTAAATGTACTGACACTTCACCTTACGTATTGCTTTCAAAAATATCAGCAAACAAATCTAAGGCAATAGCTTACTATATTTTTTTTAGATCATCATTATGTAAGGACCAGTCAACAATTGAATGACTTTAAGACGAAGAGTAAAGCCAGTTCAATTTCTATCTTACTACCTATGTAAATAACACAAGATGATTATTACCTTACCCAATTGGGAGAATCTGCATGGGGCAAGTCCCTAATAAAGGCTTTGTGTGTGTGTGCATACGAGAAAAAAAGTATTTATAAAAATAAATAAAAGAGAAAAGTGAAAACGTAAATTTCGTATACACAGAATTGATATGTAAAATTTGTGCTAAGGACGTTAAATTTATGAAATGTATAAGACACTCAATCGCCGTTTTATTTTGCTAAATTTACAAACACAAACTGACTATTTGCATATTGGAAAAGAGAAGAACTTTTACTTTTTATACTTATCCCAAGTGTACGCGGTACAGTCTATGATAATTATGGTGGATAGTTAGCAATTGCTTTTACTGTAAGTGTACAGCATGTCTTCACATATGGAAATAAGATAGACTATTAACAATTAATCCGCCTTCTACATGCTTTCGGGTAAGCATTTTAAGGCACAACATCTTTGAGAGTCACCAAGCGCCCGCCGCGATGGAGGGCCAAGGAGAGGGCTGGAGAGGCGCCGTTTGAGGGGACCAAGGCAGCACCAAGCACAGCTAAAGCGGAAATAAGATAGACTTTTACACTTATATGGTGTCAGAGTCCCGTTTTTTGGTTACTTCCATTCACTGTTGGAGTTGGACTTATGCAAGAATTAGGGGCCATTGAAGAAGAAGAAGAAAAAAGTGATCAATGCGGGATTCGATCCTGGATTGTTGACGGTTTATGCCATTCTTACACCTTAATCTCCGGTTTACACAATGATAAATGCAACCATTTAAAATGCAATTATTGGGAGCTTTCGAATCTTATACCTTCTTTGTTGTTGTTGTTGTTGTTGTCGTGTCCAAAGAAGAGTCTCAGATGTCTCCATACATCTCCATCACAGCAGCAGCAATATTCACTATCATGGGTGTGTACAGCTGCTGCTCTGGGTCTAAGTCAATTTTCTGCAAGTCTGCGGCCATTGCTGGGCATGAGAATATGTGATTGGAAAATGGGTGCCGTTGCCACGTTAGTCACCTTGGAAACGAACCAGAATAATTTCATCTACTTTCAAGTAATTTAATCTTTAAATAGAAATAAAAGGAATACTCTTTCTGCTCATTCTACGGGAAAGAACTCTTGCAGTCCATCGGTGGCGGAGTCTTTCCTGCGGTGGGCACCACCAATGAAGACTTTGTATATATTTTATATTTATTTATGCACATCTTCACCACTGAGGAGCCAAGCCCTCCCAATATATTTTTTCATCGCAGTAAGGACAGTAGAAGTTCGTTTTATGTATAAAAGAAACATTCGCGCTTTTAAATCCTTTTATTTTATATGTATAGATGGCGCGTTATTGCTTTGTGTTAATTTATTCTTAATGGCCTTGTCTTTATAGTTTGCTGAAGAGCATTGCTCGAAGCAAATATTTGAATATAATTCTACTGTCCTATAAGCTTATGTCCATAGTTTACTTGAAAACCATTTCTAAGATTCCATCCTTCAGTGTAGCATATAAAAGCAGAATGATCCAATACAATATCAGAGCTCTGAGAAGCGGTCTGGTGGATTAAATTGGCGAAACTGCTGGGAGGGTTCACCATTGATGAGCCAAGCCCTCCCAATATATTTTTTCATCGCAGTAAGGACAGTAGAAGTTCGTTTTATGTATAAAAGAAACATTCGCGCTTTTAAATCCTTTTATTTCACATCTTTATTTGGCCTAGCCATTTTTCCAGCTAAACACCTCTTTTGCAAATTGTGAAGATTCCATTAGATCCCGTGTGTATCTCATGGAATAAAGTCCGCCCTAGGCTGATAAGGGCAATTAGCCCGAAACCATGGTCTCTGCACTCTGTTAAAGCTGGTGTTGTGGCTTTGTCACCGACCCGAGTCCGTTAGTTTGCAGCGACGGTCAATAGGTGTAGGTTTGAAGTTTATTTTGACGGGAGAGATGCCCTATGCATGTTGTGTATGTAAATTGTTAAACATCTGTATGTATTTTGCATGTTTTTTTTTATTATTAATATTTAAATATATATTTGTATATATAGGACATTAACGGTGCAATTAAAGAGAAATTGACCAGTAGATATCGGCTGCGTGTGTGACTAATACTAGGAGGAGACACAACAATAGACTAATTTCCTCCCTGCAAACATTTCTATCTATATCTTTATACAATCTTATTTATTTTAATTTATCTGTATTTATAGCCTTATATGGACATTGCAATAAAGTAGTTTCAATCTCTCTCTCTCTCGGGTCAGTACAAACGTCGCCCCACATGTGCTGAAGCCTCCCTACACCGTTATCTTCCACGGTCTCTCTAAATTTATTCCCCAACCTCGATACGGTCCGGCACTCCTTCCTGGAACTTCCCGGGAAATTCTTCCTTCCATTAGACCTTCCCTATACAATGGTGTCTTTGTGTGTTCCTCCATTGTGGTGGCCTCGATTCTTTGTGCTCGCGTAATTTGCATATCTTAACGGTTTTGTTTAATTCTGTAGTTGCATATATAGTTGCCATTTGTGAATTTATATATATATATATAGCTAAATTTAACAGATTTCAGTATTTTTTTTCTTCAATCTCAATCTCTCTTAATACCATTTATACAACACACTAGAATATATAGATATACAGATCTATGGTAGATTAAACTGGCGAAACCGCTGGGAGGGTTCACCACTGATGAGCCAGGCCCTCCCTTTAATTTTTCCATTGCAGTAAGGACAGTAGAAATTGTTTTATTTTAAAAAGAATATTACGCCTCTAAAATAGTTTTGTAATATACAGATCTGTATATATAAAATGTTACATCCAAAAAGAGTTAAAGAAAAACATTGAATTTATTTGTATACGATTAAATAAATACTTTATCGTAAATATAGAGGCTGCCTGGCCGGCATTCATAGTTCTTGAAAAGATACTTCAGCCAGTAAATCTTTTTATTACCTCGACGTTTCGACAAAAAGTTTTTGTCCTCGTCAGGAGCAAACAAAAATTAAAACATTTGGCAAGGCGTTAAAAGAATTTTTGTTTGCTCCTGAGGAGGACAAAAGCTTTTTGTCGAAATGTCGAGGTAATAAAAAAGATTTACTTGCCGAAGTATCTTTATTTTCAAGAAATAAATATATAATATAAATACTTTTAAATTATTTATTCCTACGCTGTCACCGTTTTCAAGGAAAACAACCTTACAATGTTTATATTGGGGGAGTCGGTGGACGGCTGGTTAAACCGTTTGGTTTTCGACCACTACGACCCGGGTTCGATTCCGCATTACACTTTTTTCTGTTAAAAAAAAAATGCTCCAATGGCCCCCGATTCTTGCAAAAGTCCAACCTCACCAGCGAGTGCAAAGTAACCAAACGGGGCTCTGGCACATTTGTAAGTGGCAAAGTCTAACTGCTTTTCACATGTGTAGACATGTGGTGCACGTACAGTAAAAAGCAGTCGATAACTACCCACCATGATTATCATGGCCTGTACCACGTGAACTAGGGATAAGCAAAAAAAATGTTTATATTGGCTAGTTTGTGAAGATATCTATAAACGTTTATAAATATTTTCACACCAAATAGCTAATATACACATTGTAAGGTTGTGTCCCTTGAAAAAGGATGATAGCTGGTTACTGTAATGTAGGAATATATAATTAAAAAGGTTGTAGAAATTATTTTATATATAATTCAACTTTATTCAACTGTAAATACAAAGCGCGATGTCCCGCCAAGGACACTGGCGCCCAAAGGAAAGCAATACAAGAGAGAGAGAGAGGGAGAATCTATTTATATATCCAAAAACATATGCTCAAGGCATTTACCATATTCTTGAAATTGATTTCAAACAAGCATACTATATACATAGGTAATTTAATTTAAACACACCTCAAAATAAAGAAAAAAGGAAAAAATCATATATACAGCACATAGTTAATTATACCTAACACTTGAGATTATTTAAAAACTTTGATATAAATTTAAAAAATCTATTGAATACAATGTATGAATCCCTGCTGGATATCAGTTCTCTTGGATCGGTACAGAGAATACCGTTATTGAGTCTGTAGTCTTGAAATGCTGGGCACTTAAGTAAAAGGTGAGTAGAATCTTGAATGCGGCATCCACAAAAACAGCCCGGATCCTCCGATGCGCGGATTCTTTCCAGAAAACTCCCGAAATTACCATGGTTGGTTACAAATTGTGTGTTGTGGAAATTAGGGCGAAAGTAATTTGGAATACCCCGGTTGAAAAAACTTGTAAATGTCTCGTTTGTATTATTCAGTAAGAGCAACATTCTTTCGTCTATATAGGATTTAATTATAAAGGGAATATCGATGTTGTATTTTTGCTTGTCCTCGAACGATAAGTTATTTAAGTCATATTTCATATTTTATCCTTCAATGTAATCTGCAATCAATGGAGTTTTAGCCAAACTGTGAACACAGTTGTACGAAGTTGTCTTGTAAGCTTGAATGCTCCATATTAATATCTGATATTGCATTGAGTTTAATTTTTGTATCGATTTTTTATTTAAAAATTTGAACCATATTTCTGATCCATATGTTAAATTTGATCTGAATAAAGATTTATACAATGTAATTCTTTTATGGGAGCTCAAACCCCATGATTTGCTGCACAGAGAGAATAGAAAATTTTTTAGTCTTAGAGTTCTGCTCACTATTTCCTCTATATGAAAAGCAAAATTCAATTTGTTTTTCCTTCTATGATTTGCAATTGTTATTCCTAAAATTTTTATTTTTTGTACTGGTGAAATTAATCCACTCTTAAATTTAACTGGGATCTTCTCTTTATTATGCAAATATAAAATGTTTGTTTTTTCGGAACTGATTTCTAACTTGTTCTTAATACACCACGATTCGATAGTATTTAATGCTTCCTCTATAACTATTTTTTAGTGATGCTAGATCTTTATTCCAGCATATGATCGAAATATCATCCGCATAACAAATCAACTCACAATTGGGCACCTGAAATTTCATCAGCAAATCATTCAACAAAATTGTCCATAGAAGTGGAGAAAGCGGACCGCCTTGAGGACACCCCTTAGTAATTGGCTTTGAAGTTGTTAGATTGTCGTAACTGAAAGAAATGATCCTGGAATTTAAATATGATTGTAGAATTTTGATCAGTTTTTCCGGTAAATCATCTGAGTCTATTCTTTTGATGATCGCTGGCCACCAGGCATTATCAAAAGCCCCCGAGATATCTATTGTAACTAGTGCAGACAGTTATTTTTGCTTATGCTCCATTAATACATCGATTATAGTATTCAAAGCAGTGATAGTTGACTTAGACTTGATAAATCCGTGCTGCCTCGAGCTTAACAGATTGTTTTGAATATAAAATTCATATATTTTATTTTGAGAATTTTTTCTAGAATCTTTGAAAAATTTGATAATAAAGATATCGGACGGTAGCTTTTAGCTGATTCATAATTGGTTTTGCCGGGTTTGGCTATTATTTTGAGTGCTGCTGTTTTCCATTTTTTGGGAAGTATCCTATTTAAATATTGAGTGTAAAAACGGAAGTATTAGTTGAAAAGCATTATTTATCATATTATTACTAATATTGTCTGTGGGGACCAGGAGATTTATTTGCATTAATTTTGTCGATTAGCTCTTCTATTTCTTTCTTATGAATATTGCATGAGTTGGAGTTTGTAAAATTCGGTGTATAGTTCCTTATTGATGTATGGTGAGCAGTATCCGATATAGTTGTATCATCAGGAATTAGTTCATTAACCAGATCTTTTATTAGAGTTTCTTTAGAATCTACTGGTGCCTGTTCAATTATTGGTAATCCCTTTTGTTGATTAGAGGAACTAAGTTTTTTTAAGGTTTTATAGGCGTTTCCAAACGGATTATTAGATCCATTTTCTTCTATAAAATTTCGCCAACTATTTCTCTTAGCTTTTCTTATACTATTTTTATATTTATTTCTGACAGACTTATATTCATTAACACTAATTGCTTTATGATGAAAGTATAGATTTCTCACATAATGAAAATACTTTTTCTTTTGTTCTAATTCTTTGTTCCACCACTTGATCCCGGTATCGAAAGTGAAGTTGGAAGATTTCACCTCCAGTGATTGATATGCAGCTTCCAGAATTATATCCGTTAGCCTGTCAACTACCATGTCAATATCAGTTTCTTTTTCGACCTTTTTTATATCGTTTTCCAATCTTCGTACTTCTTGTTTAGAAATTGTATTTGAAAACAGTGACCAATCTGCTTTCTTTTCACTAAATTTCCATGTAGATTTTTGTTGATTGTTTGTAATATCTAAGTTAACATTGATATCAAATGAAAAACTGTCACATGGTCGGAAATATTGGTTAATTCAAAAGTTTGCCAATTGTTCACCAGTTTCAATGAATGCCTATTTGAAATGGTGAGATCTATTATGCTTTTATTACGACAAGTAGGAGTTTTGTTATTGTGAATAAAAAGATTATATTCATTAATAATAGGTTGCATTTTATATCCGTTAGAGTTTGTAATTCTATCGAACCAAACCGGGTGACGGGAATTAAAATCTCCACAGAGGATTAGGGGAGTACTCTCGAATGTAGCTATCAAATTCTTTAAAAAGTTCAAATGTTCGTCATCGCATTTGTTTGGAGGAATATAAAAGTTTGCTATTATCGTCCTAGTTTTAGGTTTATTAATAGAGATTGATGTACAAAACTGATTTGTGAAACCCTCCAACTTCCTATATTTTATATTTTTATTAAATATAACCGTTGCAGTATAAGTGTTTTCTGTTGAGGAACAATGTACTATGTGCGAGTCCATATCGAACATGACCTTTCTATTTAAAACATAAGGCTCTTGAAGAAGGAGAATATCTGGAGGATTGTTTCTAATTGAGCTTCTGAGTTCGGTAGTTGCAATTATACTTTTCCTAATATTCTGTTGTATACATTTAAATTTTCCTATGGTTAAAATTTTTGCTTCTTTCATAATGGACATTTATGCAAAACGCTTATGAAAATTTCATAAGAGAATATTTCTGTTCTACTCTTCTTCCAAATCATAAAAATATTGGGTTCTATCTATAATTCTATCTACTTGTATTTTGTAAAGTGGACAGTCCGTCCCATTAACCCTGTGATTTGTTTGTTTATTTCTGTAAATTGGGTGTTTAGAACAGTTGTGACAACTCAGTTCATTCGAGCAGGAATGGGTTCCATGGACCCCACAGATATTACAGATTTTCTCATTTGTGCAGTCTTTAAGCTTATGGTTTGGATTGTATTGAAAGCATTTTTGACATTGTTTTACTAAGATCTTATCTTGAATATGGCAACGTTCTAAATCAGTGTAAAGAGTATTGTTATTTTTCTTAATTATTTGATATGCCTTTGGTGGAAGTCTTAAAACTATGTTTTGTGTTGCAGTATTTGATTTCATTACAAACAGCATCCTTATTTCGTCCTCCATTCCCCTTAATTCTGGATTCATGTTGCAGATTGTCTTTACAAATGTTGTTGTGTCCGTTATTTTAGAAACATTTTAAACCACAACCGTTGGATCTCTTTTCCTAGGAATATATATATATATATATATATATATAATCCTAACATTTGCAAAAAAAACGTTTTTTTTTTTCATGTGTCACGAATGGTTACATTTTGGATGCAATTTTTTCTTTTTTTTTAGTAGTGAAAAATTTTAAATTCTTTTAATTATTTTGGTCTATATGTACATTTTCATACCGAGTTTCATGACACCAGTTAATTCTGAGTGTAACACTTTATATTTCCACTTGATTATGAAGAAGGAAGCTAAACTTTTGAATGTACAGAGAACGTTTATTCATTTATACTCACTATTGGTGTATGTTGTATTTAAGTTAAAGGTTATTGAGTTAATTTATTATGTAAAATAAATGAGCTCAATTATCGATTCGATACCCTGCCCTGGTTGTAGAAAAAAAGAGGCAGTTTATATGCCACCATTGCATTAATAGATAGAAAGGCTGACGAATGATGTCTTTTGTTCCAGAAAATGTTGAAGAAGAACGGAGTGGCCAAAGGAGAAGTCAACTGCATCGTTGAAAGACGTAAAGCCACGCAGACGATGGCACAGGAACCTAAAACTGTAAGAATTTTCGTCTGTTTGTGTTTTTCTTAATTATTTTTACTATTTCCTTTGCTAATTGAGTCATTTGATATAGCTCTTATTACTGAAACTAGTAAAACTGTAAGAATTTTCGTCTAATTGTGTTTTTATTAATTATTTTTACTATTTCCTTTGCTAATTGAGTCATTTGATATATCCTTTACTACTGAAACTAGTAAAACTGTAAGAATTTTCGTCTAATTGTGTTTTTCTTAATTATTTTTCCTATTTCCTTTACTAATTGAGTCATTTAATATATCCCTTACTACTAAAACTAGTAAAACTAAGAATTTTCGTCTAATTGTGTTTTTCTTAATTATTTTTCCTATTTCCTTTACTAATTGAGTCATTTAATATATCCCTTACTACTAAAACTAGTAAAACTAAGAATTTTCGTCTAATTGTGTTTTTATTAATTATTTTTACTGTTTCCTTTGCTAATTGAGTCATTTTCTATATCCCTTACTACTGAAACTAGTAAAACTGTAAGAATTTTCGTCTAATTGTGTTTTTCTTAATTATTTTTACTATTTCCTTTACTAATTGAGTCATTTGATATATCCCTTACTACTAAACTAGTAAAACTAAGAATTTTCGTCTAATTGTGTTTTTCTTAAATATTTTTACTATTTCCTTTGCTAATTGGGTCATTTTCTATATCCTTTACTACTGAAACTAGTAAAACTGTAAGAATTTTCGTCTAATTGTGTTTTTCTTAATTATTTTTACTATTTCATTTGCTAATTGAGTCGTTTTCTATATCCTTTACTACTGAAACTAATAAAACTGTAAGAATTTTCGTCTAATTGTGTTTTTCTTAATTATTTTTTACTATTTCCTTTGCTAATTGAGTCATTTGATATATCCCTTACTACTAAAACTAGTAAAACTGTAAGAATTTTCGTCTAATTGTGTTTTTCTTAATTATTTTTACTATTTCCTTTGCTAATTGAGTCATTTTCTATAGCTTTTTCTACTGAAACTAGTAAAACTGTAAGAATTTTCGTCTAATTGTGTTTTTATTAATTATTTTTACTATTTCCTTTGCTAATTGGGTCATTTTCTATATCCTTTACTACTGAAACTAGTAAAACTGTAAGAATTTTCGTCTAATTGTGTTTTTATTAATTATTTTTACTATTTCCTTTGCTAATTGAGTCATTTTCTATATCCTTTACTACTGAAACTAGAAAAATATAGCACTCAGGAGTTGAGGAGGAAAAAAAACACATAAAATTGATCTTAACTTAGATTTTTGTTGCGTGTAATGAAAGATTAAATTTTGGATGAAAAATGTCAAAAAAAAAAAAAAAAGAAGTTAAATTTAAATTAATTCAGTTTTTAATCATACCGTTTAGGCAATAGCTTGTATATTTATGCCAAATTTCATAGTATTTAACTAGCTTTCCTTTAAAAAAAAAAAGGGGGTTAAATATATATTTTTTCTGCTAAAATTTGGCAAAACTAAAATAATAATAATAATAATAAAGATTGTACAGTTAAACCTGTCTATAGCGCTTCCCTCTAAATAGCGCCTTCCTCTTTATAACATCCGAATTTAAATACGTAGTACGATGCGATTTACATTAAAAGTGACCTTTCTATAGCATCCCCTCTCTATAGCACCCTATTTTGGTCAGTCTGTAGCGGCTCCCAAATATTAACTTTTCATATTTTCATTATAAGTTTTAATTTGTTTAATAACTATTTAATTCAATACAACAATTTAACCCCTTCTGATAATTTGTTTTAGATAAATGTAATTAAAAGTTGATTTTACGAAAAATAATTTGTTGTCGGACTCCGCTTGGAATTACAAACCAACCAGCAATAAGTCCCCAGAGGGGGCGCTATAGAAAGGTTTAACTGTATTAGAAATCACGATTTTTTTTCTTCCAAATTTTGTTTTTCTGGATTAAATTTCATTGGTTTATGAGCTACCTATGACCTATTTAGTTTACATGTGATATTACAAATACTTAATTAATACTACTTGTAAAAACTAACCCGTAATACTATCATCGTTCAGTCAACTGAAATATTGGTAAAATAAACGATTTTTTGATCCAATATATGTCTTTTTAATTAAAGATTTATTTATGGATTGCTCTATTTTCAATACTATTATGTAATGATGCTGTGTGTAGTTAATTACTCCATTTGGTAACCTCACCACTGATCCTAAGTTCACTCAAATCGTGGCTGAAAAACTTGTCTTCACTTGTGGAGGTCCAACGGAGAAAAAGAATAAACCCCAACGTCGGGTCTTCCTTAAAGGTATGTCATGTCTACTATATATATTCTACGTCTTAATAATGGTTTATATATAAATTTTTCATATATATTCAATGCAATAATTTGATTTTTAAAAATACATACATATATATTAAAAATGGCATATCCTGACCAGGAGCCCATGTGCTTTACAGAAGGCAGAGCGTCATCTGGTGGAAAAGAAATCTACTAAACATTGATTTAGCCTGTTCCCTGATATTTGGCCAACCCAATTTCTTGATAAATCGAGAAAAGCCATCCACGAACGCGTTTCGCGCTTTTGGCGCTCGTCAGCGTGGAGTAGGCTGAACCACTGCGACCAAAAAATATTTATCAAGAAATTGGGTTGGCCAAATATCAGGGAACAGGCTAAATCAATGTTTAGTTTATTTCTGTTCCACCAGATGGCGCTCTGCCTTCTGTAAAGCACATGTGCTCCTGGTCAGGATATGCCATTTTTAATATTGATTTCAACAGCTGATCTTTTTATATTTTATTTTTTCTTTCGTTTTTTAACATACATATATATATATATATTAAGAAAAAGGCATCTACTTATCGTGCAACTGAAAGTTACTGATGGCTTGCGCCATCTATCGGAATAAATATCAACTATTCTCGTTGTCATCAAGAATGGGTATTTAGCCAATTCTGGAATAATTAAAAATCAACAAGAATAGTTGATATTTATTCCGATAGATGGCGCAAGCCATCAGCAACTTTCAGTTGCACGATAAGTAGATGCCTTTTTCTTAATTTATGCACCTTATCCCAGTACAATATTATATTTGTACTATTTTTTCATATATATATATATGAAAAAAGAAAGGGACATTTCCTTATTGTGCAACTGAAAGGTGCCATCTATTGGAATAAATATCAATTATCCGTTGATTTTTTAATTATTCTAGAATTGTGGCCAAATTTATTCACCTTATCCCAGTACAATATCATATTTGTACTAGTTTTCAAATATATATATTAAAATAAGTGATATTTTTATCCACAATATATACCTTTTTATTTAAAAAAATATATGTATATGTGATGATTTAAGACCATGGAATTGTTGTAAATAGTCTAGATATCTACTACCACATGTTCCACCCCATGACTGTATATAACTTCTTAAGTACTGCAAATAGAAAGCCTCAACTAACATCAATCTGTACCGCGTAAGAATCTAATAAAGTATAGCAACTGTACAGATAGAAGGAATGGAGACTAACAGGAGAAAATTAAGGTTAAAACTAATCAGGCTTAGGTGATAGTAGAAGTAAGGCCTAGCAAAGAGGCTTAAAGTTAGAACAACTATTAATAAAATTACAGCTAATTTTATGATCGCGGAAATCATAAAAGTCGAGTTTAACGACCAGTATTTCCTGGGCAAGGCCGGTATATCTTCCGACAAAGACATATTCCTACCAATTAGGAAACAATACCTAAGTAGGTCAACCAATAGCCAACGGCCACGTGACATCTTCCTACCAATTAGAAAGAAGAAAGGTCGTGGTGTTAAATCGAGAACCTAGGTTAGGCAGTCTGCGCTTGGATCCCGAAGGTAACACTTGCTCTAAAGATCTCCCTCTCCGCTCATCCCATTCCTTCTTGACGTCAGACGCTTCTTAGTGGAATCTCTGTTTGTTTATTTCACCTTTGGCCCAGCTGTGTCGCCTTCCACCACGACTGCACGGTAGAGTTGACATCGAGGTTCGTCTAGCATCAGGTAACACTGGTCCCAGAGGTCCCAAGATATCACAGACTCCCCCGTCCGAAGAGTCGACAGGATAGTGGACGCCAAGGTACAAGTAAGCAAATAGACCACTGTCTGTACAGAAAGATGGAACAGGGAAGAGAGGAGGATCCAAAGGAACCAATGGAGTCCGATCCCGACTCCGAAAGTGGCGAAAACACCACTTTTCCAAAGAAAGAAACCACCCTCGGTAGGACGCAGGAAGTTCCCCCCAACCACGAGGACGTCACGCCCCCGCCGCCGGTGTCAGATGTCCTGGGGAGGTTGACCAGGACGCTACCTCAGCTTTCTGCCGTGACCGGACTTTCGCGAGATGTGGAACTACCGCGCTACAATGGTTCGTACGAGGCGCAGAGCTTCTTCACCAACTACGACGCCCAAGCAGATCGGGCCCAACTACAATACTCTACAAGACTGAGAAAGCCACCAGACCTCCTGCAAGCACCCCTCCGAGTTACCAACACGCGAGCGTATGTTACATGCTCCCCCGACCATCTCTAAACCACGAGCCCAGCGCAAGCAGTGAACTCTTAACTGTCCCAAGGAACCTCCAACCATGGCACAAGACCAGGACTGTCCCGACATACAAGACAGCACAACAGTAGGTTCCTCCTTCTATAATTTTTGTTGAACAATTGCTCGTTCGAGCTGGACTGTCCAATAATGTAAACCTACCTCTACTACTTGATACAGGAGCATCTATCGCTATAATTAGGCAGAATACTTTTAAAATAATAGAAACCAGTTTGTAAAAGAAAAATACCTGTCCATCCATTCAACTTAACTATTAACGCCATAGCTAACAATATTTTCACCATAGATTATATCTTTTTGATCTTAAAAATAAGTAACATAACGCGGAATCTAAAATTCCATATCATCGATACACCCTTGCCTTTTGGCATTTTATTCCTTAATTCCATAATGTACCTCTACCAACTACCTTTTACCAATTCACTTCGTGCAAGCAACACGTGTCCCATGGACAGGTTAATAAAACTGTCCCATTTACTAAATTTTCCCCTCCTATAACGGGTTGCTCACACGTGGTGAACTACAACACTCTTATTTGGCCTCATTATAATGTTCCTAATCCCATTTTCAACGCCCCTATGTCCTTTTCTTTCATAGCTTTAGACAGAAATAACCTAAGTCACAGCCTTTCAAAACTATTCCAATCGTTAAATTTCAACATAGCTACACTCCCTCCTACCTTCCTTTTACATGCATATTTAAATATCGACAAATCACTCTCAACAAAATAAACAACACCCTCTCACATCACTTTTTCCAATTGACAACAATTCTAATGCGCGACTTAACACCCAAATCCAATTTCGAGCCACACAAGCTCCATAACGTCGCCCTACTAAACACACACAATCTTTTTTTTTTCTCACATTAAACGTGTCATATCCACTAACAATATAAAAATTATCGATATGTTCGTACAACCAGCACCCATGACTTTAGTAAATTTGTTATTCTTAGTAAAACAGGTTAGATTTTGTACAAACAAAGACTTCACGTGACACCTTTTCATTTACAATTTTTTCGCTTCGTGTCACAGAGCCACACCACAAAACTCTTTAACTTTTCAGGCCAAAGACGCCTTCATCACGCCTGTGACACATTTAACCACACATTGTCCACGTAGATAGTCGCAATTTCATTCAATTCTCACCCGATATCAATGAATAACATTTTTACTAAGTCCGCAAAACCTCGAAACACAACAACCAGTCGATTTAATATCAACAGATACAATATCCGGATTTTCGAAATACAAACACAAATCGAACAAATGCTTGAACACACAGGATAATTACAACCTCTGTATCTCCCTATGTCAATCCCATAAGGCTTGTCACCAAACGTGACAAATCAAAACCCTTTTGCGTTTACAATTATAGAAATAATATCTCCGAAGGTAGTCCCAATTAACAGACCCAATCGACCCCTAAATAAAAAAGATGTCACGAATACATAGCCATCAGAAAACCAGGCAAGAACCGCGTTTACAAAGGTGGGAGACAACCACCAAGCAAGCTGCCCCCACAAAGGGCCTCTGACCCTAATAAATCTGCCCGCCACCGCCGGAACTCGCTAATAATAAATTCGAGGGGAGATGGACAAACAAACAGCCGACATCTTGTTACAGCCCGTCGTCACCCCGTGTTCTCTAATGAACTTTCACCAGCTATGAAATCAAATATTAGTGCGTGCCTTTTACTATATATCGTTCTAATCCCTAACCAATTTCTACGCCGATATCCCATTTAGCTACCAATAACTTGTATAATACGTCCATTCTACATTTACTAACAAATCAGTCCACTAACAGAATAAATGCCGCTTTAGGAAGAATCACGTTTTCACCTAAACGTGGCGCAGGGAACAAAAAAATCGACAACATTAGGACTCAGTAAGTTTCACAGTTGGAAACAATGTGATCCACGAGTCGCGTCAAACCTAAAACAAATTCGATAAGTTAGAACAACTTAGGCCAACAAGACCAAAGATATCAATCGAGGACAATTTAAAGCTCTCTCTACCCATCCTAAAAAACAGGAACATACATTTGGCCTACAACTTTCCATTCTTTCACGATATATAATTTCTATGTATCATCTTGCTTGCTCTTCTTTCTCGATGAACATTTTTTTTTTCATTTTAATATTCTTTATATAATCATTATCTAGCTCTTATATTTTATTTACCTCACCAATCAGTTTAGATGAGTGTCATTTTATTTTATTTTTCTTTACCAAAGCTTATTTACTTTTACTTTATGACTCTATTCTATAATCAACTTTATATTTTTTCTTTCATATCTAATAATCTCAAGTTTATATTTCATGTTTATATATCACTAACTTGCATTTTGTCATTTTATATTTTCTCTCACTTTATAAATTATATGTTATTTACATTGTTTCATCTTCCGCTACCATGTCAATGCTATCGAGTATATTAATGCTCATTTTTAATTTTCATTTAATATTTTCACTTTCTATTACCCCTTATATACTGCTGTAGTGTGTTAATCTTTGTATTATGTCATCACTATTTTTACTTTTTTTTTAAAGATTACTTTGCATTTAACTTCGCAATTTTATTTTCGATTTTTCAAATCCCTTAACGCTATATGCAAAGCCTTAATTTCGCAATTTCATATCTCAATTATATATTCTTTTATAATCAAACTAAAAATCATGATTTAAAAACAGGGCAATCTTCAATAACCTCTTAAACAACCACTTTAAAGGTTACTTCTTAATAAATACTAACCCTTTTCCGCAGGAACTTTTAACTCCTTCGCAGGCTAGACTTGACCTACTTTGATTTCGTAATTAACAATATTGACACACCGTCCCCCAGATTTACCTATCCCAACTTCTGGCTTGGATACGTGCAAATTGTATTTTTTTTTATATATATTCCAGGGCACTCTCATGCCACACGCTGGCACATCTTTTTTTTTATTATTTTACTCTTTTTCTCGCTAAGCCCCTGACGACTCCAATTAAAACTTTGATTTCTGGTCACTGATCTTCGCCCTCATTTATCCTGCATGCGTACGTCTTAACGACTAATTACTAAAACCCATAACAATCACCCTTATCTTACTTTTCGATTGTGGTACTGTAACTTTATTCGGTCCTTAAATTTACATGTGAAACATGGCCTAGGTTCTCCGCGCCGTGCACATTAAATGGTTTGGGACTTGAGTCAAAGTGACATTGCCTCAACCAAGTAATAACTAACCCCTCAACCCTTTCTAACGCCCATCACGAAGAGATCATGATTTTCCCATCCAATCGTTTTTATTTTCACCTATAATCATTATATGTTCTCTATTAAATATTTTATTCATATTTTTATTTTTACTTGTATGTTTAGTATTAGTTGTTTATGCTTTATTATCTCTTATGGATATACAGAAATCAACCCCATGTTATATACCAACTCGTTTCAATTAATTTTTAAAAATTACTTCCTTAATAACAGTCTTCCTATTCCGCTCTCTTAAATCCCTCCATATGAACCCTCTCACATCCAGGGCCATCTGTGATGATTTAAGACCATGGAATTGTTGTAAATAGTCTAGATATCTACTACCACATGTTCCACCCCATGACTGTATATAACTTCTTAAGTACTGCAAATAGAAAGCCTCAACTAACATCAATCTGTACCGCGTAAGAATCTAATAAAGTATAGCAACTGTACAGATAGAAGGAATGGAGACTAACAGGAGAAAATTAAGGTTAAAACTAATCAGGCTTAGGTGATAGTAGAAGTAAGGCCTAGCAAAGAGGCTTAAAGTTAGAACAACTATTAATAAAATTACAGCTAATTTTATGATCGCGGAAATCATAAAAGTCGAGTTTAACGACCAGTATTTCCTGGGCAAGGCCGGTATATCTTCCGACAAAGACATATTCCTACCAATTAGGAAACAATACCTAAGTAGGTCAACCAATAGCCAACGGCCACGTGACATCTTCCTACCAATTAGAAAGAAGAAAGGTCGTGGTGTTAAATCGAGAACCTAGGTTAGGCAGTCTGCGCTTGGATCCCGAAGGTAACACTTGCTCTAAAGATCTCCCTCTCCACTCATCCCATTCCTTCTTGACGTCAGACGCTTCTTAGTGGAATCTCTGTTTGTTTATTTCACCTTTGGCCCAGCTGTGTCGCCTTCCACCACGACTGCACGGTAGAGTTGACATCGAGGTTCGTCTAGCATCAGGTAACACTGGTCCCAGAGGTCCCAAGATATCACATATATTGTTTCTTTTTTTTTTTCTGGGGGGAGAGGTTTACCATTGATTGATGAGTTAGGCCTCTTTCCAATATTTTTTTTTCCATCGTAGTAAGGACAGAAGAAGAAAAAAGTTTGTTTATTAGAAAAAGTAAAAAAAAAATCGTGTTTTTTTTTTTTTTTTAAATAGTGTCAGATCTTACCTATAAGTCTTGCCATATGTTTACTTTCTATTTTAACTATTTTATATATATAACATAAAGCTGCGGGAGGATATGTACCAAAAGAGGCACCTCTCCCTTTGAATATGTATTAAAACAATGCGCATTTTGTTTATCACTCCAGTGTAAAAAAATTAAAGAGGGCGATAAAGAATAAGGCACAAAACCATTTTTGACAAATACAGACAAAAAGCCAACAACCTGTTTACCATGGTTTCGGGCTTATGACCCTTATCAGTACAGAAGCGACTTTAATGGAAGAGTTTATCTTTTGGTTGTTGTTGTCGTGTCCAAAGAAGAGTCTCAGATGTCTTCATGCATCTCTATCACAGCATCAGCAATGTCCACTATCTTGGGTGTGTAAAGCTGCTGCTCTGGGTCTATGTCAATTTTCTGTTGTTGTTGTCGTGTCCAAAGAAGAGTCTCAGATGTCTCCATACATCTCCATCACAGCAGCAGCAATATCCACTATCTTGGGTGTGTAAAGCTGCTGCTCTGGGTCTAAGTCAAATTTCTGCAAGGCTGCGGCCATTGCTGGGCATGAGAATATGTGAGTAGGTGTTAGTTCCACACCAGGACAGTTGTTGCATATTTTATAAGTTCTTGTGCCATCTGGATGTATTTATATTTTGGTACAAGTATAATTTGATACATTAGCGCGCCATCTTGTTATGTGAATTCGAAACTATTATAGACGCGTATGAAGTAGAAAATTGTTTAATTTTTAAAAGAATCATACGCGTCTACAATTGTTTAGAATTCTCATATAAGTCTCTTCTTCTTTCTTATCTCCATACTGGGTGAAGTAGAATGCGTCTGCCTTTGTTATTAAGACTGGGAGCACTACTCAGTGGCAGGCCGACATAGCTCCCAAATAAATTATCGCCTCTGACATGAGGAACAGACGCCATGTGAAGCTTCTCCTAACATGGAGTACAAACGCTGCTCATCCTGTATCCCTGGATTAGGAGCCCTAACAGGGTACTATCAGCTGGGCCAACTAAGCCCAGGTTTTTTAGTGAGCTTGTTACTGCTCCTCCTCCTCCTTTTTCATCCGGGCTTGGGACCGGCAAGGGCGGAGTTTCTCATATAAGTGTTTATTGATATTTTTTTAATGTTATATTTTGTTGTTGCAGCTCCTGAGAGCATGGAAATACCAATCCGTGACAAGAGAAGTCCTGAGACAGAAGGATCTTGTGACTGCGAATGCGCTTGTTGAAGTCCAGTATCGTCTGCACACAAAGCTCAAAAATCCCCATCTTGATTTTTTTTTAGGAAACATATTTATCTCTTCATTATAAGGTGGTATTGTATATAAGGTAAATATATTTTTTAAAAATAAATATTTTATATTTCACCTCTTTTCTATGCTTTGCTGGATCTTGCGTATTCTATTTAATATATGTAATTATGAATACTTTCTATTTAAAAATATTACGCACACATGTTTACCCGCTTAAAAATTTATATATACTTTGAATATATGCATAAATATCCAAATATATTATACTTATATGTGATTGAAATCTTTTGAAAAAAACTTTTAAAGTGTATATTAATATGTTTTAGAGAATTTTTTTTTTATGTAAATACATATATATTTGTAGTAATTGAAAATAATAAAATTTTATATATGTACTTAGGTGTGTATATATAAACAAAATTATAGTATTCTTTTGAAGTAAAATATATATATTTTTTATATGCAGATTTCATAATACTACAAATATAACTTTAAAAATACAAAAAAGAGCAATTAAAATATACATATATTCCTGAAACCTGGCGTGCATAATAAAATATATTAAAGCAAAAATATAATTGTAATAAATGTTTATTTTCATGAAAACATATTAGTAACGGTAATATTATTTTTTAAAATTGGTAATATATAAATATTAAAATATTAGAATACAATATTTATTATTCGGTAATTAATGAGAAACAGTGAGATATAGATATTTATAAATAATTTTAAAATATAATAATCATATATATATAATCATTTACTTCGATTCATTTGAAAATAAAAACAGTTACAAATATTTTTGCGAATATAAAAATAAACAGGCATACCAGGTACATCTGCATGTTTTAGGGGAACCTGGGTTAATCAAATATATGAAATAATACACAAGAGAGCATAAAACACTACATTGAAATATTAAATCGATAACATTTTCATGGCAATATATAATTAAAATTTGAAATTTTAATATATTTTGCATTTATAATTAGCGTAATTTAATAATAATTCTGCCAATATAAAATTCTGAAAATATGATTTATAAAATAAAAGGCTTCTTTTTTAAAATATACATTATTGATATATAATTATATTATTCAATACTTTCTATTATGTTATTTTCTGTAATTAGTTAAAATACACGCATCTAGATGGCAGCACTGCGAATAAGTGTTAAATAAACTTTTTGGAATCGATTGTGTTCGTTATTTCAAATACATTCACAGAATTTATTTGAATACTAAATAAGGATATCGACACTTTTTTTAGATGGTAGTAAACATTTCACAAACGTATATATTTGAATAAAGAAATATTAGCTTTTGGGTGTGTAAAAATAGCTTAAATTTTAATTTCTGAAGTGTTGCAAGATTTTTTTTCTAACAAATTGTTCTTCTAGGAGCAAATAATGAAAAAATATAATAACAAATTGGTGCTATTTACAAAAAAAAAAGGAAAATAAATGACCTTTTTGTCATATTTAAAAAAAAAAATATTTGCACGTAGAAGAAGAATTTGATCTAAAGCTTGCAACACTTTAAAAATAAACAAAAGAAACTCTTTACCCAAAATCCAATCTTTTCTTATTCAAATAATTCCTGGGTATCTATTAATGATATAAAAAGTATAATGACAAATGTTACTTTGTACGGGCTAACACAAAATGCAATAAACTAGGACCTAAAGAAACAGTAACTAAACACACAAATAGTCTACACTAAAGAATACAACACAAAAAAAGGGGGTAAATAATAACTTACAATTTGTTAAATATAATAATAAACAAAACAGTACTTATCTTTATTGTTGCGTTGGTAGACTAGGGTCACAGAGGGTATGCGAAGAGATCACCAGACAAGGATAAAACACGCAGAGAACACTATAAGTGTCTCTACACAAATATTTAACCACACTAGCTTCCCGCATTCCCTTAAACCCCCTTTATATACAAACACATATAAAACTTAGAGTTAATAGGGATACTATTGAAGAGACCGAATTTGGAATGTAGTCTTATGATGGGTCGCGGAGACAAAAATAAGTTTTAAAAGATATGTTACAGAAAAGAAGACTGAAATATTTCTAAACATGTATCCAGAGGAGAATGGAAAATAATAATTTAACGAATGATAATACGAACTAATAATGAAGAATTATTGGGAAGAATAAAAGAGGAACGAGACCATTGAAGGCCATTGGATAATGACAGAACTAGATAAGGCATATATTAAGAGGAAATGGATTTGATGAAGAATTTTCTTTTGATATCGGTAATAATATTAATAAAATAAATCATTTTTGATCGAATATATGTCTTTTAAATTGAATAATATTTAATAATAATGATAATTGAACAATTTTGATGTAAATATTTGATGGCAATGTGTTTTTTTTTCCTTTCAATTTCCGCTCTTTTCCCTTGTTAATATCAAATGACTATTCTTTACGGCCTAAAATTATGATAAATATGTATAGACAAATGTAAAGGCATACATGTATGACAGCGCAAATGTCCCTAGGGGGACATAGCGCTTTAAATTGAAATAAATAAATTGAAGAAAATTCTATAGGATAAACTGGATGAAAAGTTATATAACGGTAGGAAGAAGAGGAAATTGAACAGATGGATTGGATGGGAAGTTAGAAAGAAATAAAGAGAAGACCTCAAGATAGAGAAGTATGGTGTCATTTAGAGACCTGGGCAAGAGCAGAGAAACTAAAGAATTGGACTGATGGACTGGATGGGAAGTTAGAAAGAAATAAAGAGAAGACCTCAAGATAGAGAAGTATGGTGTCATTTAGAGACCTGGGCAAGAGCAGAGAAACTAAAGAATTGGACTGATGGACTGGATGGGAAGTTAGAAAGAAATAAAGAGAAGACCTCAAGATAGAGAAGTATGGTGTCATTTAGAGACCTGGGCAAGAGCAGAGAAACTAAAGAATTGAACTGATGGACTGGATGGGAAGTTAGAAAGAAATAAAGAGAAGAAATCAAGATAGAGAAGTATGGTGTCATTTAGAGACCTGGGCAAGAACAGAGAAACTAAAGAATTGGACTGATGGACTGGATGGGAAGTTAGAAAGAAATAAAGAGAAGACCTCAAGATAGAGAAGTATGGTGTCATTTAGAGACCTGGGCAAGAGCAGAGAAACTAAAGAATTGGACTGATGGACTGGATGGGAAGTTAGAAAGAAATAAAGAGAAGACCTCAAGATAGAGAAGTATGGTGTCATTTAGAGACCTGGGCAAGAACAGAGAAACTGAAGAATTGGACTGATGGACTGGATGGGAAGTTAGAAAGAAATAAAGAGAAGACCTCAAGATAGAGAAGTATGGTGTCATTTAGAGACCTGGGCAAGAGCAGAGAAACTAAAGAATTGGACTGATGGACTGGATGGGAAGTTAGAAAGAAATAAAGAGAAGACCTCAAGATAGAGAAGTATGGTGTCATTTAGAGACCTGGGCAAGAGCAGAGAAACTAAAGAATTGGACTGATGGACTGGATGGGAAGTTAGAAAGAAATAAAGAGAAGACCTCAAGATAGAGAAGTATGGTGTCATTTAGAGACCTGGGCAAGAGCAGAGAAACTAAAGAATTGGACTGATGGACTGGATGGGAAGTTAGAAAGAAATAAAGAGAAGACCTCAAGATAGAGAAGTATGGTGTCATTTAGAGACCTGGGCAAGAGCAGAGAAACTAAAGAATTGGACTGATGGACTGGATGGGAAGTTAGAAAGAAATAAAGAGAAGACCTCAAGATAGAGAAGTATGGTGTCATTTAGAGACCTGGGCAAGAACAGAGAAACTAAAGAATTGGACTGATGGACTGGATGGGAAGTTAGAAAGAAATAAAGAGAAGACCTCAAGATAGAGAAGTATGGTGTCATTTAGAGACCTGGACAAGAACAGAGAAACTAAAGAATTGGACTGATGGACTGGATGGGAAGTTAGAAAGAAATAAAGAGAAGACCTCAAGATAGAGAAGTATGGTGTCATTTAGAGACCTGGGCAAGAGCAGAGAAACTAAAGAATTGAACTGATGGACTGGATGGGAAGTTAGAAAGAAATAAAGAGAAGAAATCAAGATAGAGAAGTATGGTGTCATTTAGAGACCTGGACAAGAGCAGAGAAACTAAAGAATTGGACTGATGGACTGGATGGGAAGTTAGAAAGAAATAAAGAGAAGACCTCAAGATAGAGAAGTATGGTGTCATTTAGAGACCTGGGCAAGAGCAGAGAAACTAAAGAATTGGACTGATGGACTGGATGGGAAGTTAGAAAGAAATAAAGAGAAGACCTCAAGATAGAGAAGTATGGTGTCATTTAGAGACCTGGGCAAGAACAGAGAAACTAAAGAATTGGACTGATGGACTGGATGGGAAGTTAGAAAGAAATAAAGATAATAACTCAAGATAGAGAAGTATGACGTCACTAAAGACCTGGACAAGAACAGAGAAACTGAAGAATTGGACTGATGGACTGGATGGGAAGTTATAAAGATAATAACTCAAGATAGAGAAGTATGACGTCACTGGAGACCTGGACAAGTGCAGAGAAACTGAAGAATTGGACTGATGGACTGGATGGGAAGTTATAAAGAAATAAAGAACTCAAGATAGAGAAGTATGGCGTCACTAGAGACCAGAACAAGAACAGAGAAACTAAAGAATTGGACTGATGGACTGAATGGGAAGTTAGGAAGAAATAAAGATAAGAACTCAAGATAGAGAAGTATGACGTCACTGGAGACCTGGAAAAGAACAGAGAAACTGAAGAATTGGACTGATGGACTGGATGGGAAGTTAGAAATAAATAAAGAACTCAAGATAGAGAAGTATGACGTCACTAGAGACCAGAACAAGAACAGAGAAACTAAAGAATTGGACTGATGGACTGAATGGGAAGTTAGGAAGAAATAAAGATAAGAACTCAAGATAGTGGAGTTTGACGTCACTGGAGACCTGGAAAAGAACAGAGAAACTGAAGAATTGGACTGATGGACTGGATGGGGAGCTATAAAGAACTTAAGATAGAGAAGTATGGCGTCACTAGAGACCTGGACAAGAACAGAGAAATTGAAGAATTGGACTGATGGACTGGATGGGGAGCTATAAAGAACTTAAGATAGAGAAGTATGGCGTCACTAGAGACCTGGACAAGAACAGAGAAATTGAAGAATTGGACTGATGGACTGGATGGGGAGCTATAAAGAACTTAAGATAGAGAAGTATGGCGTCACTAGAGACCTGGACAAGAACAGAGAAATTGAAGAATTGGACTGATGGACTGGATGGGGAGCTATAAAGAACTTAAGATAGAGAAGTATGGCGTCACTAGAGACCTGGACAAGAGCACAGAGAAACTGAAGATTTGGACTGATGGACTGGATGGGAAGTTATAAAGAACTTAAGATAGAGAAGTATGGCGTCACTAGAGACCTGGACAAGAGCACAGAGAAACTGAAGATTTGGACTGATGGACTGGATGGGGAGCTATAAAGAACTCAAGATAGAGAAGTATGGCGTCACTGGAGAACAATATCTTCCCAAGATTAGAAAGATCAATGAAGCTCTATCCACACTACTTATCTATTCTATACTTCTGTAAGGATTATAAGGGGAAACATATTTTCGCAATTATATTAATTTCAACCAGCAAACCAAGTAAAGACATTTCCAATCATACTTACATCATTGTCCCATTTCAACAAGCAAAAATAGATCAACTTCAGTATAGAAGAAAAACAGCAAAATCAAAGCCTACTCTCTCTTCTCTGGACTAAAAAGGATCATTACAACGAAGCTGCAAAGAACAAATAAACTTACCCATCCGGGAGGCATTTACCATCATCGGGCGACCCCCTGACCTGCAGGGCTGGGTCTTCGGGCATGGCCTAGACGATGACGCCCTGGCCATCCTGGCGTCTGCCAAGACGCGCATCTATAGGTACTTCCTCGGCGCGGAACTGAGGAGTGTTCAAGAAGACCTTGTCTGGAGGAGGATTCTCTCAAGGTGGGGAAGCCTTCCTTGCTGAAGATATTTGTACTCAACTATATATATATTCCCCTACACTTTATATTCCCTTTTACTATTTTATTTTTCACCTTTGTAAAATTTGATTAAAAGAATCAATAAAATTGTTTAAATTGTCAATTGTCCAAAGAACAAATGCTCCAATGCCCCCCGATTCTTGCAAAAGTCCAACCCCACCAGTGAGTGTAAGTAACTAAACGGGGCTCTGGCACATTTGTAAGTGCAAAGTCGAACTGTTTTTCACATATGTAGACATGTGGTGCACTTACAGTAAAGGCAGTCGCCTTCTTCTACCCACAATGATTATCATGGCCTGTACGACGTGTACTAGGAAAAAAAACAAACGAAGTCACGGTCTTTAGGTGGGCGTTCCGAATTTTCCGAAACTTGGTGCTGTGACTATGTCTCAACGGCCTGATTCCCGACTCGGCCGAGAGACTGTGCATCATTTTTACGTCCATTTTTAACGGGGGGGGTGGTAAGATTTTTTGTAGGGGTAATTTTATTTATGGTTGTGTGATGAATAGTGTATGTCCATCGAGGTGTTGTTAGAATTGTCCATCTTAGGTAAAAGAGAAGGAGACACTTCGAAAGTTATTTTTGGGACCGGCGGTGGGAGGTTTCATGATGAAGATAAATTCCCGGATGTCTTATCTTCTTCCCTGATTGGGTAGAGCGACGTCCTGCTTCCGGAAGTTGACATTGGAACCACAGGGACATTTTAGTCCTCGGCTAGCTAGCAGGGGAATAGGAGGCGAATCTTTTCTGTGGACTTAGTTACACTCATAGACAAAACTTAAGGAAATTTTACCTTTTACCATGTATATCGGGATTCAGACAATAACTCTGAAAAATTTTACAGTGAACTTTATTGAAGACACACCAGATAACCAAGTGTAAACTTGGTCCATGACTGTATAGCAAATAAAATAAACATTTTTTTTAAAGTCGTTGGTCGTCTGTTTTTTTGTAGGAGACAGAGGCCATTTTGTTCACACTTGGTTATCTCGTGTGTCTTCAATAAAGGTCACTGTTTCAAAGTTATTGTCTGAAACCAGATATACAGGCTAAAAGATAAAACTTCCTTAAGTTTTGTCCATGAGTATATATATGTCGTAGCTAAATGAAGAGGCGCAGCCGTTATGCCTAGGGAACAGCGCACCCGCGATGTCTGCCACCTTTAATTTTTGTACCGCTTTTATACATGGATGAATTTACATATTTACATTTTAACACAATGGTAACATTTTTACATACTTAGTTTGACGGAAATAAATTATCTCTTTTGGCATTAACTATACAAATTATGACATATATATATATATATATATATATATGGCATTATAAGGTGGGAAGATAAATAAGGACCCCACAAGTTGGAGAAGGAACCCAGAGAGAGAGAGAGAGGGAAAAAGATGGGTCTGTCACCGCTCAGCGTCCGTTCGTGTCGCACACAATCACCAATTGTCCTAAAAGTCCCAAGGTGTTAACGGACGGACGGGCCCCATTTGCCGCCCCTAGGAATGGAACGCTTCACGATTTTGCGTGTCATCCTTGCGCAGGGACCATGCTAATCTTCTCTGTATCGTTCCAATTTTAGTATATGTACCGCCGAACAAGCGCCTAGGAATGTCGCTTCTGTCTCAAATGACCGGACTTTACATCCCTCTGGGCTGGCTCTAGGTTTGCTTTATTATTCCTTGAAGAGTATATATTATGATATATATATATATATATGACATGGCTTTGCCCTCGTTCCGCTCGAGTGACGGTAAAAACAGTCACTAACTACCCAACTACTCACCATTTTCATGCCCCATACCCCGTTTGTACATGGAATAAGTAAAAAAAAAAACAAAAAAAAAAACATATACATATAACACATACAGCTTTATTAAGACCACCGGTCTTATACAGATTAATATACATATATTACCCTACTAATATATAGTTTTGATTAGGAAAAAAGGTTTTGGATCATTTTGTCGAGATTAGAATATGCAAATTAGTTTGATAATAGACATATATGCATATTTACTTTTAAACGCACTAACAAAAGACGGAGCCATTTCTGTCCCATAATTGTCGACAGGTCCGGATGTACAGACGTCGCAAATAAAATGTTGTTGTTGTTGCTTATTGCTCAAGTAGTTTAAATAATCTCCATTAGGTTCCATTGTCTCAGCTTTGCTATTATAGTCCTGGGGTTTTCCCAAAGGTCTTTTTTTTTAGGATTTGATACAATTCAATAGATGTTCAGGACTGACTGGTAAAATAAAAATTTCAATAAAATACACAAGAAATAAGATATATTATGGGGTATTAGAGATTTGATGATTAAATTAGCGAAACTGATGAGAACTTCAACCATTGATAAGTCAAGATCTCTCCATATATTCATTTCAGTAGCAAATTTAGAGTTTTGAAAAATTGGCGAAATGTTTCCAATATTTATCAATAGATGTCTCTGTAGGTACCGCTGAGAAGTACCTGTACACAGATTGTCATTCTGTCAGGCAGGGAGCTGTACAAATATGTGTCAAGTCTCTAGTACTATACTATCTAAACTTTGTTCTCAAGTTAGCTCACCCGCTGAAGACTTTCTTGAATATCACCAGAAGTTTGTTTGTTGCTCACTGAGGAAGACTCCTTTGATTCTTTTTTCTCCCCCCCCCCCCCGAGATGGAATGTCTTGGTACTGTCTATCCCTGGTTCTCCTTAGAACCTATGGTTGGGAAAAAATGGAGAAAAAAGTAGCACTCCCTTTAAAAAGAACTTTGTATTTGTACCCAACACATATACAGTTAGCACTCCCTTTAAAAAGAACTTTGTATTTGTACCCAACACATATACAGTTAGTACTCCCTTTAACAATGATGGAATGGTCTTTGTACCCAACATATATACAGTTAGCACTCCCTTTGAAAAGAACTTTGTATTTGTACCCAACACATATACAGTTAGTACTCCCCTTAACAATGATGGAATGGTATTTGTATCCAACACATATACAGTTAGCACTCCCTTTTAAAATAACTTTGTATTTGTACCCAACACATATACAGTTAGCACTCCCTTTGAAAAGAACTTTGTATTTGTACCCAACACATATACAGTTAGTACTCCCCTTAACAATGATGGAATGGTCTTTGTACCCAACACATATACAGTTAGCACTCCCTTTGAAAAAACCTCGTATTTGTACCCAACACATATACAGTTAGTACTCCCCTTAACAATGATGGAATGGTCTTTGTACCCAACATATATACAGTTAGCACTCCCTTTGAAAAGAACTTGGTATTTGTACCCAACACATATACAGTTAGTACTCCCTTTAACAATGATGGAATGGTCTTTGTACCCAACATATATACAGTTAGCACTCCCTTTGAAAAGAACTTTGTATTTGTACCCAACACATATACAGTTAGTACTCCCCTTAACAATGATGGAATGGTCTTTGTATCCAACACATATACAGTTAGCACTCCCTTTTAAAAGAACTTTGTATTTGTACCCAACACATATACAGTTAGCACTCCCTTTGAAAAGAACTTTGTATTTGTACCCAACACATATACAGTTAGTACTCCCCTTAACAATGATGGAATGGTCTTTGAGACCAACACATATACAGTTAGCACTCCCTTTGAAAAGAACTTGGTATTTGTACCCAACACATATACAGTTAGCACTCCCCTTGACAAGGATGGAATGGTCTTTGTACCCAACACATATACAGTTAGTACTCCCCTTAACAATGATGGAATGGTCTTTGAGACCAACACATATACAGTTAGCACTCCCTTTGAAAATAACTTTGTATTTGTACCCAACACATATACAGTTAGCACTCCCTTTGAAAAGAACTTTGTATTTGTACCCAACACATATACAGTTAGTACTCCCCTTAACAATGATGGAATGGTCTTTGAGACCAACACATATACAGTTAGCACTCCCTTTGAAAAGAACTTTGTATTTGTACCCAACACATATACAGTTAGCACTCCCTTTGAAAAGAACTTTGTATTTGTACCCAACACATATACAGTTAGTACTCCCCTTAACAATGATGGAATGGTCTTTGAGACCAACACATATACAGTTAGCACTCCCTTTGAAAAGAACTTGGTATTTGTACCCAACACATATACAGTTAGCACTCCCCTTGACAAGGATGGAATGGTCTTTGTACCCAACACATATACAGTTAGCACTCCCCTTGAAAAGAACTTGGTATTTGTACCCAACACATATACAGTTAGCACTCCCCTTGACAAGAATGGAATGGTCTTTGTACCCAACACATATACAGTTAGCACTCCCCTTGACAAGAATGGAATGGTCTTTGTACCCAATACATATACAGTTAGCACTCCCCTTGACAAGAATGGAATGGTCTTTGTACCCAATACATATACAGTTAGCACTCCCCTTGACATGGATAGAATGGTCTTTGTACCCAACACATATACAGTTATCACTTCCCTTGACAAGGATGGAATGGTCTTTGTACCCAACACATATACAGTTAGCACTTCCCTTGACAAGGATGGAATGGTCTTTGTACCCAACACATATACAGTTATCACTTCCCTTGACAAGGATGGAATAGTCTTTGTGCCCAACACATATACAGTTAGCACTTCCCTTGACAAGGATGGAATGGTCTTTGTACCCAACACATATACAGTTAGCACTCCCCTTGACAAGGATGGAATGGTCTTTGTACCCAACACATATACAGTTAGCACTCCCCTTGACAAGGATGGAATGGTCTTTGTACCCAACACATATACAGTTAGCACTCCCCTTGACAAGGATGGAATGGTCTTTGTACCCAACACATATACAGTTAGCACTCCCCTTGACAAGGATGGAATGGTCTTTGTACCCAACACATATACAGTTAGCACTCCCCTTGACAAGAATGGAATGGTCTTTGTACCCAACACATATACAGTTAGCACTCCCCTTGACATGGATAGAATGGTCTTTGTACCCAACACATATACAGTTAGCACTCCCCTTGACAAGGATGGAATGGTATTTGTACCCAACACATATACAGTTAGCACTCCCCTTGAAAAGAACTCTGTATTCGGACTCTCAACACATATACAGTTAGCACTTAACTTGACATGGATATAATGGTCTTTGAGACCAACACATATACGTTTATAATTTAACTTGACAAAGACTGAATGGCCATTCCAAGGAATCCAAGAGAAAAAGCGGGAGCCTACACAAGTACGGGTAAACCGTTTACGTACCTCCTCCAGCTGAAGACGACGGCGTACCCTCTCTTATCTTATCACGGCTGCGGCGCCCGCAGTCAGAGGTTCAAGTCCACAGCATGGACCAGCCGGGGGTTGCGGTCACTCCGGGCAGTGTCATCGTGGCGAACGTGTCGTTGGGAGTCGCACAGCCTGCAGGTAAGTCTCTCTGTCATCTACTGAATGACACTTTCTCAAAACACATCTCACGTCACGTACAAAAGTCCAACTCTTTCTCTACGCTATCGATTACACCGATCTTTGGACTATGTTCTTATCTCTGACATTGTCAATATGTCGGATCGAAGTCCAGACTGAAGATGTTTCTGTGGAGATTTGACCTCTTCACCCCCCAACCCTTTTGCTTTTCACTTGATGTTGATTTTTACAGAGAACTCTAAAGAAAGATCTAAATCACATCGTTCACATATTTTGTTTTAAAGGAATTTGTTTAAATGTAATTTTTAGAATATTTCGTGCAGGATCTTCATAAAATTTGATATATATATACATTGTGTGTAGTAAAATTTATAAATATATATTGTCATATACCGAGTTTTTCATTCTGTACTCATCAAATTGTTAATTATAATGATAATAATAATCATTTTAAGGTAGAATGAACGTTTGAAATGGTCGGCCACAAATTGGTGTTTTATCTTCTGCGTACACAGCTGGCGCCACAGTGTTACGTCGCTCAGACAATATGCAACTGAGTCAAGAGATTGCTTGGCAAGAAAACAACTACCCCATTAAATATCGAACCAGATTTTTTCAATATTTAATGTTTCAAATTAATCTTTTTGAGAGAACATGGATAGAGTTTTAAAACATTAGTAAACAAAGAACCTTTATTTTTAACATAATATAAATGGTTTTCATCATTCCAATTATCTTGTTAAAACATGGCATTTAAAATTTACTCTTTTATTCTATTTTCTGACATATATATTTATAATAATTCGCAATATTCTTTTAATAAAAAATAACACTCATAGACAAAACTTAAGGAAGTTGTACCTTTTTAGCATATATATTGGGATTCAGACAATAACTCTGAAATATATTACAGTGACCTTTATTAAATACATACAAGATACCCAAGTGTGAACACAATTGCCTCTGTCTCAAAAAAAAAAAAAATAGACGACCGGCGAAATCAAAGACTTTACACTTTTTAAAGTTTTGTCGATGAGTGTATACATTAAAAGAGACGAGAGGAATTCTCACTTATCTGAAGGAGGACTCTTTGTCAGTGGTAGAGCCTCCTGGACTGTTTTTTTTTTATCTCTACAATTAGGTTAAACTTGTATCAATTATAAAGAAGGTTGGAATTATATTTAATATTGCTTTTATTGATATCATAGACGGTATACTCTCTTTAAAACACCCTCTCCTCAAGAAACCAGCCAGTTTGTCTGTTATAACGTATGTCCTTTTAAAAGTATGGGTTTTGTTCGATGTAGTTTTGATGGGACCTGCCATTTTGTATATTATATCGTAAGGCTGTTATAAAGTATGACTTTATTATAAAGACAGAAGACTGTTTACACTCATGGACACAACTTAAAATAGTGAAAAGTCTTTGATGTCGCCGCTCGTCTGTTTTTTTTTTTTTTTTTGGAAGGAGACAGAGACAAATTTGTTCCCACTTAGTTATCTCGTGTGTCTTCAATAAAGGTCACTGTGTATCAAATATCTTTTATAGTTATAGTCTCAATCCCGATATACGTGATAAAAGGTATAACTTCCTCTTTTTGTCTATTAGAAGAGAAAATTACTACTATTTATATTCTTATTTTTTGTCTCTCTAAGAGTTTATATTTATTTATATTATTTCAATCAAGAAAATGTTACAAGTTTCTGGAGATGAGTTAATGGAGATTTAAATCTTTTTATATTCTTTTAAACACAAATGTGACTATATGTGTGTGTTTTGTGAGATGTCAATATAAAATTATATTTATTTTTTTTCAATATTTACAAATTAAAAGATATAGTATTAGGGTTTTCTAAGGGTTAGAAACATGGAACATTGTCAGCCAAGGGGACGTTAGATTTCTTGGAAGATTTAGAAAGATGGTATTGAATTCATTGGATCCCGTGGACACATGTCACCAATGTCGAGGTATTGTCACTAGATACAACAGAAGTCTTTGTTAAAATGTCAAGAAGAAAAATAGTGAATTGTATGTGAATAGATTATGTGCTATCACAATGCTAACCTACCACAAGATTGGTTAAAAAACGCATTGAAGACATCAGATCAGGAGGACGTCTTCGTGATCCATTCGTAGACCAACTGAAGAGAGGATATACACTCATGGACAAAACTTAAGGAAGTTGTAACCTTCAGCATATATATCGGGATTCAGACAATAACTCTGAAAGATATTACAGTGACCTTTATTGAAGATACACCAGATAACCAAGTGTGAACAAAATTGACTCTGTCTCCTTAAAAAAAAAAAACAGAACACCGGCGACATCCTTAAGTTTTGTCCATGAGTGTAAATCCACTAGTTGATACTCATATAAAAAGGGATAAATTACGATAATATAAAATATCAAAAACCTTTCACAATAATTATGAAAAAAGGCATCTCCTTATCGTGCAACTGAAATTCTGGAATAATTAGAAATCAACGAGAATAGTTTATATTTATTCCGATAGATGGCGCAAGCCATCAGCAACTTTCAGTTGCACGATAAGGAAATGATTTTTCATAATTTATGAACCATATCCCAGTACAATATCATATTTGTTCTTTCACAATATGTTTCTTTATATTTTAAATAAAGTTTTTAATAAACTTATCGCGAAAGATGTTTGATATTTTATAATGATATACTAAAGACAAAGGAAACATTCCAAACCTTTTTCCGTTTGGAATTCTAACATTTTTCCGTTCGAATTTTTATAATACCCAGTTTACAACGAATCATGGAAATTTTAAGGGATTTTTTTAATCAAAAATTGGAGCGGTAGAAGACTCTAGCTGTCATTGTGGCAACAAATTCCAGGACTCGAGACACCTACTGCTGGAATGCCCACTATTCTTCACCGCTAGACAACAGACGATAAGCAATGTTGTAGATCTATATCAATTTGTAAATAGCAGAGAGAATTATCATAGATTTAACTACTTTTGTAAATATATTTATGATTATCTTTCAAACCTGAAAGGTTCAGGTTCCTAATATTTATTATTGTTTCTCTTTTTATTTTAATTATTATTTTTTGTATAATATGTTTATAACTGTTTCTGTTTAAAAAAAAAGTAAATCGACGCAATTATCCCTAACCGGGATATCGCGTTTTGTGTGTTGAAATAAAAATATGGATAATCTTGGAAGAATTTGATTGAGAATCCACTCCGGTATTGAGATTGATCCACCAGAAATTATATTAAGACCATGTATACATCCGTCTTAAGACAGATTTAGGTTGTAGTGTTTTGATGTGAAACATTGTTTTTTTTTTTTTAACAAATGAAGAAAATTAAGAAGCGAATGTTTTTCTTTTCACAAACAAATAAAACTGCTACTGTCCTTACTGCGATAAAAAAAATATTGGGAGGGCTTGGCTCATCAGCGGTAAACGCTCCCAGCGGTTTCGACAATTTCATCGCAGTAAGGATAGTAGAAGTTTGATTTATTTGTGAAAAGAAATAATCGCGTCTTTTACAAATGGAAACATTGTCGAAACCGCTGGGAGGGTTTACCGCTGATGAGCCAAGCCCTCGAAAACTAAATGATAAAACGGGGCAACTTTGTCCTTCATTTCCGGCACTAATTAATGAAATATCAAAGAATTCTATATACAGTTACGAGCGTCATGCGTCATGTCTTCATCTCTGTCACTGTTTGCTTTTTTTTGGAATGGCGCTCTCCTATTGGTTGGCTACGATCACGTGGCTACGATGGCGCCGCCAATACGCGAGACACTTTGTTTTTGACTTTGCCCCACCCCCACCCCCCCCCCCGCCCCACTCGCTTTTTGGTTTTTGTAACTATTGTGTTGGAGCGGGTCGCTCCTTAAATAAATGCATATATTAGTTAATAACTAAATGGAATCCTCTCTTTCTTTTTCCCAGTAAGAGACGCCTACGGAAGCCAACAGCACATAGACAGATAAAGCACATAGGCTATAGTTATTAACTAATATATGCATTTATTTAAGGCGCCAATTTATAATTGTAACAAATAGTATTTGAATCAAAACATTCAATCGGGTAAAACACGGGCGTTGCCCGGGTCATTCGGCTAGTAGGTATATAGCGGTGGCGATATTTGGATTCCACAGGATTATATCCCGGGCCACACAGTGTTCTCCCCATCCCTTGTGAACTGGCGAATCCTGTATAGGGCGAAAGGCCCTAAATAAAGGCTTTGTTGTTGTTGTTGTTATAGATGGCGAGTTATTGTTTTATAGTAGTTTTTTTATTAATTTATAATTAAATTAGAGATATCTTTCTCTTAATGTAACCCGGATTCCTGGAGCCACCACGTACACCACCGCATTGGACACTTTTTTCTGTTTAAAGAAAAAAAAAATGCTCCAATGGCCCCCCGATTCTTGCAAAAGTCCAACCCCACCAGCGAGTGCAAGTAACCAAACGGGGCTCTGGCACATTTGTAAGTGCAAAGTCGAACTGCTTTCACATGTGTAGACATGTGGTGCGCTTACAGTAAAAAAAGCCGTCGCTAACTACCCACCATGATTATCATGGCCTGTACCACGTGTACTAGGGATAAGCAAAAAAAAAAAAAACTGTACTTGGTTCTGTACAGGGTAAATATACTTATTCCTAGTAGGATGGGTGTTTGGAACCTGTGAAAGTGGTAGGCGGGACATCTGAAGAGAAAGTGATCAACAATTTTTCAATCCCTATTACACGTGATACAGACCACCTAGTGGGCAGAAGTTGGACCCAGGCTCTGATATGGATACAGATCCCACTCCAGAACAGGTTGACTCACCCCCTCTACAATGGTACTGCCATCCAGCAGAGGTCCACCTCATTACCTATGATAAATCCATTCCAGACTCATCATCTCTTACCATCTACACTGACGGCTCAAAGTCTGATGATGGGGTGGGGGCTGGTTGGTGCCTATATTCCAGAAATATCCCTCTGCTGAAAAAATCGTACATTCTCAGAGAAGAAAATTCGGTTTTTCAAGCAGAATGCTTGGCAATATACAAGGCTCTTGAATGGTTTTTAGAACAACCGCACCAATCAATCACGTTAGCGTCAGATAGCCTATCTTCCCTTGAATCACTGGCTAGTCCATACACTAAAAGCTGGTCGGTAATGAGAAATAAGATTCTTGTTAATAATATTATTAACTCGGGCAAAACAGTGTCTTTCCACTGGGTCAAGGCACATGTGGGATTAGAGGGCAATGAAATGGCGGATTCCCTGGCTAGACTTGCATTTAAATATCCCGCCCCATACGTCCCTATCCCCACCCCTAAATCATGGTTTAAATACTCCGCCCGCAAAAAAGCGATCTCAGATTGGCAAACATCTTGGGATGCCTCCCTCAAGGGTAGATCCCTGTACAATTGGATCAAATTTGTCAAGGCGGACAGGATCTACTCTTCCAGCGCCCTTAACTCCATCCTAACAGGCCATGGCCCCTTCTCTAACTACTTTCAACGCTTTAAAATAAAAACCCCATCCCCCTGCAGGTGCGGATACGCGAACCCTGACTCTGACCATTTCCTTTTGGCGTGTCCTCTTCTGGACTCGAGCAGACCAAGGTGCCTTAAGAAGCCTAATCCAAACAAACCACATCTACTATCAGATCATAGGAAGGCTCTGACAACCTTCTCAGAAATCGCCGTAGCATTCTCAAAGGATCTATACCCCCCTACTCATCATTGAACACTTTCATCGTAATATAAGGAAGGTCCATCTGCGTCTTTATCATCATTAACCTACTCTATCCCGCAAAATATTTAAACCCCTTCAAATATACCAGCTGTTGACCTGTCTCGCCACATGCATACCCCAAAAATTAAGGATTCTTCCAAAATTGAGTTTATAAGTAGTTTCTCCTCTCTATATATCACATGTTTTCCACCCTGATTCCACTTTTAAGGGGTACATTATTTTGGATCGGCACTAAAACATGTGTGGTCAATATATTCACTTTGGACAGGTCTGCAAACAAGTATGCTCTCCATTTTCTCTCTAGTCTTGGTTCAGGTAATAAAACTATACACATAATTTACTCAAAAATGGACAAAGTATAGATAAACTAGTATATATCAGGAGTATTCACGTACAATTTAATAAATTCCCATGTACTCAATCAGATTCGGGATTAATAGGACACGTTCTTTCCGGTTTTATAACTATGGTACAGTTGAATCCTCTTTTCAAATTCCCTATAGTTCGTGTGTACCGTTTTATAAACATATAAATAACACATCTTTAAAATGTTTTAGTATTTCGACATTAAAAAAAAAAAAAAAAAAAGTTCAAACGCACTTATTAAATAACAAGTTACTTGTTATGATGACGCGGCCGTTTCTGATGACTCGATAAGAATCGAAACCGCCTACCCCATGATTTGCATATTACATATTTTGCGTCTTTGTATCGACCATACTCAACATATACATATACTTTAAGACACAGTATATGAGAATTTAAATAATAGGCCTTTAATAATAGATAGTTCACGCATTAGCGTCAGGAAACCATAAAAACATGACCAAAACACAAGGGTTTACACACTGAGGCTGCATGATCACCTAGCATTCTCCAGCTTTAGGTTCTACATATACTATTTAAAATACATACTTTCAATAAGAATACATCTGTTGGGAATATGGTTTTCCACTATGCTACCACATATACTGCTATTAACCACATTAAATTCTCTCCCATTATCATGGAGTTGTCTAGACCTTTCATGTTTAGTTTAGTTTACCTGATACGTCCTAGAATAAGATCCTCCTTACATGTACAAATCCTCTATACCTATATAGCTGCTCTCTCTTATATGTCTTTGTTATTTGTACTCTGTATATACCACAATAGTTAGGCAGCCATTAATTAACAGCCCTCCATAGATTTCTACCTCCCTTTTATTATATTTATTTTTTGTTCCATGCTGTCTTTATATATTCCACTTCTTTCAGCAACACCCCTCTTAACTTGCTGGTTCAGTATATCTTCACTTTACTACCTATCTTCAATTCTAGATACCTCTTTGCCTTCTGTATATAAAACTTTACTTAGCAATACCCCTCTTAGCTTGCTGATTTATTATGTTTTCTCTTTTACTATTTATTTAAACTTCTAACTACTGATTTGTGCGGGATGCAAGGACATTACTGTCTATATCATCCCTGGTCTTCGTTGTATGGAGCCTAAATAAATTTATCTGCTGGCGGGGTGCACAGAGCAGTACCACCCTCCCGCCTTCGCGTTGGTTCCCCGCGTAAACCTCAGAACCTCAGAGGTCCTTGATTCGTCGGCAGATTCAGGGAGTACTGTGAACAAAGGGTTCGAGGGCCAAAGGGGGGGAGTCCTATTGGAGCGTAGGACGGGTTTAACTAAGTCCGAACGAGAGGGCTCGGTCAGCAACCTTGCCATGAAATCTCGGAGACGCCTATGGGTTTGATTGGTCGACCCCATGGAGCCAGACCATAATGGCGGGCACGAGGGGCCAACCAATGGCCGCTCGGTGCATGGAGAATGCATCATTTCTTTTTGGTTTGGTGACCTAGACGCTGCAAGGTACTTACGGGATGCAAGGACATAATTGTCTATATCATCCTTGGTCTTCGGAGCATGAAGCCTAAATAAATTTATCTGCTTTTACTCTGACTGCTTTTTCGGTCGCTTGACTGAGCTAAATTTCTCTTCTGCTTTTACTGTGAGTGTACCACATTTATACACATGTAAAAATTAGTTCGAATTATACTTTTGCAGTTCGAAGTATACCAGAGCTCCGTTTGATTACTTGCACTAGCTGGTGGGGCTAGACTTTTAAAAAATCGAGCCCTATTGGAGCATTCTTTAAATTAAAAAAAAAAAGTGCCCAATGCGGGATTTGATCCCGGGAGGTAGCGATTGAAAACCAACGGATTAGACAACCTCGTCCACCGATTCCATAGGTGGCCAATATACATTGATTGTAGATGGGGATAAATTATATAATGGAATTACGTGGTCAAATATTTTAAAAGTTTATCACAGAGAGATATCGAACTGTGTAAACATGGGGAGATCATCTGAAACATTTCAATGTAGCAAACTCACAAGTGTGGCTACCATCTACAAGTACCATCTTGGTCTTGAGGTGGGAAATGTCAACCATCACATCGACCTGCCCATTCTGTGGGAGAGAACTCTCGCAGTCCATCGGTGGCGGAGTCTTTCCTGCGGTGGGAGCCACCAACGAGACCTTGTATATATTATACTAGCCGAATGACCCGGGCAACGCCCGTGTTTTACCCGACTGTAGATGTTACAACGGTGATCCTTAGGTCGCTGGTTCAAATCCGGCTCGAGGGAGCCGGCGAGCACGTGACCTCCCTGTGCGCGCGCATCCGTGACAGAGGCCGATGAGGAAAGACGGTCGTGACTATATATATTAATATATATATGTATATTCATCAATTATTTTTATCTATTTATATCTATTTATTCATATTTTTATCATTATATAATCTTATTTATATTGTATTTAACCTTATATAAATATATATATATATAATCTTATATGGAAATTGAAATAAAGTAGTTTCAATCTCTCTCTCTCTCTCGACTTATATTTTTTTCATTAATTAACTTTTCAAAAAGTAGAGTAATTTATAACATTTTATAATACAATTGGAATAAAATATAACATAATAGACTGTTTTCTATTATCAACATAAGTTCACGTACTAGCATCAGTATCACTATAAAGGAAATTCGAAAAAATGCAATATAACAGCGGTATGGTATATTAAACTGGCGAAACCGCTGGAAGGGTTCACCACTGATGAGCCAGGTCCTCCCATTAATTTTTCCATTACAGTAAGGGCAGTAGAAATTGTTTTATTTTTAAAAGAATCATACACGTCTATAATAGTTTCGAATTTTGATAACAGATGGCGTGTTAATGCATTATAATATAAGTTCACGTATGATTCAATGTAAAATTATGAAAAAGCGTTTAAAAATTTCCAAGATTTCTTATAGATTTTATACATAAAGTAATAGCGGATGCACACTGAAAAAATCTTTAGATTACGTAGTGAGAAATCTTGGTAGTTTTTTTTTAAGTCACGCAGTCTAGAATTCTTTAAAAAAAGTTTAAAAATGAGGTAAGGAGAGATGTGTTTATATTTATAATTTTCTCCATAATTTGTTTGTTTTGTTTGTGATTGAAATTTAATAAAGACATTTGAATACCGTAAAGATAGAGGCTGCCTGGTCGGCATTCATCTCACCGCGTGAGAACGCCCTTGCAGCCTTAAAATAATTTTTAACGCTTTGCCAAATGTTTTAATTTTTGTTCGTTCCTGATGAGGACAAAAGATTTTTGTCGAAACGTCGAGATAATAAAAAGATTTACTTCCATGTCTTTTTCCGTTCATCATTACTCTTCATAATTCACCCTTTCATACCTCATCCAAAAAGGTTAGAAATAGTCAATATTTCACCTTGAAATAAAATTTTGATTTTTCATTGAAAAGAAACTCATGCGGTGTAACTTCAAGTGTCGTTTTGCAATCACAAGCCGCAGTGTATTATATAATATAAAGTCTTTTCTTTGAAGAAACATTTGAATACCGTTAAACTATATCAACCAATTATTGACGTGACAACGTCTTAAATTAGGTTGCGGCTGGGAGTCACTTATGAAAAAGTGTAACGCCCGGTAACGTTACGATGAGTCACCGAACGAGAGTGCTGCGCGCGCAGCGCTAGAGAATTAGGCGCATTGAATCGGCGCATGCTTGTCTCTGTCTTTGTCTTTCTCGAACGTTCTTGGCGTTGGAAAAACAAGAAAGCGTCATAATACAAGTTCACACGTGTGGTTAAAGTATCGTCAGCTGTGTCTGTAGTGAAAATGTGGAGTGCTTAGATTCGTCATTTACAACAACTACAACAATAAAGGTAAATAATTGTACACTGATATTTCATTATCGTAAACTATGATTGATTGATTAATTGTTAGATTGACACAAAAGTTGAGAAACTGAGTTTATAGGTTATGTCATACTATTGATAAATGTTGATAGTGTTAAGTAAATTATTAGTTTAAAATTAATTAATTAATTAATTATTATTTTACAAATTTTAAATAGTTTCAAATTTATTTAGCAAAAATTTGAACCTTCGATCTGAATAAATGTTTTGATTTTCGAATTGATTATTTAAAATTACAAATATTAAGAAAAAGTGGCAGATATAAGAAAACTTTATTTAAACTGTGTTGAGCAAGAATTTTAACATCTAATATAAGTAAATGTTTTAATTTTCAACTTCATCATTTACAATTACAAATTTTATTTAATTTCAAATTTATTTAGCAAAAATTTGAACCTTCGATCTGAATAAGTGTTTTGATTTTCAAATTGATTCTTTAAAATTAAAAATTCATCCATTCAATTTCAAATGTTCAACAGGAATCACCACTCTCAAAACAATGGAAACGGTGCCTTCAACTTCCAGTACTTCAATGGAGACGGAGGATATCGTGCCGTCAACGTCTGCAGTACCTTTCGTTGTTCCACACACCACCTCTACCGCCAGAACGAATGCTCAGCGACAACGTGAGTACAGACTACGAAAAGCATTGACCAGAACTCCTGAACAAGTAAGAGCCTTTGCAAAAGCGGCTGCGGAGAGGCAACGCAGGTTCAAGCTACGTAAATCTGCTAACATAGCCCTCACCAGCGGTACGTCAGAGTCACCTGCTTCAACGTCTTGTTCTGTGGTGGAGAGAACAAGCGTTCCTGTCGTGGCGGAGAGAACGAGCGTTCCCCTAACTAACGCTCAACGGCAACGTGCATTCCGACAACGTAGAGCAGTATCTTCTCGGACTGATGTACAACCGACTACTTCTTCAAGCCAAACAGCAATACAACTGGAACAATCCACCTGGTATACCAAATGGTCATCGTCAATACGGAGATTTCAATCTACTTTCCTGGACAACGATTTTGGCCATGCTTGCTCGGTTTGTGACAGATTGTGGTTCAAGAATGACCTTAAAACCATCACTGCACTACAACTGAAGGTAATCTCGGATTGGAGCTAGTATGCAGGATATTGGAATGTTACTATGGCAAGGACTCGGTCCGTACATTCACAACAGCCAGTACGTGCCACCGTTCGTGCAAATTGATTCTAGTATACCGATTCTTCTGTGTGGTGATTTTAACAAAAACGTAAAGCCTGACAACTCGTTTCTTAATTTCATGAAAAATACGTATAATCTTGATTGCGTATCAAACGTTTCTAAGTCAACTACGTTAAAAGGAACAACTATCGACTTGACTTTCGCAAGACACATTACAGCAGAAACACTTCCTTTCATTTCATATTTCTCCTATCATCGTCCTATCCTCAACAAAACCACTCAAATAGGAATTAGTTAAGTTTAAGTTTACATGTACAATGTTTTAGTAAACAAAATATATTTCTATAGTTAAAATTTGTGCAATTCTTATTTTCATTCAATTCCTTGTTCCTAATGTGCAATTTAATTATATTCATATCAATAAATATTCTACCGTTGTCACGTAAAATCTTCGCCCGTAAAACCGACTTTACAGGCAACCATTGATTTTTTTATTAAATCATTCCTTATTTCCCTTACTGTAATGACTAAATATTTGTATTGCTCTCTGACTCATCAGTGGTAAACCCTACCAGCGATACGCCAGTTTAATCTACTATACTGTTCTAATAGTGTATTTGAATACAATAACTTATTTCTTGTACTATAGCAGTGCTTCTCTCTTTAGAGGGTTTGGTCGGTAGACGATTGGTCTGTCTATTTTAGAAAGTCACGACCCGGGTTCGAATCCCGCATTGGAACTCTTTTTTTATTTAATATCCTGACGTTACAATGACTTTCCTCAGAGGGATGAAGAGTGAGTCATTGAAATATTGAAAATTAAATAAATAATTAGTTGATTTAGAGAACTAGATAATTTTCAAACAAACTTCCAGCCAACAAATGATCTTTAAAGTTAAACTTTGATTAGAAACGCACGTAAAAAAGCGATATTATAGATTGTGACATCTAGTTCCAAGTTAAAAAAAAAAAACTTTATTAGGTACCGCTCAAAAAGAACAACCTAAATCATCATTTCTACAATGGGGGATGTGGTTATATACAAGGATTCATTAAATATTCAAGATGGGTTTCTTTTTCCTATTTTTCCACTTTTCGTCATTTGTCTTAGTTGATGAAGAAATTGTAACATATAGTTCCAAAATAAACAATCTCAAAAAGAACAACCTAGATCATCCTATTTACAATGTGGTTAGGTACAAGGTTTCATATACAATTATATTTTATATTGGTGTCTTTGGGTTCTCAGGTCCTTGAGGATCTTTTTCTTGAGGAGGTTTTATTTCTTTCTTGTTTGATATTCAAGATGGGAGTTTCCCCCCTATTTTTCCACTTTTCGTCATTTGTCTTAGTTGTTGAAGAAATTGTGACATCTAGTTCCAAGTTCCAAGATAACTTTATCACGTACCGCTCAAAAAGAACAACCTAGATTATCCTATTTACAATGCGGTGTGGTTAGGTACAAGGTTTCATTTATATTTTATATTTTATATTGGTTCCTCAGGACCTTGGTGATCTTGTTCTTGAGAAGGTTTTTTTCTGGCTTGTTCAATATTCAAGTTGGATTTCTTTTTCCTATTTTCCCACTTTTCGTCATTCTGTCTTAGTTGATGAAGAAATTATGATATCTAGGAATCCTATTCAATAACTTTTGTTGCTTTAACACAATATAGTTTAAGAAAAAGACATCCCAAGTTGATGATGGCTTGCGTCATCTATCAGAATAAAAATCACTTATTCGTTGATTTTTTATTATTCCAGAATATTGACCAATACCTTTTTGAAATATATTAAGAAAATCCATCCATTGTACGCGTTTCAGACTATTGGTTCTCGTCAGTGTGATGCAGGCAGTAACTCAACGTCAAAATCTCTCTCTCTCTCTCTCTGGTCTTTTCAAGTCTCAACTATTAGTTATTATTTATTCTGATAGATGGCGCAAGCCATCAGCAACATTCTGATGTACGATCATAGAGAGAAGATGCCTTTTCCTTATTTAACCATCTAACCCTAGCACACAATTTCACAATTTTTCTTACAATCTAATTTATCAGATAATAAAGGATACCTCCCCGCGTTTCTTGCGCTCCAGGGGCCTGGGTTATCCATATCTCTCTCTATATATACTAAAAATAATGTATAATGGTGTTAAAATTACAAAAAAAAAAGGTGTGTAAATAATAATATAAAAAGTGTTTTGGCCATCGATTTAAAGATTTCACAAGACACATCTTTAGAGTAAAGACAAAGCGACTTCATTTTTATTGCCTTTCTTAATTTACAATATATCTATTTTTCTTTTGGTATAATATAAATGTTTACACACAACACACTAAAATTGTGAAAAATATTACTAAAATTACGAATACTACAAAGTATTCACTCATGGATGGACAAAACATAAGGAAGTAGAAATTCTTTAAAGTCGCCGGTCGTCTTTTTCATTTTTTTTTTTTGAAGGAGACAGAGGCAATTTTGTTCACAATAGGTTATCTTGTATGTCTTCAATAAAGGTTACTGTAATATATTTCAGAGTTATTGTCCCAATCCAGATATAGATGCTAAAAGGTACAACTTCCTTAAGTTTTGTCCATGAGTGTATCTTTCAGAGTTATTGTCTCAATCCCGATATACATGCTAAAAGGTACAACTTCCTTAAGTTTTGTCCCTGAGTGTATCTTTTAGAGTTATTGTCTCAATCCCGATATACATGCTAAAAGGTACAACTTCCTCAAGTTTTGTCCCTGAGTGTATCTTTCAGAGTTATTGTCTCAATCCAGATACAGATGCTAAATGGTACAACTTCCTTAAGTTTTGTCCATGAGTGTATCTTTCAGAGTTATTGTCTCAATCCCGATATACATGTTAAAAGTTACAACTTCCTTAAGTTTTGTCCCTGAGTGTATCTTTCAGAGTTATTGTCTGAATCCCGTTATACATGCTAAAAGGTACAACTTCCTTAAGTTTTGTCCATGAGTGTATCTTTCAGAGTTATTGTCTGAATCCCGTTATACATGCTAAAAGGTACAACTTCCTTAAGTTTTGTCCATGAGTGTATCTTTCAGAGTTATTGTCTGAATCCCGATATACATGCTAAAAGGTACAACTTCCTTAAGTTTTGTCCATGAGTGTATCTTTCAGAGTTATTGTCTGAATCCCGATATACATGGTAAAAGGTACAACTTCCTTAAGTTTTGTCCCTGAGTGTATCTTTCAGAGTTATTGTCTGAATCCCGATATACATGCTAAAAGGTACAACTTCCTTAAGTTTTGTCCATGAGTGTATCTTTCAGAGTTATTGTCTGAAACCCGTTATACATGCTAAAAGGTACAACTTCCTTAAGTTTTGTCCATGAGTGTATCTTTCAGAGTTATTGTCTGAATCCCGATATACATGCTGAAAGGTACAACTTCCTTAAGTTTTGTCCCTGAGTGTATCTTTCAGAGTTATTGTCTGAATCCCGATATACATGCTAAAAGGTACAACTTCCTTAAGTTTTGTCCCTGAGTGTATCTTTCAGAGTTATTGTCTGAATCCCGATATACATGCTAAAAGGTACAACTTCCTTAAGTTTTGTCCCTGAGTGTATCTTTCAGAGTTATTGTCTGAATCCCGTTATACATGCTAAAAGGTACAACTTCCTTAAGTTTTGTCCATGAGTGTATCTTTCAGAGTTATTGTCTGATTCCCGATATACATGCTAAAAGGTACAACTTCCTTAAGTTTTGTCCATGAGTGTATCTTTTAAAGTTATTGTCTGAATCCCGATATACATGTTAAAAGGTACAACTTCCTTAAGTTTTGTCCCTGAGTGTATCTTTCAGAGTTATTGTCTGAATCCCGATATACATGTTAAAAGGTACAACTTCCTTTAGTTTTGTCCCTGAGTGTATCTTTCAGAGTTATTGTCTGAATCCCGATATACATGTTAAAAGGTACAGCTTCCTTAAGTTTTGTCCATGGCTTTAGGTGCGGGAATATTAAAGATTTTAAACAAGCCTTCTATAGAGAAAAAAGACAAATTAAAATACAAATTAAACCCACAAGGAATGAATATTTTTTAAAGATTATATCAAGTCAATCTCTGTTGTCTGTTTCGCGATACACTCAAAAACTACTGAACCAATTGGTACCAAATTTTGCATGTCGCTTTTTATAAACCCGAGGAAAATTTTCGGCTACATTTGGATTAGTATTTTTGGCTATTTTTTTTTCTTTTGAATAACTTTTGTTTTACGCGGAGTAAATACGAGGCGAAGTAACAACACCAGGCAAATTAAGCGACCAGTGAGCGTTCTGCATTTTTTTTAAGTTGCTTGCTAACTTTTTTTGAAATATCTTTTTATACGAGTGTTACTTTTTTTTTTACAAAATATTGAGTATTGAGAGAGAAATTGATATTACTAAGTTACGGTAAGTGCACATAATGCAATTTAAAAAAAAAAAACTTTGCAAAATTAGCGTTACTGTATGTAAATAATGTCTTTCGTATATTTTTATTAATTTTTGTTCTAGCCTTTGTTTTTTTTTTATCTCTTTAAAAAATCGTTTAAAATGTAGTCGCAGTCATTAGCAAACACATGTTTGCCTAAATTTCATGTGCTCTTTTATTTTTTTACAGAAAAATATTTACATGCCAGTATTTTAGATTATTTTTTTATACCTATTTTTTATTATTCTTACTGAGAAGATGGGCATCGCAATCAAGATCCATCGCAGTCACTCACTCAACTCAGGCAATTTCAAGGGTTAATGCGCTGGGGCGGGTACCTCGGGGGTTGGGTTGAAAAGCTGCCATATATTTAAACTATATTGATTATGAAACAACTAAATGGATTGCAAAAAAAATAATAATAATAATTAAATAAAATACCCAAACACTAATATAAAACAATTTTTGCCATCACACACACCTTTTGCCTATGGTTTATGTGTTACTTCTGTATTACTATTCTATGGCACTTCTACTATTTATTATTGATGTACTTTCAGTATGAAGGAAATCGCATTCGGGGGAATTCTCGGGCGAAGCCAGGTAATTCGTCTAGTATTGAAATAATATAAACAAAACTTTTTACTTTGTTTAAAAAACTAATCTGACAGAGCGTTTGAAGAAATTTGAAACATTTCTCAGTATCGGCTAATGTTTATGATATTTAGAATGATAGGATGTCGTCAACGTACCCCCGGTCTTACACAACCGTCGCACGTACGACGGGAAATTTCGACGATATCTAGACGAAAATACTTAACACGTTTATACCCATTGGTTTAAAACTACAAGTACATAGTACTTATATATACCAGTACATTGTATACCTGAGACCAATGAGTACTTCGCCTGATCCTTGTTTAAGAAGAGATGGGCAATTTTATTTACACTTGGTTATCTCGTGTGTCTTCAATAAAGGTCACTGTAATATCTTTCAGAGTTATTGTCTGAATCCCGATATACATACTAAAAGGTACAACTTTCTTAAGTTTTGTCCATGAGTGTGTCTTTCAGAGTTATTGTCTGAATCCCGACATACATGCTAAAAGGTACAACTTCCTTAAGTTTTGCCCATGAGTGTATCTTTCAGAGTTATTGCCTGAATACAGATATACATGCTAAAAGGTACAGCTTCCTTAAATTTTGTCCATGAGTGTATCTTTCAGAGTTATTGTCTCTATCCCGATATTCCAGCTAAAAGGTACAACTTCCTTATGTTTTGTCTATGAGTGTATATTTCAGAGTTATTGTCTGAATCCCGATATACATGCTAAAAGGTACAACTTTCTTAAGTTTTGTCCATGAGTGTATCTTTCAGAGTTATTGTCTGAATCCCGATATACATGCTAAAAGGTACAACTTCCTTATGTTTTGTCTATGAGTGTATATTTCAGAGTTATTGTCTGAATCCCGATATACATGCTAAAAGGTACAACTTCCTTAAGTTTTGTCTATGAGTGTATCTTTCAGAGTTATTGTCTGAATCCCGATATACATGCTAAAAGGTACAACTTCCTTAAGTTTTGTCCATGAGTGTATCTTTCAGAGTTATTGTCGGTATCCCGATATACATGCTGAAAGGTACAACTTCCTTAAGTTTTGTCTATGAGTGTATCTTTCAGAGTTATTGTCGGTATCCCGATATACATGCTGAAAGGTACAACTTCCTTAAGTTTTGTCCATGAGTGTATCTTTCAGAGTTATTGTCGGTATCCCGATATACATGCTAAAAGGTACAACTTCCTTAAGTTTTGTCCATGAGTGTATCTTTCAGAGTTATTGTCTGTATCCCGATATACATGCTGAAAGGTACAACTTCCTTAAGTTTTGTCCATGAGTGTATCTTTCAGAGTTATTGTCGGTATCCCGATATACATGCTAAAAGGTACAACTTCCTTAAGTTTTGTCCATGAGTGTATCTTTCAGAGTTATTGTCTGTATCCCGATATACATGCTAAAAGGTACAACTTCCTTAAGTTTTGTCTATGAGTGTATATAAAATATCATTGACGCTGATCCTTGTTTGGTTACTTGAACTTACTAGTGAGCTTAGACTTTTGAAAGAATAAGAAGTAATTGAAGCGATTTTTTCTTTCTTTCAGAAAAAAAGTTCCCAATGTGAGATTCGATCCCGGGACGTAGCTGTCTTAATTCGACGGTTTGTATCATTCCTCCACCGAACTCCATAGCAGTTTTAAAGCGCGTAAACAATAAGAAGTTTAGAGGGGAGCTATGTCAGGACTGTAGGGCGGTTACGTTCTGGGTTTTCTATATTCAGATAGAGATTGGAGATGTGGGTAGGATCAAACACTAACAGGAGAAACAAGACTGATAAAGCTTAAATTTGGTTTCGGTTTTATATTGGTGCGCAGATATAAAATCTGATGGTGAATTTACTTAAGAATAATCATTTCAAGATGTCAGACTCAAAAAAACATAGCCGCAATAAGAAAAAAAATCACGCATCAAACCAATATTTTGCACATATTACAGGGGGAAAAAGAGTAAAAAGTAAAAAAAAGTAATGTATCCTTTTAAAAGTTGTCAAATTAATTTCATAGGTATGTAACTCAAATTATGTAAATATATTGTCATATATTTGTAGAAGAGTTCTTAAACTCGAAAGCTTTTGCTAATTTGAATAAATTGGAAAAGAAACTTCTTGCAGAATAGTTTATTAAACATTTTAAAGATGTATAGGTGGTGTAATTTTCTTGAATTTTGAGTAATTTGGCGTTTGTTTAATATCACCATAGATGTCATTGTTATAATGTATTGTTGCCATCATTGTTGGTGAATACTCAGTCAAATGTCCATTTCTCCGGAAAGTGTTTCTGGAAATTACCCTCGCTGTAAACATTTGAGAAGATTAGTTATCTGGGAGTGAGGCCTATCACCGTGTTGTGCTTTCTCGGCGTTTCTTTCTGCAAGTCATTGTAGGGATGTGTTTGTAGGATTGTGTTTCTGGAGATAATTGTAGGGATGTGTTTGTGGGATTGTGTTTCTGGAGATAATTGTAGGGATGTGTTTGTGGGATTGTGTTTCTGGAGATAATTGTAGGGATGTGTTTGTGGGATTGTGTTTCTGGAAATAATTGTAGGGATGTTTGTGTAATTGTGTTTCTGGAGATAATTGTAGGGATGTTTGTGGGATTGTATTTCTGGAGATAATTGTAGGGATGTTTGTGGGATTGTGTTTCTGGTGATAATTGTAGGAATGTGTTTGTGGGATTGTGTTTCTGGAGATAATTGTAGGGATGTGTTTGTGGGATTGTGTTTCTGGAGATAATTGTAGGGATGTTTGTGGGATTGTATTTCTGGAGATAATTGTAGGGATGTTTGTGGGATTGTGTTTCTGGTGATAATTGTAGGAATGTGTTTGTGGGATTGTGTTTCTGGAGATAATTGTAGGGATGTGTTTGTGGGATTGTGTTTCTGGAGATAATTGTAGGGATGTTTGTGGGATTGTATTTCTGGAGATAATTGTAGGGATGTTTGTGGGATTGTGTTTCTGGTGATAATTGTAGGAATGTGTTTGTGGGATTGTGTTTCTGGAGATAATTGTAGGGATGTTTGTGGGATTGGGTTTCTGGAGATAATTGTAGGGATGTTTGTGGGATTGTGTTTCTGGAGATAATTGTAGGGATGTTTGTGGGTTGTGTTTCTGAAGATAATTGTAGGGATGTTTGTGGGATTGTGTTTCTGGAGATAATTGTAGGGATGTGTTTGTGGGATTGTGTTTCTGGAGATAATTGTAGGGGTGTTTGTGGGATTGTGTTTCTGGAGATAATTGTAGGGATGTTTGTGGGATTGTGTTTCTGGAGATAATTGTAGGGATGTTTGTTGGGTTGTGTTTCTGGAGATAATTGTAGGGATGTGTTTGTGGGATTGTGTTTCTGGAAATAATTGTAGGGATGTTTGTGGGATTGTGTTTCTGGAGATAATTGTAGGGATGTGTTTGTGGGATTGTGTTTCTGGAGATAATTGTAAGGATATTTGTGGGATTGTGTTTCTGGAGATAATTGTAGGGATGTTTGTGGGATTGTGTTTCTGGAAATAATTGTAGGGATGTGTTTGTGGGATTGTGTTTCTGGAGATAATTGTAGGGATGTTTGTGGGATTGTGTTTCTGGGGAGATAATTGTAGGGATGTTTGTGGGATTGTGTTTCTGGAGATAATTGTAGGGATGTGTTTGTGGGATTGTGTTTCTATAGATAATTGTAGGGATGTGTTTGTGGGATTGTGTGTCTGGAGATAATTGTAGGGATGTTTGTGGGATTGTGTTTCTGGTGATAATTGTAGGGATGTTTGTGGGATTGTGTTTCTGGAGATAATTGTAGGGATGTTTGTGGGATTGTGTTTCTGGAGATAATTGTAGGGATGTTTGTGGGATTGTGTTTCTGGAGATAATTGCAGGGATGATTGTGGGATTGTGTTTCTGGAGATAATTGCAGGGATGATTGTGGGATTGTGTTTCTGGAGATAATTGTAGGGATGTTTGTGGGATTGTGTTTCTGAAGATAATTGTAGGGATGTTTGTGGAATTGTGTTTCTGGAGATAATTGTAGGGATGTTTGTGGGATTGTGTTTCTGGAGATAATTGTAGGGATGTTTGTGGGATTGCATTTCTGGAGATAATTGTAGGAATGTGTTTGTGGGAATGTGTTTCTGGAGATAATTGTAGGGATGTTTGTGGGATTGTATTTCTGGAGATAATTGTAGGGATGTTTGCGGGATTGTGTTTCTGGTGATAATTGTAGGGAGTTGTTTGTGGGATTGTATTTCTGGAGATAATTGTAGGGATGTTTGTGGGATTTTATTTCTGGAGATAATTGTAGGGATGTTTGTGGGATTGTATTTCTTGAGATAATTGTAGGGATGTGCTTGTGGGATTGTGTTTCTGGAGATAATTGTAGGGATGTTTGGGGGATTGTGTTTGTGGAGATAATTGTAGGGATGTTTGTGGGATTGTGTTTGTGGAGATAATTGTAGGGGTGTTTGTGGGATTGTGTTTCTGGAGATAATTGTAGGGATGTTTGTGGGATTGTGTTTCTGGAGATAATTGTAGGGATGTTTGTGGGATTGTGTTTTTGGAGATAATTGTAGGGATGTGTTTGTGGGATTGTGTTTCTGGAAATAATTGTAGGGATGTTTGTGGGATTGTGTTTCTGGAGATAATTGTAGGGATGTGTTTGTGGGATTGTGTTTCTGGAGATAATTGTAAGGATATTTGTGGGATTGTGTTTCTGGAGATAATTGTAGGGATGTGTTTGTGGGATTGTGTTTCTGGAGATAATTGTAGGGATGTTTGTGGGATTGTGTTTCTGGAGATAATTGTAGGGATGTTTGTGGGATTGTGTTTCTGGAGATAATTGTAGGAATGTGTTTTTGCAGAGAAGATTTAAGGGGTGTTTTTAGGGAATGATTATATATATATGGAGATGTTTATAGGGATATGTTTGCGGGTGAGATTGTAAACATATTTGTAGAAGAGAATGTAGGGATGATTATAGGAATGATTGTAGGTATTAAGAAAAGGTATCTCCGGATTCCAGTACAATTACACTTTTTAACTATTTTTTCAGATTGCAGGTTTGTTTGTAGGGATATTTGTAATAGGCATAGGGATATAATTGCAGTAGGTATAATTGTAAAACGATGTTTTATATATATATAGATAAGGTCTCTGAAGAAGTATAGACAAGTCATTAGCTTCCACTTGCAGCCAACATTCCAGGAAGTCCCGTCACACGGCAGCGTGTCATCACTCCATCCTCCCGTGTGACCCTCGGTGACATCACGTCTGCAAATTTAGAAAGAATCGCTTTTACTCAGCTTCCCGATAAGATAAAATAAGAATGCGGATTTTCTATTATTGCATCAACTTATCAAATTTGATTCTTCTATTGTTCCATGTTCTCTGTACAGAAATCTCTTTAGGAAAATCGTAATCTTTACATCGTATCAATTAGGCAAAAAGGTTTGAACTGAAGACAAAAACGAATCGGTGATTATATATTTTGTACTATTATTATATGTAACTATACATTCATAGACAAAACTTAAAGAAGTTATACCTTGTAGCATGTATATCGGGATTCAGACAATAAGTGTGAAAGATATTATAGTGACCTTTATTGAAGACACATGAGATAACCAAGTGTGAACAAAATTTCTTCTGTCTCCTTAAAAAAAGACAAATGACACCAATAATATGAAACTTTCTCGAGTTTTGTAATGAGTGTAACATCTTACAATGAAGAGACAGAGGTCTTCTTCTTCTTTCTTATCTCCACTCAATCATATATCGGGTATCAAGTTTGTAATGCTTGAGACTTTTGATGGTGTCTGCTGGGGATGAGTAAGGCTCATCAATGGATGAATCAATACACTCAATAATGTGTTAGAGACCGAGGTCATGGTGGGTAGTTAGCGTCTGCTTTTACTGAGAGTACACCACATGTCTACATATATGGAAAACAGACATTTGCACTTGCAAGTATGTTAGAGCCCCTTTTAATTATTTGTCCTCACTGGTGAGGTTGAATTTTTGCAAGAATCGGAGATCATTGAAGACATTTTTTTCTTTAGTAAAAAGGTACCCAATGTGGGTTCGATTCCGGGTTGTGGAAAAATCGACGATGTATATATACCATCCTCCACATGTATATAGGTTGGGTACATCACATATTTCAAGTTCAAGGTACAAACGGAGGGTTGGTGGAAGGCTGGTTAAACCGTTTGGTTTTCGACCACTACGACCCGGGTTCGATTCCCACATTGGACACTTTTTTTATGTTTAAAAAAAAATGCTCCAATGGCCCTCCGATTCTTGCAAAAGTCCAACCCCACCAGCGAGTTCAAGTAACCAAACGGGGCTCTGGCACATTTGTAAGTGCAAAGTCGAACTGCTTTTCACATGTGTAGACATGTAAAAGCAGTCGCTAACTACCCACCATGATTATCATGGCCTGTACCCCGTGTACTAGGGATGAGCAAAAAAAAAAAAAGGTACAAAAGTATTGAGATAAGTTTCTCCTGATTATTTCTTTGGACAACGTGTGTCATTTCATCTGGAGACATTTTAACAGATTCTGGGTCTCATTTAAACAACTGACTTTACAGAATAAAGGTGTGGAAACCTTGAAACGGGTATTTGCCCCCAACAGCCTCCTTGTGAGGAGGAGACACCTGTGACGGTATTGGATCATATTCAGCATCTAATTTCTTAGAGTGAAAGTATCTTTGTTTCTCCTTAAGTCACACACACATACAGCTTTATTAAGACCACCGGTCTTATACAGATTCACTACAGGAAGGAAGCATAGATGGAGCTCCTATACTACAGGTAGCACAGAACCCAACAACAGCCTCCAGGTCCGACATATGTCCTTAAGTCTTGCCGATACAATTAGTGAAATTCTGACACGGAAACATTCGTATTCAGCCTGTTGAAGGATGTTTTTATCCGAAAGCTCGCCAAGCTTTTACCTTTTCAATAAAGAAACTTGTTGCCGTTATCTTTTATCTCTTCTTAGAAACATCTGAAGCGGTGCTGTACCTGTCATTCCGACATGTCATATCTTAGAGTGAACACGGGTGTATGGGACTGTGTTTCTCCCGTAGACTTCCTAAGACATTGTATGGGATTCCTATGGCACTGTACAAGTACTCATTCCAACATGTCATATCTTAAAGTAAAGGTATGCATGTATTTTGTTTCTCCCGTAGACTTAGAGTGAATAGGGTGTATGAAACTATGTTTCTCTACCGTAGACTTCCTAAGACATTGTGTGGGATTCCTATGGCACTGTACAAGTACTCATTCCAACATGTCATATCTTAAAGTAAAGGTATTCATGGATTTTGTTTCTGCCGTAGACTTAGAGTGAATAGGGTATATGAAACTATTTTTCTCTACCGTAGACTTCCTAAGACATTGTGTGGGATTCTTATGGCACTGTACAGGGACTCATTCCAACATGTCATATCTTAAAGTAAAGGTATTCATGGATTTTGTTTCTACCGTAGACTTCCTATGACAATGTGTGTGGTTCCTATGGTACTGTACAGGTGCTGGGACTCATTCCAACATGCCATATCTTAGAGTGAAGGTATACATGGATTTTGTTTCTCCCGTAGACTTCCTATGACAATGTGTGGAATTCCTATGGTACTGTACAGGTGCTGGGACTCATTCCAACATGCCATATCTTAAAGTAAAAGTATACATGGATTTTGTTTCTGCCGTAGACTTCTTATGACAATGTATGGGATTCCTATGGTACTGTACAGGTGCAGATAATCATCCCAACATGCCATATCTTAGAGTGAAGGTATGTTTATAACTAGGTTTCTCCCGTAGACTTCCTAAGACATTGTATAGGATTCCTATGGTACTTTACAGATGCAGAGAATCATCCCAACATGCCATATCTTAGTGAAGGTAGGTTTATAACTAGGTTTCTCCCGTAGGCCTCCTAAGGCATTGTATGGGATTCCTATGATACTGTACAGATACAGGTACTCATTCCAACATGCCATATCTTAAAGTAAAGGTATACATGGATTTTGTTTCTCCCGTAGACTTCCTATGACAATGTGTGGGATTCCTATGGCGAGACATCTGTACAGGTCACATTCCCCAACACCTTGTCTCGGGGTGAAGTAAAGAAGTCTTAGTGTTGCCGAGTAGTTGATGTTCGACACTCCGCGTCTACAGTCCGTCAACATGATCCTAATCTAATCTCCACGTGTCGAATCAGGTGGCAGACCTCGCCTAGAATCCCCAGGTGTCGAGGCTACATCTGTCAATCTCTTTCTACAAAGGTACCTACACAACTTTCTATCAATACCTTCTCCTGTTCATAAAGCTGTTCGAATAACTGACTACGTTGAGTAACTTTGACTTAAGATTCATACCTTGATATCCATCCTAGCGAAACCGCTGGGAGGGTTCACCACTGATGAGTAAAGGCCCTCCCTACCCACTTTGTCAGCTAAACACCTCTTTGGTAAATTGTGAAGATTCCATTGTAGATCTCATGGAAAAAGGTGCGCCCTAGGCTGTAGGGGGCCATTAGCCCGAAACCATGGTCTCCAAGTGGACGCTTCTCAGTTTGCCAAAGCTGGTGTTGTGGCTTTGTCACTGACCTGAAGGCCGCTAGTTTGCGATGACGGTGAATAGATGGCGTCTAGATTTGATGTCTATTTTGACGGGAGAGGTGACCTTTATCTTTATAAATCATTATCCTCCCGGGAAAATTTCCATTATTCTGCAATTTATTATGGTTATCGGGGGGATGAGCTTTCGAAAGATTCCGACTTTCCTTTTGACAAAAAAACTTATAAATAGATAAATAATCATTATCAAATTTTAAAAAGTACAGAAGATAAATTGTATTGGAATAAGATGATAATTAAAAAAAAAACATCTCTTGATCATATAATTGAAAGTTGCTGATGGCCAATCATCAGCCATTTAAAAAAATCAACGATCAGTTGATATTTATTCCGATAGATGGTGCAAGCCATCAGCAACTTTCAGTTCTACATCTGGAAAAGTTTTCATTAACTTAACTAACCCATAAAAGAAGATGTTGGATCTTTATTTAAATAAAATTTAAGTAAAGTTTAAAACTTTTTGTTTTTTGTTTTTAAATATAAATGTCGAATGTTAGATTTTAGACGTACTTTATGATTCACGATATTCGTGTCCTGATAAAGACAGTATATTGTTCACCGAAGTATCGTAAATAAAATAATACGTCTAAAAATACAACAGGCATCTATTATGATAAAAGTATACGTTCTATGGATTGTGAAATTTCTTCAAATACACCCAATTTTTTTTATTTTTTGGTGAAGATAAACTCTAAAGTCTTGAAAGCTTATTACCACAATAATTATAATATAGAAAACTATTGCATAATATTATTTGTAATTTTCTAATTCAAGATTTATTTTTTTTAATTTCTAAATTAAAATATTTGATATATCTATATTAATAAAATGCTAATTTCATAAGTGTTGTTCACTAAAAACTTTCGTTACAATGCATCAATTTCGACCAAATTTTCAACATTTATGTAAAACGAGATGGAGCAGGTTTTGCTTAACATCAAAATATTTTTCCCTAACATTAACATGCGTAACTTCGCTGTTATCGATTAAATACAAAAAAAAAAATCAACAGAGTTAATTTTTTTAATATATAAATACAAAAAAAAATCAGCAATTCATTCAACTCAATCTAAAAAAATATTCAAAACAAGCAATTTTAAGATAACACCATATGTAAAACAGTCGGCCAAGAAAACAACAACGATATTACATCTTTCTCACATATTCACACACAATCTTGATTAATAATTAAAACTAATCTTTAACATTGTTTATTATACTTCATAATATATAATATTCGTTAGGCAAACTTTCACTCGGATAAAACCCGGGCGAAGCCGGGAACACATCCGCTAGTATATATATACTAGCCGAGTGACCCGGGCAACGCCCAGGGTTTACCCAAAGGGCCTGCAGAGACTTTAAAAGTATAGAGGGTGGCTTAAAAATCGCAATGGGTATATTCAGATTTCCTAGAAGCAGCATTTCAAGTAAGGATAAGTAAAAATACTTTCTAAGTATAAATTCGTTAATTCGACCATGTTTTGATTTCCAGAACCTATGAAATTACAAACAGTAATTCGACAATACCGATAATTCGACCCCTTGCGATAATTCGACCTTGATTTGATTTCCCAATCTCTGGCCTATCAAATAACAAACGGTAATTCGACAATATTAATTATTCACCACTTCTGATAATTCAACCATTTTAAAATGCAAATTTCGACGATTGATGTTTACTTACAACTTTACTAAAAAAAAGGTATTATAGATGCGAGCAACGAAACATTTTGAACCCATATAATGCAAATTCATATCCTCACTTATAGGGTGTCAAGCCTAAAGGATGCGAATTCATGTCCCTGATTTCTAAAAATTAACATAAAATTGTAGGCTACCAACGCGAATTCGCGTCTACTGGGATCTTTTCCCATACCTTCTTGCCTATTTATCAGTGGGTTGGGTTGGGGGGGAATGTCAGCTGTCCCAATGTACCTGTAAAATGTCACATGCGACCGAGTTCAAGCAGCCATTATTTTTATTTATTTCAAGCTATATAGATTACATTAAAAGAAAATATCATTTTTTAAACATGTTATTATATGAACAACTCGATTTTCATACGGCCCACTGGACCATGTAACTCTGGAATCATAAGTGCAAAAACAGACATCCCTAAAGGACTCCTTTAAAATATCTTTATGATTCTTTTTTAATAATATTCTTAAACATTTTTAATTTTTTTTTCATATTTATTAACTTTTCAATATAGAAAATAAGATAACATAAAAGGGATAAATTCATTTAATGGACCTCACTAAAAACTGCATTTCTAGCCGAGTGACCTGGGCAAAGCCCCAGGTTTACCCTAAAGGCCTGTGAATGGGCAGGATAACCATATGTGTGCCATTGCAAAGATCCTAAATCAATGTATAGAGCACTGGGGAAAATAGGTTTTTTTTTTTTTTGCTTATCCCTAGTACACGTGGTACAGGCCATGATAATCATGGTGGGTAGTTAGCGACTGCTTTTACTGTAAGCGCACCACATGTCTACACATGTGAAAAGCAGTTTGACTTTGCACTTACAAATGCCAGAGCCCCGTTCGGTTACTTGCACTCGCTGGTGGGGTTGGACTTTTGCAAGAATCGGGGGCCATTGGAGCATTTTTTTTTTTTTTAAACAGAAAAAAGTGCCCAATGCGGGAATCGAACCCGGGTCCTAGTGGTCGAAAACCAAACGGTTTACCCAGCCTTCCACCGACCAAAAGTCAAAATAATAATAAATATTTTATGAATGAACAAATAATACAAAAAATTGCTTTCAGGTGAGAAACTATAGGCATTGGTGAAAACTTTAAAAAATTATATTGAAAAAAAAAAAGAAAACAAATATTAAAAGAAAATTCAATACAACACAACTATATAGCAAATACAGCCATTATTTCTAGCCGAGTGACCCGGCAACGCCCCGGGTTTAGCCTAAAAACATGTGAAGCGCTAGATAACCATATGTGAGACATTGCATAGATCCTGAATCAATGTATAGAGCACTGGGGAAAATAGGTAAATAAAGACCAAAAATCAAAATACTTAATTATAAATATTTTATTAGTGAACAACTAATACAAAAAAAATCCTTTCAGGTGAGAAACTATGTTGTTGATGTTTCTTATCCCCTTGTGTAAAGATTACACGAATTCCATGATCTCATGGAATGGGGTATAGGGGTGCAGCTTTCGTTGATCATGGCACCATGATCCAGGCACACTTTGGTGAAAGTCTGACTTTGCCTGTGATTTGAGGCCATTCCAAATATGGAAGCCTTTGTTTCTGACTCTAACATGAGCACAGACGCAGCTCCTCCGTATCCCTGGAGTGGAACCATTGCTGAGGTCCATCAACTGGGTCAGTTGAACTCAGGATTTTTAAAGAGGGAGTGTCCCTCCTGGTTACAGCATCAAGTCTACCAGAACAAGACTTGATACAATCGTGTAGAGAGTTTACTGTACCTCCCAACAATGTCCACTGCACCACAGGCCAGTTACAGAGGGGTAAGCATGGGAGGTGTGAGAAACTATAGGCATTGGTTGATGAGGCACAATTTGGATTGTAGATTATAAACAAAAGGTAATAAGACCAAATCCAAATATATAAATAGTGTGTGACGTTTCGGTAACAGCGTTGTTACCATCTTCAGACAAAAGTACTGAATGGAAAAAAGGAGCCTACAGCACCCGGTGTTCCCAGGTGGTCACCCTCCCAAGTACTGACCGAGCCCGACGTTGCTTAACTTCGGTGATCGGACGAGAACCGGTGTTTTCAACGTGGTATGGCCGTAGGCCATAGTACTTTTGTCTGAAGATGGTAACAACGCTGTTACCGAAACGTCACACACTATTTATTTATTTGGATTTGGTCTTATTACCTTTTGTTTATAGGCATTGGTGAAACTTTAAACAAATTTTTTGGAAATGAAACAAAAAGTAAAAGAAAACAAATCTTAAAAGAAAATTAAATACAACACAACAATAAACCAAATTAGACAACATAAAAGGCATACATTCATTTATTTGAAATGAAAAAAAAAAAATAAAAGAAAACAAATCTGAAAATAAAATTGAATACAACACAACTATATAGCAGATAAGACAACATAAAAAGGAAAAATTCATTTAAAGGACCTCATTAAAAACTATATTTCTAGTTTTATAAATACGTGGGTTCAACTTTACCCGTATGCTATTCAAAGTTCGCACACGTGAAAAAGCCACATAGAGCTGTCCATGAGTACACGGGCTCATGTAGCAAGAGACCCACTCTAGCAAAGGTTTGGCCTTGAGCCTGATTAATAGTCATGGCAAAAGCCAACCTTAGTGGAAACTGACGCCTCTTCAGAATGAAGGGAAGGTTGGTATCTGAAGGAGCCAAAGATATTTTTGGCACCAATACAGTTTGTCCAACTTTGGTCCCTGTCAGTATTTGTGCTTCTAGGACATGAGAGCGCATGCGCTGGATAACCATACGTGTGCCATTGCAGAGACCCTGCTTAGGATTCAAATTTCTAAGGAGCATAACAATAGCACCAATCTTAAGGTTTAACCGGTGTGGAGGCATTCCTGTGGGAGTAAGGCTATTAAGGAATTCAGTAGGGTAGTTATTTTGTTCCTCCACATTCTCACACTCGACACTGTCAACACTGAGAAAACACTGACTCCTGTTTGGTAAGCGATCCAAAACTTTTTCATTAATCTCTAATGAATCTGTGTTTTTTGGCGTTAAAATCACAGACTGGCTAAGGGCGGTAATATCACCATAGGAAGAACCAAATATTTCCTGCACCAGGTCAACCCCATGAAAGATACAGCTTTCTGGAAGAGAAATGAGGCCCTGTTGGTCTGTAGGTAGATCACCATCACCAACTTTAAGTAACCATTGAGAGAAGCTCTGTGCATCAATACCTGCTCGCATATTCTGAGTAAGGCGCAAGATCACAAACAATGGCCATAGCTTGCTTTGCTTAATGCAAGCAGCAACAATTTCAGCTCTTGAAGCTCGAGGTACCACAGGTAGCACTTGGCGAAAGTCACCTCCAAGAACAACAACCTTTCCGCCAAAAGCAAGGTCACAATGCATAATGTCCTTTAGGAGACGATCCACAATTTCAAGTGCTCTGTAGTGGGCCATAGGAGCCTCATCCCAAATAATTAAGGATGATCTACGAATAAGCTCAGCCTCAGAACTATTGGCCGAGATCGCAGCTACAGAATTCTCAAGCAAGGGAATCGGCAGCTTAAACCTGGAATGGACAGTCTGGCCACCTGACAAAAGGGTAGCCGCTATTCCAGTGGAGGCCAGCGGAATGACAATTTTTCCAACGGCTCTAACACAATGAATTAGGGTGTTATAAACATAAGTCTTGCCCGTACCACCAGGCCCATCAATAAAAAAGCAACGTGGATTTACATTGAGGGAATCAACAATTGTGTCAACAATTGACTTTTGATCTGGTGTAAGGGACCTATACATTTCTGTCCCAATTTGCAGCTCTGCATTAACATCAAGGTGATCCTCTCCTGAATCAAGAAGTGGGGTTAGGGGTGCAGGAAGTCCATAATGGTGGCAACTGAGGCGATTTTCTCTCAGCTGGAATTCAAGCTCTCTGAGAGTCATCTGTTCAGCAGCTGCGTCAGATGTTGCACGAGAAAAGTCCTCACTAAGATACCCCTTGTATTTGGTCCACAGTGATACAGGGTCGGTAGGAATATTGTAGATGAGAATTGTCGCAAAGAGCTGCCGCAGTTGACAAGGCATTTGGAACAAAGCCGCCTCAGCTAAGCATGCATCCCATTCAGAATCATCAGCCAATAATCCACGGCGCTGGGCAGCCTCTTTAAAAGTGGAGCAAACAATATCATCCACAGTTCGCAAATCTTCAAAACTCTGAGCACCTGCAACATGTAATAGTAGAAGCCGGAGGTGGTAACGCTCAGAATCTTTAGGATTCACTGAACACATACGTCCAATGCACAAAGCCCCACCCCGAACTCTAGCACTCCATTGATTCTGCCTGAAAACATAAGCGGAAGGTATGTCTCCATATAAAAGTGATCTTGCGGATACATTAACACAATTGAGCTGAAACCAGGCAGTCAGAGTTGTGCGTCTGCGTGAGGCATTTTCAAGAGCCTGTTCTTCACTACCTTCAACAAAATAGACAGATTGAAAATTAGGTAGATGAACAGCTAAGCGACATATGGTATGCGAGTGAGCATGCAAGCGATATTCAAACATTCGCCACATTGCCTCAGGAGCACTTACATACCGAGCGTCAAGAAAGTTTTTGATTTCATCATGTGCCCTGCTTTCCATATCTAATTCTCCAACAGACACTTCCACCTCAGCCCTGTCGTGTCCCTTATATACATACTTGAAAAGATATTTGACACTTTTCACAGAGGCACAGACCTCCACATTAATGTGAGCATTGAACCTAACCAGCAGATAGGGGTTATAGGGAACAACCCAGCGGTTATCCACCTCGTGAGTGCCCACAACTAATGTCTGGCCGTCATCTCGACGTCTGTAGCGAGGATAGCCATTATTGTTAGCCTCAGTCAGCTGCAGGAATGATTTAGGGAAGTCTTTAGTACACTTGCCATCAGACATGCATGGTGAGTGAAGATTGAAGTTTCCACAAGGACCATGGATCATATGTTTACGAACCATGTCATACAGCTGAACCTGCATAGTAGGGCTAGGAATTTCTGCACAAACCAATCTGTCAATGGCATCCCTGTCTCTAGGCTTGTCTTCTTCTCTAAGCATAAACAGCATGTGGGCATGCGGTAAACCGCGTTTTTGGAACTCAACAACATGCACCCGAGCAATGACCACTCCCAATACATGCTGACTAACAATCTCGTGCAGTAATTGTTGTAACTTGAGATTGAAAACTCTAGCCACCAGATCCGGTCTATCAGAAGGATTCTGGTTAGGAAGAAGATTTTCAACAATGTCAGTCCAACGTGGGTTACAGGTAAATGTCACGAATAGGTCAGGTCTTCCAAACTTTCTAACAATGGCCATTGCATCCTGATAGTTTTGTTGCATGGCCCGGGAACTCCCAGGAAAGGAAGATGGAAGAATAAAAATACGGCCTATTCGCACACCCCGAGAATGTTCCTGCTCATGGATATAATCCATCAGACCTTGATATAACTCCACCCTAAGCAGGGACTGATTTTGGCGAATATAGTTCAGGCGATTGCCCTCTGTTTTAACATAGGCATCAACAACATATTGCTGAAATAGTCTCCTGCCATAGTGAATGGGCGAAAAGCCAGGTCTGATGGCCAACCTATAACTATAGAACTGAAGCATGGTAACATGGTTTCTAGTGCTTGTGCGCATGTTTTCTTCATGTAAGATTCCTATTGCCCAACCAGGATCACCGGCAGGAAATAAAAGAGGGTATGTCATTGGGTCACAGTTAGGATTAAGTGGAGAAATACGCACTAAACCACAATCATGCGGAAAAACAGCAATATCTCTGTTAGAAGGTACATGGCCATCTTGATCAACAAAAATGGCCAATGAAGGGCTGAGCAGTAAGGGCAGACTATATCGAGGCCCCCAATAATATATTCAGTGGGAACAGGAGAAATAGGATTAGGGGCGTTGTTCCCGCGGCGAGTCCTATAAGCGAGTCTTCCACGGCCTCTGCGAGGCATGATACAGAAGCCGCTGAAAAAAAAAAAGCTAAACTAAAAACCAAGTTGAGCAAATACATGTCAAAATAAATTTAATGTAAAAGATCTCAATATAAACAACATATTAAATTGCACAGTGCAAAAATGTAGAAAATTGTATGTATCATATAACATTTTATCATATAACAAATTAAGTAATCAACAATTGATTATACAAATAAATAATTAGCCTCTTATTGAGAAAAATAAAGATGCCAAAGACATTATGAAAGATACTGCAAAAAAGAATTATGAAAGATACGGCAAAAAAGAAAACCAGAAACAAAAAATTGAGCAAAATGTAAAATTAAAAACTATAACAAAGAACCCACAAATTAATTTAATCAGAAATACAAAAAAGACGCTGAAAAAAAAAGGTAAAATAAGAACCAAGCAGAGGAAAACTATAAAACTGAAAGCCAGGACAGGCATAAAAAGAAAATTCCAAGCATGTGAGGAAACAATTGATGAAAAAAAAAATGTGCAAATAATATGTATATAAAAAAGCAAAGCCCAATTCTAAACCCAAATATTTTGTTTATGAGAAGAACATCAACATATTGCATGATTATGGCAGTCCATAGCTTCCCTGACAAAAATTCACCAAAAAAGTTAAATATTCCAAAATAAGTAAGGCACTTTTGCAGCCGCCCTGACAAAAATTCACTAAAAGAGTTAAGTATTCAAAAAAATATTTTGGTATATATATTGCTAAATGTGTAACAAACATGTATATGAAAAAGCAAAGCTTAATTCTAAGTTTTAATATTTTTTTCAATATACAGAAGAAATAAGACACAAAAATGGAGCTAAATTCAAATGAAAAACTATAACAAACAGTTATAAAAGATAATTATTATAGAATAAAGTAATAATTCAATCTACAAATCGAAAAATGTATATATTTAAATGAAAAACTAAGTTTCAATATTTTTTTTTAATATACAGAAGAAATAAGACACAAAAATGGAGCTAAATTCAAATGAAAAACTATAACAAACAGTTATAAAAGATAATTATTATAGAATAAAGTAATAATTCAATCTACAAATCGAAAAATGTATATATGTAAATGAAAAACTATAACAAAGTACTTACATAATCAAATTAATCAGATATATATATTATTTCAAAACACATTTCTACGGAATTTCAAAACAAATGATTGATGATGATAAATGCAAAAAATCTACGATTGTAAAATAGATTAAATTAAAAAATAAAAATAACTGTTAACATTAGGAAAATAAAAACAGGCCTATGACACGAAGAAAAAAATAACGAAAATTTTGGTATATAGATTGTTATGTGTAGTTCAGAATCTTCGGAGGAGATAGCTCAGGACTTTACAATGGAAAACTCTGTTACGGTATTATCTATATATAAGATAAACATTTAATTCGGTGAAAAACAGAATTAGTTCATATTATCCCCATAGATGGCGTTATCAATCTTTTAATATGCAAATATATGGACAGAAGATATTTTTGTAACCATTTTACCACCTTATCTATATTCATATTATCTTTTTTGTATATGTCTTGATATGAGAAGAACTTCCAATATGAGAATTCGAAACTATTATAGACACGTAAGATTCTTTTAAAAATTCAACAATTTTCTGCTGCGCTTACTGTAATGAAAAATTAATGGGAGGGCCTGACTCATCAGTGGTGAACCCTCCCAGTGGTTTCGCCAGTTTAATCTACCATAATTACAAATATGAATTATGAAAAAGGCATCTCCTTATCGTGCAACTGAAAGTTGCTGATGGCTTGCGTATCTATCAGAATAAATATCAAGTATTCTCGTTGATTTTTAATTATTCCAGAATTGGCCAAATACCCATTCTTGGTTAATCAATAAAAGCTAACCACGGACGCGTTTCGGGCTGTTGGCCCTCATCAGCGTGGTGCAAGCTGTACCTCAATGACCAAAAAATTGGTCATTCAGGCATCCTGAAAAATCATGAGACGGGTAGGTAATTGAGGCTGTAGTAAACGAACAAGGAGAGCTGTGTTTCCACAAAATATGGAACCAAGATGAATGGTAGGAAGTGTGGAATGAAATGATTTTTAGTGATCTACCCTCACAGAATTTGGCAGGATGACCGGGCGATCCACTTATCTGCTGTCTATCACCGCAGAAGATAAAGTGTTATCTTGGGCAAATGAAATTTTTGTATTATCCCTAGCAGGGAGTTGCCGGGCTAGCTGACTTATCGTTCGGCTGCTGGAGATTTCCGCCATCTTTCTGCACGTCGGCTGCCCCAGAATTATTTAAAATGATTTCATAGAGGTAGATTTTGCCTTAAATATTTTTACAATTATCTACAAAAAGTGTTTTTTTTTATATATATATTCTAAAATAATTACTAAAACGCAAGATTTCGAGTTATATAACTCCTTTGTATATGTATTTAAAAACATTAGAATAGATATGCAAATAAGGCAATTCTTCCGTCCACTCGTCCATAATGGTGAGCTGGACAGCCCGGGTAGTTGGCGTTCTGGGATCTCTTTCTTATGTAAGCACTAGCCGAATGACCCGGGCAACGCCCGGGGTTTACCCGATTAAATGCTTTTATTCAAATACTATTCGTTACAATTATAAATTGGCGCCGTGGATGTCATTCTTGTATAATATATAAATGAGTTTTAAAAATTGTAAAAAAAAAAAAAAATGCATCGGCCGGGAATCGAACCCGGGGCGCCCGCGTGGCAGGCTAGCATTCTACCACTGAACCAAAAGCAAACGGTGACAGAATTAAGAACGCATGACGATGATAACTGTATATTATCCGTGACAGAGGCCACGACAGACGGTCGTGACTATATATATTAATTCCAACTACGGGGATTCCAGATGCTACAATCCATGAACTGCCCTATTTTAACAGCACACTGCTCTGTTGAATCTACCAAGAAACAAACTGGCCTGGAAACACTTGTTGAACTGGTTTACTAAGGCAAAAAATACAGGCTTCTAAAATGTAGGACGACCCTGGTAGTTGGCGTTCTGAGCTCCAGGAGTTACCTGGGATCTACTACGGCGATTCCAGACGACTCCACGCCTTGGGCTGCCCTATTTCAACAGCTCTGATATGTTTAATCTACCACGAAACAAACCAGCCTGGAAAACTCTTGGTGAACTAGCTCACTAAGGCAAGCAAGACCTAAACCGCAGGACAGCCTGGGTAGTTGGCGTTCTGCGCTTCAGGAATCTGGCATCCACTACGGCGATTCCAGACGGCTACAATCCTTGGACTGTTCTCTTTCAACAGCATTGTCCTGTTAAATCTTTCCCGAAACAAACCGGCCTGTAGACACTTGGTGAACTGGCTCACTAAGGCAAGCAAGACCTAAATCGCAGGACAGCCCGGGTAGTTGGCGTTCTGCGCTCGAGGAACCTGGGATCTACTACGGCTACACTCCTTGGACTGTCCTCTTTCAAAAGCACCGTCCTGTTAAATCTACCCCGAAACAAACCGGCCTGGAGACACTTGGTGAACTGGTTCACTAGGGCAACCAAGACCTAAACCGCAGGACAGCCCGGGTAGTTGGCGTTCTACGCTCGAGGAACCTGGGATCTACTACGGCTACACTCCTTGGACTGTCCTCTTTCAAAAGCACTGCCTTATTAAATATGCCACGAAACAAACCGGCCTGGAGACAATTGGTGAACTGGTTCACTAAGGTATGCAAGAGAGACTCCTAAACTACAGGACAGCCCGGGTAATTGGCGATCTATGGATACACTCCAGGAGTTACCTGGAATCTACTACGGCGATTCCAGACGGCTACACTCCTTGGACTGTCCTCTTTCAACAGCATTGTCCTGTTAAATCTCCCACGAAACAAACCGGCCTGGAGACACTTGGTGAACTGGTTCACTAAGGCTACCAAGACTGACTCCCAAACTGCAGAATAGTTCGGGTAGTTGACCATCTATGGATACGCTCCAGAAACCTAAGTTACCTATATCTTGCTTTCTTATGTAAATAACTTAGAAATTGTTTTGATAAAATTGCTTTATCGCATAACGCTCCAGGATTCCAAGTTACATCAAGAGATAGAAAACGTTGTCATCCTGATGTTTATCTTCCCTCAATTCTCTACATGCCAATATGCAAATATTGAATTAGATGTTAACAAAAGTTTGTTGCAAGTTTTTCTCTAAACACCTCAAACTCACGCTGGTAGAGATGTCCCCATTATATGACCACGAGGTCACCAACTTGGCTCATCACTGCAGACGATCTTACAAAGATTTGTCAGACGATTAGATACCACTGAACCCTTGCAGACGTAAACATCACGTCTAGACCACGTCGTTTGGTGTATTTACACCAACTATACTTTGATATATATCATTCTGACCGCTTAAATAAACATTTTAGATGGCAGAACACCATCTATCGGAATAAATACCAAATAAACTTTGAATTAGGTATACAATAGAACCTCCCTGTAAAGGACAACACCTAATTGCAGAGCCAAAGTGTCCTTTAGAGAGAGGTATCCTCTTACCTGAGGGTTGCAAAAAGGTAAAAATGGTAATTTTGCAAATGCCCTCACACTGATAAAACGGTGTTTACCTTACAACCCTGAACACTCGGATTTTCCTGGAAAATCTCTTGAAGATTTCTTGAAAAAGCCATGGTCCACTTGTGCTATGTGAGCAGAAGAACTTAAATTGACTTGTTCCATATGTAAATACCTGTTTTCTTTCCTCTTTTCGCTCTCCACTTATCCCATCCATATTTCCAAAAATTTTTAATTTTATTTATTTATTTTTTAAAATTCTTCTTATTTCTTTATTCTTTCTTATAATCTGTATATATTTACCATATGTATATATTCTTTCACCATTTTTATTTCCCACTTTCTCCGTTTTGTAACCCCAAGGAGAATCCTCTGTAAGACCTGTGTGTCTTAATAAAGGCTTTTGTGTGTGTGAAAAAAAAAATTGCAAATGACAACTGTCCTTTATAGAGATGTGTCCTTTAGCGTGAGTGTCCTCTCATGGAGGTTCTACTGTATTTATTAATATTGGCTAACCCATTTTCTCTCTTTCTCTCTCTCTCTCTCTCTCTGCGCAAGGATGACACGCAAAATCTTGAAGCGTTCTCTCTCTTTCTCTCTCTTGATAAATCAATAGAAGTTAACCACCCACGCGTTTCGGGCTGTTGGGTCTCGTCAGCGTGTACAGACCATGATTATCATAACGAGTATAAATTTGCGGTTACTCTAAGTAATTCTATAATTATAGTCTTAATGTGATGATATGGTGCCTGTTCTATTCACGCTCTAATTGGTTCTTTACTATCACGTGATCTTTATCAGCCAATCAGCGTGTAATGATTTTAATCGCAGTAAAAACAGTAGAAGGGGTGTATTTAGTTGAGATATCTCTCGCTAGATGGCAGTATATGACGCAACACAAGATTTACAAAGGGTTGTAAAGATAAGTCATCAAGCCGACGAACGCTATCTGTCGCCATTGTGGAGAGGACTGACTTATAGAGCTTGCCAGGGTCGGATGGATTACTGAAGAAAGACTTCGAAATTATTCTATAGAGACAAAGGTCGCCTCTCCCGTCAAAATAGACGTCAAAACCTGACGCCATCTATTGACCGTCGCCGCAAACAAGCGGCCTCGGGTCGGTGACAAAGCCACAACACCAGCTTTGGCAAACTGAAAAGCGTCCACCTAGAGACCATGGTTTCGGGCTAATGGCCCTTGTCAGTGTAGGGTGGACTTTTTTATTCCATGAGATCCACACAGGATCTAATGGAAATTATTGCTATAAAAATCACACAATAACGTAGAAAATGAGAAAAGACAAACTTCAGGATGGCAATTTATTTAATGCAAGCACAAAAATCAATATTTATAAGATACAAGTTAAGCAATGTGCGAAGTTTCCAGAGTAACATAATATAAATAATATAAACATCAAAAAATTAATTTTCTGCACATCAAATATAATAAATACTTTGTTACAATTTTTGGTCAATGTGATTATTTTTCCATTATTATACCAGAATAATATTGTGACAAAGAAATAATTTATTATATAATTTAATAATACAATATTTCCGTTTATCATTACTCTTCACAATTCATCATTTCATACCTCATCCCTAAGGTTAGAAATAATCGTTATTTTTTCTTAAAATAAATTTTGATTTTTCGTTGAGAAGAAACTCATGCGGGATAATCTTTAAATGTCGTTTTACAATTTAATTTAATATTATTCAATAAAAATATTCAACAGATTATAAATATATATATTACTCTGTATTTGTGAAATCATCTTTAAAATATTTCTTTGCTTGCTTGTTCAAGATTACCTAAATTGATTGACCAAACCGTAGACCACCTCCTCTTCACTTGCCCAACCTTCCAATACCAAAGATTCCAGACAGCCACTCTCCTAGGTATCACCAACATATGTCCAGCATCCCTAGAAAATCTCCCAAGAAAGAAATCTGCCTGGCGACACCTCATTAATTGGACTTCCACTGGCATTGTATATAAATCCAAGAAGACTTAGGTCAGAAGGACATCCCGGGTAGTTGGCGACTTCTGTACGCTCCAGGAACCTGGCTTACTTAAATAAATAATTACCTAGCTCCAGTTCCAGTTCCAAATAACTTTATTGGGTGCCGCTCAAAAAGAGCAACCTAGATCATCATATTTACAATATACTGTGGGGGATGTACAGGGTTTGTTCATTTACAATTATAATTTATATTGATGTCGTTGGGTCCGGATTCTCAGGTCCTTGGGGATATTGTTCTTGAGAAGGTTTTGTCTGGCTTGTTTGATATTCAAGGTGGGTTTGTTTTTCCTTTTTTTTTCCACTTTTCGTCATTCTGGCTTAATTGATGGAGAATTTGTCTAGGTTTTAAATTTCTTATATTCCTGTACTCCCTATCTGTAGATAGTTTGGTTGATGTTTTAATAATTGTCGACTAGTCGCTGTGACGTCATCAATAAATACTTTCACATCTCCAGATATACAAAGACTTGATTTCTACGCTATAATATTTCTCTTGGAAATTGTCTTCAAGTATACTAGGATACATTACTCAAGTCCGAATTACATCAAAGCTTTCTCTTTAAAGACGATCACCTTCAAATAAATCAAAAATGAAGCCATTTATTGCCAGTTTTGCAGAATAGAACTACAAACGAAACGTCCCACTATCTTTCCGAATGTTTTTATATGGAGAATGAAAGGAAATACATTTTGAAGGTTATTAATCAGATGTATGTTTAATTAATACAAAGCAATAACACGCCATCTATATATAACAAATGAAAACATTAAGACGCGAATGTTTCTTTTCACAAATAAATCAAACTTCTACTGTCCTTACTGCGATGAAAAAATATATTGGGAGGGCTTGGCTCATCAGTGGTGAACCCTCCCAGCGGTTTCGCCAATTTAATTAACCAGACCGCTTCTTTATATCTTTAATACTGAATTGTATCATTCTGATTTTATATGCTATACTGAAGATATTATTATATATGCTGCACTTTCAAAGAAGCGTTCTGGTAGATGAAATTGGCGAAACCGCTGGGAGGGTTCACTACTGATGAGCCAATCCCTCCCAATATTTTTTCCTCGCAGTAAGGACAGTAGAAGTTTGATTTATTTGTGGAAAGAAACATTCGCTTCTTAATGTTTTCAATTGTTATAGATGGCGCGTTATTGCTTTGTATTAATTTATGCCTAACCGGCCTTGTCTTTATTGTTTGCGGAAGAGCATTGCTCGATGCAAATATTTACATGTAATTCTACTGTCCTAAAAACTTATGTTCATAGTTTGCTTAAATACCATTTCTAAGATTCCACCATTCAGTATAACATATAAAAGCAAAATGATCCAATACAGTATTAGAGCTCTAAAGAAGCGGTCTGGTGGATTAAATTGGCGAAACCTCTGGGAGGGTTCACCACTGATGAGTCAAGCCCTCCCAATATATTGTTTCATTACAGTAAGGACAGTAGAAAAGTTTGATTTATTTGTGAAAAGAAACATTCGCGTCTTATTGTTTTCATTTGTTATATATGTTGAACCAGTTCAACTAATTATATAAAATCACATCAGAGTAGAAAACATAGCTATAGAACTATATAACTATCATAAAAAAGTCTTTGGAAAAAAAATAGTCTCACAAAATAAAAGTAAAAACATGTATATGTAAAACAACTATCTCTTCTCATACCCTTAATTATGTAATGTTGGATTCTGCGCTGCCTGGAGTATAAGAGCTCCATCTATGCTTCCTTCCTGTGGTGAATCTACCACCATCAACATATATATCGTAATTTAAACAATGTGATGTGTAAGTAATAAAGTATGACGTCTTTTCTAGTCGTCTCAAAGTGACACCAGCTTGCCACCGGACACCCGGGGGGTCCAGAGAGGGACAAAGAAGGGGCGTTTGGTCCGGATGTTGACAGTTAGTTAGGTTACAAGGGATATTTTCGGACAGCCCCGATCAGTCTAGATCCGTTGTCTCCGCGGCTTCATGCAGGACGCCGAGCTTTCCTCAGTTAATCCTCAACTTTCCCTTGGTCCTGGTGCCACGTGAGACGTACTAGGAGAGCGTCTTTTGATCCCAAATTTTGTCCTTACTGTCCCGTGCGGACTTCCCACTCTGCACGCCTTGCCACTCAACCCCGACTGCTTCCAACTCACTTGTTGTCTTACCCGGGTTTACGACATATATGTTATGATTATTTTTGTTTTGTATTTGAAAAATATAGAATTGGAGGTGCAGTCGTAAAATTGGAAATAAATTATTTACCTATCAAGTAGTTTTTATTTTGAATTACTTGAGGCAAATTATACATAAAATTATTTGTCACAGTAATATAGAATTTATAAAATGAATTCTATATTCGTGATTTAAAAAATATATGTAGGTTAACTATACATATTTACAACAAATTTCAAAAAGTGATGTGTTCTAAATCTATGGTCAAAAATGTAGAACATTCAATGATGAAAATAAAATACATGTTTTAAAAAATAAAAAAAATTGCATTTTAGATTATATAATATATACACACATATACATTTGATACACTTTTTCATGTTTGGACACTACCGTTGGATAATATTTGAGCAATTGACTTGACTAAAGATGGATTTTCGGCAACCATTAATGCAATCCTCATTTTTGTAGAAAAATAAATATTTCGAATGCGTGAATGTTTTTAGCTTTTGTGTGTATTTAGTTTATGTTTCATTTTGTTGTTAAAAATATATTTATGGCCACAGAAAAAAAAGAGGACTGCATTAATGGTTGCCGAAAAACCATCTTTAGCCAAGTCTCAAATATTAATCAACGGTAGTGTGTCCAAACACGGAAAAGTGTATCAAATGCATGCCCCGTTCATGAATTCATCGAAATATACATACATCTTTATTAAGACCACAAGTTATTTTAAAAAGGAGTTATCCATGTTGTCTTCAATCATATAAACCCGCTTGTCTGTCACGCTACCTTCTATACCATAAGACAGTCTGTCTGTCTATCATCCGAATGGCAGAATTGACTGATGACCACTCAGCACAAGCCATAAATCTAAAGCAGAAGATAAGTACTGGAGATAAGATTGGGACCCCCGGAGCTATTTATAACTTCTGACAACTCTACCAAGAGATAATTGGATCCTAACTACCACATTGTCGAACTACCTACCCACATCTCCAACGTTCCAGCGTATCAACCCTGGAGTCATCGTCAGACATTTATTAAAATCAAACTAAAATATTTATAAAACGACATTTGAAAATCATCCCGCATGTGTTTCTTTTGAATGAAAAATAGAAATTTATTTTAAAGAGAAATAACGATTATTTCTAACCTTAGAGATGAAGTATGAAAGGATGAATTGTGAAGAGTAATGATAAACGGAATAATAAAGTGTCTAGAGATGTGGGAATAAAGTTTTATTTTTCAACCTTTCAACAATTTTTTTTTCTCTTTATCAGAAGAAATAAAAATACAAACACACAAAGCTTTATTAAGACCACCGGTCTTTTACAGATTCATCACAGGAAGAAATAATAGATGGAGCTCCTATACTCCAGGCAGCACAGAACCCAACAACAGCCTCCTGGTCCGACGCATGTCCAATGGCCACACGTTCCTTCGTGCATACGTCATGGTTAGCGTATCACTGAACAGACGAGTGTGGAAGAAGAAATAAAAATAAAGAATTTGGCATGGTGTTAAAAATGCTTTATTTCTTCTGATGAAGACAAAAGATGTTTACAAATATAGATAAAGAATTCTTCCTGAATTTAAATTAGACGAAAAAACATGGTGAAGGAAGACGAGTTTCTTTTATTGATGCATAGGTGCAAGCTTTCGGGTAAAAACCCTTCAACAGGCGAGCAATGAAGCGCGACTTATATTTTATATGTGTACCATAGTTCTTATAAGTCGCGCTTCATTGCTCGCCTGTTGAAGGGTTTTTACCCGAAAGCTTGCACCTATGCATCAATAAAAGAAACTAAATAAAAGAAACCTTTATTAAGACACACTGGTCTTACAGAGGATTCTCCTTGGTGTTACAAGACGGAGAAACCTATGAAAGTGGGAAATATACAAAGGGATAAAAATGGAAAAAGATTATATACATATGATAAATATATACAGATTATTATTTGAATGATCCTATGGAAAATAAGAATATGGATTTGGAAATATGGATGGAAGAAGTGGAGAGCTAAAAGAGGAAAAAAACAGGTATTTACATATGGAACATACATATAATGGAACAGTCAATAACTAAAATAATACAACAGGTTTTTGGAGTTGAGTTTATTTTCATTTTTATTATAGAAGTCTCAAGTTTTCGGGGATATATACCCTCTTACAGGAGTACATAAAAGGGAATAATAATATACGCCGTTCCAAAAAGAATAACTTTGTCTTAGTGTACTACATGATTATAATTTTATTTCAATTTAAAGCGCTGTCATACATATATTTTATATATTATTTTATTATTATTAATTATATTTATAAACATGAATATTGTATATTTTAGATATTTTAAATTTTATAGCAGTTGTACATACTCGTGAATTGATACGCGAGCATCTCAAAACAATCTTGTTCCCTGAAGAAGTTTGGCGAGTTGCCACACGAAATATTAAAAATAAAACTTTATGATCCAAAATAGGCATTTTTAAATAATATATATTTTTATATATACATATTTTTAGATATATATAATACTATTTAGATATTTAATTTATAGATTTTTATAATATTAAATAGATTTTTTAAATTAAAAAGGCATATATTGGATCAAAATATCATTTATTTTACCAATATTTCAGTTGGCTGAATGCCAACCTTTATCAAGGTGTTATAACATATTTAATGTGTGTCATATGCTATAACACCTTGATAAAGGTTGGCGTTCAGCCAACTGAAATATTGGTAAAATAAATGATATTTTGATCCAATATATGCCTTTTTAAATAAAGATTTATTTATGGATTGCTCTCTCTATTTTCAAAATTATATATATAATGTAAATATATATATATATATAGATGGAAAATTTGCCGGGAGGAAATTAATCCATGGAAGCAATGATCGCCTCTCCCGTCAAAATAAACGTCAGAATCTGACGCCATCTATTGACCGTCGCCGCAACTAGCGGCATCGGGTCGGTGACAAAGCCACAACACCAACTTTGGCAAACTGATAAGCGTCCACCTAGAGACCATGATTTCGGGCTAATGGCCCTCGTCAGTCTAGGGCGGACTTTATTCCATGAGATCCACACGGGATCTAATGGAATCCTCACAGTCTATCAAAGAGGTGTTTTGCTGGCAATGTGGCTGGGCCAAATCTATTGGCAAAACATAGATGGAAAATTTGCCGGGAGGAAATTAATCTATGGAAGCAATGGTCGCCTATATATATATAATAATTTTAGGCCGTGAATAGAATAGTCATATGATGTTAGTGCACTATATTGTTGCACCAAGTTGAAGCTTTGCAGGATCGTCGACCTTGGTTTCTTCCTTCTTGGTGTTATACACGTTTCCCGAGCGGGTTTCCATATTAAAAGTAAATAAATAAAAATTAAATAAAAATAAATTACCTTTCAAAGTTATTGGGTTTATTTATTCGTTGTCTTCCTCGTAGGTTGCGATCCGCAGTCTTCGTCTAGGTCCTCTCCCGCTCCAATAAGCAATAAAGATATATGTACAATAAATATTACAAAAGGAGTGAAACTATAAAAAGGAATGATGCTAATCTCTAAATATTCAGTTTCAAATAAATATTAAATATCATAGAATATTTTGAATAAATGTAAGGCGCATTAAAATTGATGTAACACTTCCCCCTCTCCAGAAGTTGTCACGTCCTCGTGAATGACCTCATCCATTCTCTCATAATAAGGCTTGATTCTTGAAACATGAACTATCAGAGGGTCTTGGCCCGGATTATCTTTCGGTTCTATTAGATAATTGACGCTAGACATCTTTTTTTTATATTCTATATGGACCAAAATATTTTCTCAGAAGTTTCTCACACTTTCCTATTTTCCTAATTGGTGTCCAAACTGCTACTAATTCTCCTGGTTCGTAGCTTCTTTCCATGTGTTTCTTGTCATAGTTCTTTTTCATTCTTTCTTGAGTCTTTATTGTGTTGTTAATAACTAATTTTCTTGTTCTGTCTATTTTGTCTAAGTGATGTTTTATGTATTCATCATAATCATCCTTATCAATGTCCACCGAGATATTCCTGTCGTCCAAAAGAGACGTGGGTTCTCTTCCAAACATCAGGAAAAAGGGAGAATATCCTGTGGTTTCCTGAATTGTAGTATTGTAAGCGTGAGTGATGAACGGGAGTACTTCGTCCCAATTCTTCTGATCAGTGTTCACATACATACTGAGCATATTGATCCATGTTCTATTTAACCGTTCTGTCAATCCATTAGTCTGGGGATGATAGCTCGTTGTGAAGCAATGTTTAATCTTGCACAGTTTCATCACCTCTTCCATTAAATTACTGGTAAATTGAGAGCCCCTGTCACTAATAAGATATTGTGGTGCTCCGTGCCGGAGAAAAATATCCTCTACTAGAAATTTTGAAACTTCTTTCACTGTTGCTTCCGAGACTGCTTTTGTTTCTGCATATCTAGTGTAGTAGTCCGTCAGCACGATTATCCATTTTTTCCTGTTTTTCGTAGATGGCAATGGACCAACAAAATCAATTCCAATTCTTTCGAAAGGAAAGTTGGCTGGGGGAATGGGCTGTAGTAGTCCAGAAGGTAATTGGTTTGAGCCTTTTCTACTTTGGCAAAGGTGACACGTCTTAACGAATTCTGAGACATCCTTTAGCATGGATGGCCAAAAGTATTTACTCTTTATTCGGTACATGGTTCTGGCGACACCCAGATGGCCATTCGACATATGATTGTGATATTCTTTCATAATTTCTCTCTTTTTCTTCTCTGGAACCACAAGCAACCACGCCCTGCCTTCAGGGTTCGTGTTTTTCTTAAAGAGGCATCCATCTTCTACTTTAAAGTTTTGCGCAATTGATCGCCTGCTTCCATTAAGGTTTTTCTTAACACTTTCGATAAACTTATCCTCTTCCTCTGTTATTTGATTTAAAAATAGCCTTCCAAAATCCTCATCCCAATCAGTTTCTGGTAAGGGTCCCCTAGATAAGCCATCGGCGTCCAGATGCTTCTTTCCTGATTTATGTATTATATCGAAGTCATATTATTGAATTTTTAATGCCCATCTTGCCAATCGACCTGTTGGATCCTTCAAGTTTTTGATCCAGCATAAGGCGTGATGGTCTGTTACTATTTTAAAGTGTCTTCCATAAAGGTAGGGCCGTAATTTTGACATTGACCAGACAACGGCCAGACATTCTTTTTCAGTTGTTGAATAATTTTGCTTCGCTTTACTTAGGGTACGACTCAAATATGAGATCACCTCTTCATCACCGATGTCTTGGACAAGTGTTGCACCTATGCCGATGTTGGACGCATCAGTATGAACATAAGTAGGCGCATTTGGATTGAAGTGACCTAAAATTAGTGGACTTAATAGTGCTGTTTTTAGGGTTTGAAACGCTTCCTCTTGTCTTTCTGTCCAGTTAAAGGATACACTTTTTTTATAAGGTTGGTCAAAGGGTCAGCAATTTTTTAGAAATCTTTGATAAATTTTCTATAAAAAAAATATGAACACATTCCCAAAAAGGATTGTACTTCTTTGACCTTTTTGGGCCGAGGAAAATTTCTGACAGCTTTGATGTTATGTTCCGCGGGTTTTATACCATGTTTGCTCGTTATATAGCCGAGAATGTTCAATTCTTCAAAAGCAAATCGGCATTTTTTGTCGTTTAACCTTAAATTAGATTCACGAAAACATCTAAAAACAGCTTCAAGTCTTTTGAGGTGCGTTGGAAAATCCGGGCTATATATGATAACATCATCCAGATAACACAAACAAATTTGCCATCTCAGATTTCCAAGCATATTCTCCATATTTCTCTCAAAGGTAGCAGGCGCGTTACAAAGTCCAAAAGGCATCACGTTGAATTCATATAATCCATGCGCTGTAGTGAAAGCTGTTTTCTCTTTGTCTCTTTCTTCGACTTCAACTTGCCAATATCCAGATCTGAGGTCTATTGCTGAGAAGTATGTAGATCCTTGGAGAGTATCCATAACTTCGTCTATTCTAGGGATCGGATAGACATCTTTTACCGTCACATTATTCAGTTTTCTGTAGTCCACACAAAATCTGTATTTACCATCTCGCTTCTTGACCAATATTACTGGAAAAGACCAGGGGCTAGAAGATGGCCTAATTATGCCTTCTGTAAGCATCTCGTCAATTTGCTCTTTTATAATATCTCGTTCTTTAGCCACTTACCCGGTAAGGCTTGTGTTTAATTGGCTTCGCGTCTTCTGTGTCTATCCGATGTTTTGCCAAATTGGTTCTCCCTAATCTCGATGAAAAAAGATCTCCATACCTTTCTAAAACTTGTTTTAACTCCTTCTGTTCCTTTGGTGAAAGATTTTCGTTTATTTGGAATCTAGGTTCTTCGTTCTTTTCTACCTCTCTTTTTCGACTCACATTTATTTTCGCTGGACTACTTCCAAAAGCCAATGTTTGGTCTTTCATTATTTTTAACGGTCGAGGATACGGATTAGTTATCCAGATGTGTGTTTCCCTATTTATAACATTGATCAAGCTTCTTGCTAGACGAAGTCCATTTGTTTGAAACATTTTGCTGCTCTCCTCGATAATATATTCTCCATCCTCTGTTTCTACCAATGCCTTGATCAATTTCATGGAACATTCCGGTACAATGGAATCCTTGGCACTCTTTATTTTCAACATTTCAAAATTGATTTCGTCATGATTATTCGTCAAATCATATTTTATAGTTTCTTGCTTACAATCTATTTTTGCGTTCATTTTCTTAAGGAAATCTCTCCCAAGAATTAATGTCCGTAAATGCGTTTTCAATATCACAAAGTTGTGTGATAATGTTTCGTCATCAATTTTTATATTTAAAAATATACTTCCTACCATGTCCAATTTTTTTCCATCGGGTCCTGCACAAATTTTTGCGAGTTTACTTATACCATGGCCTGTATCGAGGGCCGTTCTGAGGTCGACCACTGAGAGGTCAGCACCTGTATCAACCAAAGCTTCAAAAGTCCCTATCTTGTCCACATTAATTTTTAATTTGTATTTAGGGTCCAACTTCTTGATTCCGTTTATGGTCGACTTGCTTTGATTGACAGATTCAGGCGCGACGCTTAGTTTAAATCTTCCAACACGGAATATCTATTCCGGGTAGGAATATTTGTCTGTGTGCTATGACATACATCAGCATAAAGCCGAGGTCCTGATTTCTCTGATATTTCATTCATTTGGAATTTCTCTTCGACCTTCTCTTGGGTATCTGTTGGATCCTCTTCTAGGATTCTTATAAACTTGACCCTACAATAACGGGCCACGTGCCCTGGCTTGTTACACTTAAAGCAGATTGGTCTTCCATCTTCCGTCCTATTTTTGCTCACTTCTTGGCTTTTATTGTAGGTGTTTCTCTGAAGGTTTGGTTTCGGCACAAAGTTAGGATTATAAGGACGTCTAGGGGTAGAGGGCTGGGGAAAGTTGTTTCGATACTGTCTGGGAGTAGGAGGGGAGTCGTTCTTGTAATTATTGGAAACAGGGGCTTTGGGCCTGGAAGTGGTCTGGTAGTTTCGTGCGGCAGTCGGCGGCACGTACCTCGATTGTTGTTGAGGTCTAGAATAGCGTGGACCGTTATATAGGTTTCTGGATTTCTCCACACGTTCCCGATACTTCTTTTCAAAAGAATCCATTTTCTTGCACACGACAAGAAGGTCATCGGTCGTTTTAGGAGGATTCAGGTAGAGCGCGAATGAGTACTCTTTTTTCAGTCCTCCAATAACATGTTCAATTTTTGTTTCTTCTTCCATTGCGGGGTCAACCTTGTTGCACAACACTAGAATGTCTTCCGCGAACCTGATTGCTGGTTCATTCCAGTGTTACATTCTGTTGAGCTTCATTCTAAGTTCTTCTTTATTCGAGTCCAAAGAAAAATCCTGAATGAGGCGGATTTTAATATTTTCCCAGCTCGTGAAACTAGCTTTGTGTAAATTCAACCAGGTTTTAGCGCTTCCCGTCATGTTCATGGCGGCATAACGGGCAATTATGTAGTCTGCCCAATGATAGAGGAAACCAATCTCTTCGAGGGATTCTATCCATGGGCGAGGGTCTTCTGTCCCACCATATTTCGGAATTTCTATATTGGGGTTCAAAGCAACTTCAAACCAGACTTCTCTACCAATTGTTGCACCAAGTTGAAGCTTTGCAGGGTCGTCGACCTTGGTTTCTTCCTTCTTGGTGTTATACACGTTTCCCGAGCGGGTTTCCATATTAAAAGTAAATAAATAAAAATTAAATAAAAATAAATTACCTTTCAAAGTTATTGGGTTTATTTATTCGTTGTCTTCCTCGTAGGTTGCGATCCGCAGTCTTCGTCTAGGTCCTCTCCCGCTCCAATAAGCAATAAAGATATATGTACAATAAATATTACAAAAGGAGTGAAACTATAAAAAGGAATGATGCTAATCTAAATATTCTGTTTTAAATAAATATTAAATATCATAGAATATTTTGAATAAATGTAAGGCGCATTAAAATTAATGTAACAATATGCTTGTTCTTGAAATTTCTCTCAAATAAAGTTATCCATAGTTTAATATGCCGGTAATTTATATTCAAATAAATTCGAAAATATCGATTAAAAATTAAAACGTTAGTTATTAAAGTGTAAAAGGTTGATCTTAAAATGTAAAATGTTTTCATTAAAGTGTGTAAAATGTTGCTATTAAAATTTTAAAATGTGGTATTATTAAAGTGCAAAACGTTGTTTTATTATAGTTAACCTATATATTATAAAATATTGTCTAAGAGCTTAAAGTGCATTCTGTGTAATAAAGAATTTAGCCATATTTCTACATTACATTTTTTATTGACCGGCACTGGAGTAAAAGAGAGGAATTCTCCGTCAAAAGATTGGTTATGGAAACAATTCGCCATATGTTCTAATGGAAAAAGTAGTCAAAATCAAACCCAATACATTAGCTTTTCATAAATTCTGGAAAACAGCACAAACAATAGGCGCAATACAGTTGATGGATTCAACTTGAAGAAAGGTCGATGTTAATCTTACCTTTATGTAAATAACTGCTATGTTTACTTCTGTTTATCTATATGGGAGAATTCTGTATGGGACTAGTGTCCTTAATAAAGGCTTTTTGTTGTTGTATCATACAATGTTGTAACAAAGTATTTATTAATTTTATTATTTTTATTAACAGAGTGGTCATTTTTTTTATGTTTATATCTTGCTACTCTGTAAATTTCCCTCGTGACTTATCTTTTGTTTACCATTCATAGTTTGTTCTTGCCTGAAATAAAATTGCTGTCCCCTCCTGAAATGTTTGTCTTCCCTAATTTTACACATGGCAATATTGAAGCTATTTAGATACAGTGGATCCTTTTTGGTGTTAGAAACATCTCACTTCTTTCGCTCAGAATTTGTCTGTTTGTCTATTTATTTATATAAAAAATAATGATGGAGTCAAAGGATTGAATATGTATTTGAGGTGATTTGCATAATTCTGTGAAATACAGAAATCATTGAAGTTGGAAGAAGAGAAAATGGTATGATGTCCTCGAAATGTTGGTTGTTAATCGATTCAAAATCGGTTCAAAATCACTTTATTAGGTACCGCTCAGCAAGAGCAACCTAGTTCATGATAATTGAAACAGTGAATAATATGTGAAGTTCACATATTAAACAAAATGTTAACGCGGGATTCAATCCCTGTTCATGACTGTCGGGAATCGAGGGTGTTACCCACTCGTCCACCGACTTTTTTTTTTTTTTTTGGTTGTTAATAAAGATAACAATAAACATTGATAAAAATAAAGATTTAAACAAACGGTTTACATTATTATATATTGTATGTATTTTAAATTGTTGAAATGTATTTATACAATCGTAAACAATATTTACATATTTGCAAGTCTTATTGATGGTATCTTACCGCCATCTGGTGAATAAAATTATAACTATTTTCTATTTCTGCTGGTCAAACACACAATTCTCTTAACACATGTATATTATTAATTATAAACTTAAAATATTCATTATATTTAAAACATCGTTTTTAATATTAAAATAGCAAGAATATATATACACCTATCCCCCGATTTACACGGTACTTGTTTTACACGTTTTCGCTTTTACACGGTTTTCCAAATAAGTTTTTTTTTTATCGCACTATACTAAATGCTACTGTGATTGAACACATGCGCTGTGTACACATCTCACGAGGAATCCCGAGCTTATGTGCTGACTACATATTTCAACCTGTCAATGCATTTTATTTTTATTTCTGTGTACACCTATCCCCCGATTTACACGTTTTTCTCAGGAACGTATCTACCGTGTAAATCGGGGGATAGGTGTATTTTATTTGAATCAATTATTTATTTTATATTTAAATTCGTAATTTTTCATTTATTATAAATAAGAATAGAAACAAACTCACACCTTCTGAATATGGTAGACCAGTGTATAAACAATATTACTATTATAGTATATATAATGTAATTTAGTATTCCTCTTATTATTATTATTCGTTTTTGAATATTCTTCATGCTCGTTAATTATCAAATTAGTAAATTTTCATCTCAAATTCTTTGCCAAATGCCCAAGCTTCATATCCAAACAAAAAGACTCCTCCTCCTTCTTCGTTCTTATCTCCACTCAATCATATTAGGGTATCAAGTTGTGACCCTTGATGGTATCTGTTTGACAACCATCATGCCTGGGTGAAGTAGAATGCATCTGCCTTTGTCATTAAGACTGGAAGCACTACACAGTGGCAGGCCGACTTAGCTCCAAAAGAAATGGCCGCCTCTGACATGAGGAACAGACGCCATGTGCAGCTGCTCCTAACATGGAGTACAAATGCTGCTCATCCTGTATTCCTGGATTAGGAGCCCTTACAGGGTACTATCAGCCGGGCCAGCTGAGCCCAGGTTTTTTAGTGAGCTTGTTACTGCTCCCCCTCCTCCTTTTTCATCCGGGCTTGGGACCAGCAAAGGCGGAGTTACAAAAAGACTTATTATGCGAAACATTTTAGCAATATATTTTAAAGTGTAATATAAAAATATTTTTCTCTCGAATCTTTTTGCTTTTTATAGAGAAAGCATAGTTTGAATTTACAATTCTGACTTCGAATTCTTTGTGAGAAAAGCCATGGCCGTGAAGACTTTGTATGTTTGTTGTATCTACTCAGTCAATTTGGATGCAATGTTCCAACCAGTCTGGCTGTCTACCATGTAACTCTGGCACCTCACAACCAAGTTGTGTTGTAGAAATAACTCCAGGACTGTACTCCAATGTACAGATCACAAGTAAGTCCTTCCCTTCTAACCTTCTTTTTATACCATCTGTCTACCACTCATGTGACATCTTGACATCATTCTCATTTGCTACTGTACAACATCATTTGACAATTCTACGCTCTCTATATGCATCATATCTGTACCATTATCGGCGAACCACTCTTGTACCATCTTGTACCATGTCATTATATACAATCAATTTACATCCCCTACCATCTATATGTACCATCATGATGTGTCATCTTCACATCATCAAATACTACAGAACACCACCCTATCCCTATATATAGTCACGACCGTCATCGGCCGCCTCTGTCACGGATGCGCGCGCACAGGGAGGTCACGTGCTCGCCGGCAGCCAATAAAAATTTAAAAAAAAAAAAACTCCCTTGGGCCGGATTTGAACCAGCGACCTAAGGATCACCGTTGTAACATCTACAGTCCTCCGCTCTGCCAACTGATCTATCGAGGGATACAAACTGTATGAATAAGTTTACCTTATAAAGTCAACTAATCCTATTTCTACACAAAATGTATATATATAGTCACGACCGTCATCGGCCGCCTCTGTCACGGATGCTCCCTCGAGCCGGATTTGAACCAGCGACCTAAGGATCACCGTTGTAACATCTACAGTCGGGTAAAACACGGGCGTTGCCCGGGTCATTCGGCTAGTACCATCTATATGTACCATCATGATGTGTCATCTTCACATCATCAAATACTATTGAACACCATCCTATACCATCTATATGTACCATCATGATGTGTCATCTTCACATCATCAAATACTACTGAACACCATCCTATACCATCTACACTGCGTGACATTGAAAATGGAACACCAAGAAATAGTGGCCAGAAAATTATGCAAATTTCAGGGTAGACGCGCCTAACCGAGTTATGCAAATGATGTAAAATGCGCAGCTCTCGTGCGCATATGGAGTAAGATATAAGGGAAGGAACTTGCAGAAAGGACAGTATTCGTGTCGTTATTTCTTCAAGGAAATTCATTGTAGAAATTTTGTTCTTGTGTCAAAAGACACGTGTAATAACAGAGAATGCCAGGTCATCGTAAACGGAGGCAGTTCAAGCAGACAGACGCTTTTACGAGGGGCATGGTGATCGGACTGAAAAGGGCAGGTTGGTCCATACGTCAAATCGCAGCTGATACACACCTTGGTGCGTCCACGGTGCACCGACTGTGGAGAAGATGGTTGGAACAAGGAAATGTGGCAATTTATAGGAATGTCGGTGCAACCAGAGTGACGTCAGCACGTGTGGATCGGCGTATCCTTCGACAAGCAGTGGCGGCCCCACAAGCCACTTGTACCGCCATCCTGCAACATGTGCAAGACACCCTAGATCATTCCATCTCGACCAGAACCATTTCCCGTCGATTGGTTGCTAATGGCTTGCACTCATGCCGTCCGCTAAGAAGACTGCCATTGACCCCTCCGAATAGGCGCCAACGTTTGGAATGGTGCCGGGCTAGATCGACGTGGATGACGGAATGGCACAGGGTCGTGTTCTCAGATGAGTTGCGTTTCTGCTTGTCCAGTGATAGTCGCCGTGTACGCGTGTGGCGTCGACGTGGAGAAAGGTCCAATCCGGCAGCAATTGTGGAACGCCCCACCGTGCGACAACGTGGAATCATGGTTTGGGGCGCAATCGCGTATGATTCCAGGTCACCTTTACTTCGTATTCAGGGCACTATGACGGCCCAACGATACGTTGATGATGTGCTGCGACCGGTGACACTCCCCTACCTTCAGGGGGTACCCAATGCCCTTTATCAGCAGGATAACGCCCGACCGCACACTGCTCGCATTAGCCAACAAGCTCTGCAAGATGTACAGATGCTTCCCTGGCCACCGTACTCTCCTGATCTCTCGCCAATCGAGCACGTCTGGGACATCATTGGACGCCGTTTGCATGCCTTGCCACAGCCGCGTTCAGAAGACGAACTGTGGCAAATGGTTGAGAGGGAATGGAGAGCCATCCCTCAGGACGCCATCCGTACTCTGATTGACTCTCTACCTAGACGTGTTGCTGCGTGCATCGCCGTCCGCGGTGGTCCTACTTGCTACTAAGCCGACGCCGTTCTCGCTCTGTATTATGACTATCATTTTGAAATAAAGATCACTTATTGTTCGTCCCTGTCTCTCTCTGTCTGCCGAGTTTCATCACTTTCTGGCCACTATTTCTTGGTGTTCCATTTTCAATGTCACGCAGTGTATATGTACCATCATGATGTGTCATCTTCACATCATCAAATACTACAGAACACCACCCTATACCATCTATATGTACCATCATGATGTGTCATCTTCACATCATCAAATACTACTGAACACCACCCTACACCATCTATATGTACCATCATGGTGGGTCATCTTCACATCATCAAATACTACTGAACACCACCCTACACCATCTATATGTACCATCATGATGTGTCATCTTCACATCATCAAATACTACTGAACACCATCCTATATCATCTATATGTACCATCATGATGTGTCATCTTCACAGCATCAAATACTACTGAACACCACCCTATACCATCTATATGTACCATCATGATGTGTCATCTTCACATCATCAAATACTACAGAACACCACCCTATACCATCTATATGTACCATCATGATGTGTCATCTTCGCATCATCAAATACTACTGAACACCACCCTATACCATCTATATGTACCATCATGATGTGTCATCTTCACATCATCAAATACTACAGAACACCACCCTATACCATCTATATGTACCATCATGATGTGTCATCTTCACATCATCAAATACTACAGAACACCACCCTATACCATCTATATGTACCATCATGATGTGTCATCTTCACATCATCAAATAATACTGAACACCACCCTATACCATCTATATGTACCATCATGGTGTGTCATCTTCACATCATCAAATACTACTGAACACCACCCTATACCATCTATATGTACCATCATGATGTGTCATCTTCACATCATCAAATACTACTGAACACCGTCCTATACCATCTATATGTACCATCATGATGTGTCATCTTCGCATCATCAAATACTACTGAACACCACCCTACACCATCTATATGTACCATCATGATGTGTCATCTTCACATCATCAAATACTACAGAACACCACCCTATACCATCTATATGTACCATCATGGTGTGTCATCTTCACATCATCAAATACTACAGAACACCATCCTATACCATCTATATGTACCATCATGATGTGTCATCTTCACATCATCAAATACTACTGAACACCGTCCTATACCATCTATATGTACCATCATAGTGTGTCATCTTCACATCATCAAATACTACTGAACACCACCCTATACCATCTATATGTACCATCATAGTGTGTCATCTTCACATCATCAAATACTACAGAACACCACCCTATACCATCTATATGTACCATCATGATGTGTCATCTTCACATCATCAAATACTACAGAACACCACCCTATATCATCTATATGTACCATCATGATGTGTCATCTTCACATCATCAAATACTACAGAACACCACCCTATACCATCTATATGTACCATCATGATGTGTCATCTTCACCTCATCAAATACTACAGAACACCACCCTATACCATCTATATGTACCATCATGATGTGTCATCTTCACAGCATCAAATACTACTGAACACCATCCTATACCATCTATATGTACCATCATGATGTGTCATCTTCACATCATCCAATACTACTGAACACCACCCTATACCATCTATATGTACCATCATGGTGTGTCATCTTCACATCATCAAATACTACAGAACACCACCCTATACCATCCATATGTACCATCATGATGTGTCATCTTCACATCATCAAATACTACAGAACACCACCCTATACCATCTATATGTACCATCATGATGTGTCATCTTCACATAGTCAAATACTACTGAACACCATCCTATACCATCTATATGTACCATCATAGTGTGTCATCTTCACATCATCAAATACTACTGAACACCGTCCTATACCATCTATATGTACCATCATAGTGTGTCATCTTCACAGCATCAAATACTACTGAACACCATCCTATACCATCTATATGTACCATCATGATGTGTCATCTTCACATAGTCAAATACTACTGAACACCATCCTATACCATCTATATGTACCATCATAGTGTGTCATCTTCACATCATCAAATACTACTGATCACCATCCTATACCATCTATATGTACCATCATGATGTGTCACCTTCACATCATCAAATACAACTGAACAACCGGCGTTTTGGAAATTAGTGTAAATGTATTGGGAGTTAAAAATTAGGTAACAAAGGGTTAGTGTTTAGCATAACTACAAAGAGTTTTCTTTTTTATTTTAAAAAGCTAGCTTTCTCAAGCGATAATCGCTCCCCAACAGGCTTAATTGAAAACACGAACTATTTCTTACAAGGAATGTTTGAAAAAAAAATGCGTTAGTAAAATAAATCAAAAATACCTTTGGTGGGGAATTTATAAAAAAAATATTTTTCTTCTTTAATCTCTCTCAAAATGAGGGGTTAAACAACATTTAATTTTTTAAATATTGCAAATTAATAATTATAGACAAAATTTAAATCCACACAAAATGTAAAACTCAAAGTACATATTATGAAATATCCCCCTTCTATGATAGATATCTAAAAATAGTTAAAATGTCTGTCGATAGATGGCATTACTAGTTTAGAAGTCTATGGGAAATAAACTTGATAAAAAATCCAGAGCTGACGTCTACAATAAAGTATTTATAATATGATGCACTAGCGTGCCACCTGTTATCAAAATTCGAAACTATTTTAAACTATTATAATAGCCCTCCCTTTAATTTTTTTTCATATCAGTAAGGGCAGTAGAAATTGTTTAATTTCAAAACGAATCTTACGCGTTTAAAATAGTTTCGAATTTTGACAATAAAGTATATTATAGAGGTCGGTAACAGATCGTGTCTATAGTCTACGTAAGGGGTTGACAAACTTTTGAGTCGGAAAAGTCAAAAATTGCAATTTACAAAATTTCAAAGTTTTTAAAGAGCCATACAAATTTTTCTTGCCAACAATAAATAGTACTCGCATAAATAATATTTACATATGGAACTATATAAAGAGCTGCAGTTTCACTTCCAAAGAGCTGCATGTGGCTCACGAACCGCAGTTTGCCACTTCTGGGTATAGGTCAATTTGTGATATTTCTTTGCGTGTTTCACTTATCAAAACCCAGGATAAATTTACTAAACTTCACTATTTTAATTGGTATACTATTTCATATTAGTATAGTGTAACAAAAATACACTTATCCCCCGATTTACATGGTACTTGTTTTACACGTTTTCGCTTTTACACGGTTTTCCAAATAAGTTTTTTAGTTGTTGTTTTTATCGCACTATACTCAATGCTACTGTGATAGAACACATGCGCTGTGTACACATCTCACGAGGAATCCCGAGCTTTTGTGCTGACTTGCTGCACACGCACACTGTGTCTGTATTTCTTCGCATAAAAATTTCGCGAAAATTTTTAATTTTCGATTTACACGTTTTTATCAGGAACGTATCTACCGTGTAAATCGGGGGATAGGTGTACACCATTTCTCTCTGCGTCAATTTAAATCTTACTTTAAGAGCAATTTGTGCTCCCCCTTAATATATCAAAATTCTACGGAATAATTTTTTAACTATCCCTGATTTAGTAAATGTATAAAAAAAATGTTATAAATAAATACTAAAAAATTGAATATTTTTAAACAACATGTTTTTAATAATCCCGATATATGCCACGATAATAATAATAATAATAATGACACCACACAAAAATAGTTATAAAAGTACACTAGAGATGGCGCTACCTGTTCTTCACGTTTTCCACCCTTTCAAAATCAATGTCAAATGAGCCACAGGTAAATATGCAGATTTTAAACTTAAGGCAATAAAGCGCCACATCTATATATATAAAATTAAACTATTAAGTTTAAATTCTTCTCTCTTTTTTTTTTTTAACATATAGAACAAGCTTCCTACTGCCCTTAGTAAATGAAAAAAAATAATATTGGGGGGCCTGGCTCATCAGTGATGAACCCTCCCAGCGGTTTCACCTGTTTAATCTAAATGTTCTTCATCTTATTTACGACTGTCCGAACTTTACAGAAATGAGACATCGATTATTCTCAGATCTAAATGATTTATCTATCTTACATCAACCACTTTGTCTATATCCCACTCCAGGGATACGGAGGAGCTGCGTCTGTACTCATGTTAGAGTCGGCAGCAAAGGCTTCCATGTTAGGAACAGCCTCAAACTACAGGCAAAGTCAGACTTTCACCAAAGTGTGCCTGGATCATGGTGCTATGATCAACGAAAGCTGCACCCCATACACCCCTATGAACTCATGGAATTCGTGTAATCTTTACACAATGGGATAAGAAACAACAACAACAACTTTGTCTATACAAATTTTATGAACTCTGTCGCTTGATACATGTAAATATGTAAATATTTAATTCTAAGTTTCAGTTTGTTTATCTGGTTCCTTTGTTTCCTCTGTAATAGGCGCAAATACTTCAATAATATCGCGTCTTGTTGATCAATACATATTTTTTAAACCTGTTTAATTTACCATATCAAAATCTTTATGATGTAAATGGACTTAGAGTTACGCAGACGTATAAAAATAATTATATTGTGTATATATTTATTTATTGGGTTTTGACTAGGACTAAACACTTTCTGTCGAGAGATATGTAAATTTTGATTGTTTAATTTTTTGGATTAAATTTGTTTTGTTAAATTGCTTTTATGTAAATATTTTTAAAGAAGGTAAATAAACTTCTTTTATTTTATAAGTTCTGATATTTTTATTTTGTTTAAAATAAATGTGTTTATACTATTTCTAATAAATTATTTTAATAAGCAAAATAACACTTTATAGAGCTCCTAGGTTTACTTTATGAAAAAGTATAAAAATTTGTTAAATAGGGTAAGAATGATAGTTAGAAGTAGTTAGCAATGGTTAGAGGAGATTAGCACGTATATAACGGAGATAGTTAGCGAGTTAGTATAGTATAGTTAGAATCTAGTCACTCTGGTGGTCTGATATTCCATTAAAGACAAACATGACCTCCGTTTACAACGCACTCAAGTGGTTTCAGAAAACTAATTATTTATGCTTATGAGGTGATACAGCAACATCTTTACAATTAGAGAGGAGACAAAATGAACCAAATAGAAAACTAATGAATTATCTCTATGGCATTGTACAAATCCAGCCAGTTTTGTTTTATTATTATCCCTAGTACATGTAGTACAGGCCATGATAATCATGGGCGGGTAGTTGGCGACTGTTTTTACTATAAGGGCACCACATTGCTAATCATGTAGAAAACTGTACGCATGTAAAAAACCTGTTTAATACCATATCAATCTTTATAGAGCTCCTAGGTTTTCTTTATGAAAAAGTATAAAATTTAGTTAAATAGGGTTACGTATTTTATCCAGTCACTGCTGCCACCATGTTTTAAACAAATACTTTTTATTTGTCAGGATAAAACTATATTAGCAAAAGTCGTTTTAGGTAACAAGACTATTCTTATCCCAAGGCTGGACTGGTACACACTGCCAACGCAATCCATACGTTCTATATATAGCTGGCACAAATAGGTTAAATAGCAACTATGCAAATTGTGCCACACAAAGAGCAAATATGCAAAGATTCAACACACCTGCTTACAGAATGATAGTTAGAAGTAGTTAGCGATGGTTAGAGGAGATTAGCACGTATATGACGGAGATAGTTAGCGATGGTTAATAATAGTTACGTAGCTAGGGTCAGTGATAATTATAATGCTAGTTAGATGTAGTTGGTAATAGCTAATTACGGTGAGAGTACATAATAGGTAGAAATAGTTAGCTATGGTTAGAGATAATGATAATGTTAGTTAGAGGTAGTTAGCTTCGAGGGGGTATAGCTCAGTGGTAGAGCATTCGACTGCAGATCGAGAGGTCCGTGGTTCAACTCCGCGTGCCCCCTACTTTTTTTTTTTTTTTTTGTGTCAGGATGGCCGAGTGGTCTAAGGCACCAGACTCAAAATGTAGTTAGCGATGGGTTTAACTATATATAGTTAAGATTATAAATATAAGATACAGTAGTTAGTAATGTAAATAGAGATGTTTGTTATAATAGTTAAGAGACGAGATGACCAGAATGACAGTGATATGTCAATTATGTGAAAAAATAGTACAAATGTGATATTGTACTGGGATAAGGTGCATAATTATGAAAAAAAAAAAAGGCATCTCCTTATCGTGCAACTGAAATTGTGCGCCATCTATCGGAATAAATATCAACTAATCTCGTTGATTTTTAATTATTCCAGAATTGGCCAATTACCCATTCTTGATTAATAAAAAAAAAAGCTAACCACGGACGCGTTTCGGGCTGTTGACCCTCATCAGCGTGGTGCAAGCTGTACCTCAACGACCAAAAATTGGTCATTCAGGCAAATGTCAATTATGGTTATAATGTGGTTAGAGGTAGTTAGTGATGGCTTTTTTACTATATAGTTAGGAATATAATCTAGAGGAAGTTAACGATGTTTGATATGAAAGTCAGAGACGAGATGGTCAGATAATGACACAGTTAGATGTAGTTAGTGATGGTAAATTATGGTAATAATGGTTAGAGGTAGTTGTGAAAGTCAGAGACGAGATGGTCAGAAAATGACACAGATGTAGTTAGTGATGGTAAATTATGGTAATAATGGTTAGAGAGGTAGTTAGCGATGGTTTTAACTATAGTTAAGATTATAGTTTAGATATATATAGCTAGCAATGTAAATAGAGATGTTTGATAAGATAGTTAGAGACGAGATGGCTCAGAGAATGACAGTGATGTGTAAATAATGGTTAGAGGTAGTTAGCGATACATAAAAACGGATAGCATTATAGAGATGGTAAAAGATAGTAAAATGCGGTCTATGTATAGTTAGTTATATATTATAGTCAGGTTGATAGTTGGAGTTGGAGTTGTGATGGATATGGTTAATAGGATTGTTATAGGTAATTATCAATGGTTAATTATGGTTAGAATGATTGTTATAGGTAATTACCAAGGTTAATTATGATTAGAAGGATTATTATAGGTAATTAGCGATGGTTAATTATGGTTAGAATGATTGTTAAAGGTAATTAGCGATGCTCAATTATGATTAGAAGGATTATTATAGGTAATTAGCGATGGTCAATTATGATTAGAAGGATCATTATAGGTAATTATCAATGGTCAATTATGGTTAGAAGGATTGTTACAGGTAATAAGCGATGGTTAATTATGGTTATAAGGATTGTTATAGGTAGTTAGCGATGGTTAATTATGGTTAGAATGATTGTTATAGGAAATTATCAATGGTTAATTATGGTTAAAAGGATTGTTAAAGGTAGTTAGCGATGGTTAATTATGGTTAAAAGGATTGTTAAAGGTAGTTAGCGATGGTTAATTATGGTTAGATTATTGTTAAAGGTAGTTGGTGATGGTTAATTATGGTTAGATTATTGTTAAAGGTAGTTAGCGATGGTTAATTATGGTTATATTATTGTTAAAGGTAGTTAGCGATGGTTAATTATGGTTAGATTATTGTTAAAGGTAGTTAGCGATGGTTAATTGTGGTTAGAAGGATTGTTATAGGTAATTATAAATGAATAATTATGGTTAGAATGATTGTTAAGGTAGTTAGCGATGGTTAATTATGGTTAGAATGATTGTTATAGGTTAATTATGGTTAAAAGGATTGTTAAAGGTAGTTAGCGATGGTTAATTATGGTTAGAATGATTGTTATAGGCAATTTATCAATGGTTAATTATGGTTAAAAGGATTGTTAAAGGTAGTTGGCGATGGTTAATTATGGTTAGATTATTGTTAAAGGTAGTTAGCGAAGGTTAATTATGGTTAGAATGAAAGATTGTTAGCGATGGTTAGAGAGCACCTCCGCGGTAAGGAAAGACCCAGCCGGTGGCGCCGCCGAGAGGATAACCCACCCAGACATGATGATGATAACTTATCATGGAGGGAGATTATCCTGCGAGCGACTATCTCCTGCTGAGAGATGATAAGTGGAGATAAGAACCGTGCGTTGTGGGTTTGGTCGGTAAATATCCTTCCTTTAGCAAAGAAGAAAATCGAAAATTTGCCTATTTAGACAGGTTGAATGTAATCGTCTATAGGTTTGGGTAGCGTGCTCGGGAGTTTGATATAATATTCTAGTATCCTGAAAATATATATATGGGGTACTAGTAGTACAGGGAAGTGAGGTACTATGGAAGAGATAGGAAGATAAGATTTGTCTTTAAAATAAATTTAAAATGATGGAAAAGAATGGAAAGTAAAATAGAATGGAATATCAAGGCCGAGCACACACAGTAACTTTTTATAAACTGAAATATACACTCATGAACAAAACTTTAGGAAGTTGAAAGTCTTTGGAGCAAATCGCCTGTGTTTTTTTTTTTTTTTTTTTTAAGTAGACAGAGGGAATTTTGTTTATACACTTCGTTATCTCGTGTGTCTTCAATAAAGGTTACTGTGTATCAAATATCTTTCAGAGTTGTTTTATGAATCCTGATATACATTCTAAAAGGTACAACTTCCTTAAGTTTTGTCTATGAGTGAATTTATGCTCATGTATGTTTTTTTATTAAATCATTCCCTATATTTCCCTTACTGCAATGATAAAATATTTGGATTGCTCTCTGACTCATCAGTGGTAAACCCTACCAGCGGTTTCGCCAGTTTAATCTACCATACTGTTCTAATAGTGTATTTGAATACAATAACTTATATCTTGTACTATACCAGTGCTTCTCTTTTTAGAGGGTTTGGTCGCTTGACGAGTGTTAGGTACAAACCGTCTATTTTAGACAGTCACGACCCGGGTTGTTGTTGTTGTTGTCGTGTCCAAAGAAGAGTCTTAGATGTCTCCATGCATCTCCATCACAGCAGCAGCAATATCCACTATCTGCTCTTCATTGGAAAATGGGTGCCGTTGCCACGTTAGTCACCTTGGAAACGAACCAGAATTTGGTCGAATATTCCAAGGGTCCAGGGGGGACCGCAGGGAGGTGTGGTCGGACTTCTCAACCCCCCCCCCCCCCCCCCCCCCCCACGACCCGGGTTCGAATCCCGGATTGGAAACTCTTTTTTTATATAATGAAAAAATAAAATTGCTTCAATGGCCCCGATTCGTACAAAATTCCAACCCCACCAGTAAGTATAAATAACTAAACGGGGCTCTGGTACACGAATGAGTACAAAAGACGAATTGCTTTCTATACCTATGTAGACATGCAGTAAAAACATTCGCTAACTACCCATTACGATTATCATGGCCTATACACAACTTTACTAGAGATAATAATGATAATAAAGACAGATATTTTCAAATTAAAAAAAAATACTTTAATGACCGTGATTATTGCAAAAGTCTAACCCTACCAGTGCAAGTAAAAAAACGGGGCTCTATTACACTTGTTAGCGCAAAGTGTTTAGTACATGTGGTTCACTTATAGTAAAGACGGTCGCTAACTACCCACCCATGATTATCATGGCCTGTACTACATGTACTTGGGATAAAACAAAACTGGCTGGATTTTTCCAAAAATCAATGTCCATTGAAACAATTCATTAGTTTTCTGAAACCGCTTCAATACGTTGAAACCTAAGGTTTAAAAAAAGAATATTTCAATTATATACATACAAAGTATAAGGATTCCAATTGGTTATGCATATTCATTGGTGGGGTTGGCTTGGGCAGAGAATTATGTAATACAGGAATTTTTTATGTGAAACTTCCAGAAGGCTGTCGAAGAAGAAACACAAATCATTCTATTTTTTCTTTATTTCTGATCAGTCTCATTATTTATTGGACACACCTTGTATACATACAAAGTATAAGGATTCCAATTGGTTATGCATATTCATTGGTGGGTTTGGCTTGAGCAGAAAATTATGTAATACAGGAATTTTTTTTTGTGAAACTTCCAGAAGGCTGTCAAGGAAGAAACACAAATCAGGAGGAAGAGATTCTTTATATTGTCGCGGAGATAAATAAAGCAAGGGCAAATTTGGGAATAAATAATTTATTATAAGGGGTATTTATAGGGAGATAGAGGGAGTACAACTTACCCCAAGTTAAAAGATAATCCTGATGAGGGATGTCAGCTCCCCCCCCCCCGGCGGGTAAATTCCGCGAACCCCTCACACCCGGTGTCCAGGGATGATTGACAGGCGTCCCATGGGGCCTCGTGGTTGGAACCGCTGAGCCGCTTGACAATATAAAAGAAGGATTATAAAAGCTTTCGGGCAAGACGTTTTTCTACAAGTATATCTACGGGTACTTGTGGAAGGGCATCTTGTCCAAAAACTTGCACAATTATCCTCTTATAAAAGAATCTCTTCTCCCTGATTTGTGTTTCTTCTGTAGTGAATAGGGACATTATCCTTGCCTTGATTATAGAAGGCAGATTTGGACTAAGGACTAGTGGTGGTCTGATATTCCATTACACCTATCCCCCGATTTATACGGTACTTGTTTTACACGTTTTCGCTTTTACACGGTTTTCCAAATGAGGTTTTGTTTTTGTTTTTATCGCACTATACTAAATGCTACTGTGATTGAATACATGCGCTGTGTACACATTTCACGAGGAATCCCGAGCTTATGTGATGACTTGCTGCACACGCACACTGTGTCTGTATTTCTAATTTAAAAAAATAATTTTCGATTTACGCGTTTTTCTCAGGAACGTATCTACCGTGTAAATCGGGGGATAGATGTATAGGCAAACATGTCCTTAGGTTACAATGTATTGAAGCGGTTTCAGAAAACGAATGAATTATTTTAATGGTCATTGATTTTTGGACAACTCCAGCTCTTGTGGTTTTATTTTATTACTATCCCTAGTACACGTGGTACAAGCCATGATAATCATGGTGGGTAGTTAGCGACTGCTTTTACTATAAGCGCACCACATGTTTACGCAGGTAGAAAACAGTTAGAATTTGGCGCTAACAAGTGTGATAGAGCCCCGTTTGGTTACTTACACTGGTAGGGTTAGACTTTTGCAATAATCACGGTCATTAAAGCAATATTTTAATGCAGAAAAAAAGTGCCCAATGCGGTATACGATCCAAGGCTGAGGCCTGGATTCTGGCTATGGACATCATCAGTACAAAGCGGATTGATTTCATGAGAACGACAAGGAAACCATGATATTCTCAGAATTTTCCAAATACACCAATACCTCGCTTTGCGTCGTTTCGTTTTGCGTTTTTTTCGAAGTTGCGTTGCTTCTTAATTTTTACTGATTTTCACTGTGCGTCGTTAGATTTTCGAAGTTGCGTTGTTTTGGATTCGAGTCTTTAATTTTTTTATTTTTTTTTTCCCTAAAATATGGCAACACCTTTGTTTTTGATTGCGCCTTCACATATTTTCACTTTGCGTCGTTTCAATTTGCGTCGTGTTTTTTTTTTTTTGGAACGTAACCCCGACGCAAAGCGAGGTATGGGTGTAGCCGAAAAACCTTGATTCCTTTTAAAAACTATTATCCCTAGTACAGGTGGTATAGGTCATTATAACTGTGGTGGATAGATAGCGACTGCTTTTACCGTAAATGCACATGTCTACATATGTATAAAGCAGTTCGACTTTTGCATTTACAAGTGTGCCAGAGTCCTGTGCGGTTACTTGCACTCCCTGGTAGGGTTGGACTTTTGCAAGAATCGGGAGCCCTTGGAGCATTTTTTTTTTAATTAGAAAAAAAAAGTGACCAATGCGGGATTAGATCCTGAATCATAGGAATCAAAAACCAACTTTTTAGACCACTCGACCACCAATTAGCTACAAGAAAATAAGATAAAATCCAAATAAATAGTGTGTGACGTTTAGGTAGTAACGTTGTTACTGGGTAGCCTAGTGGACATGGCATCTTCCCTGTAAGCGGAACACTGTAGGTTCGATTCCCATCCCTGGACACGTTTATTTTTCCGTTTATCATTACTCTTCACAATTCATCCTTTCATAATTCACCCCTAAGGTTGGAAATAATCTTTATTTCTCCTTAAAAATAAATTTCGAAATTTCGTTTAAAAGAAACACATGCGGGATAATTTTTAAATGTCGTTTTACAATCATAAGCCGCATTGCAGCATCTTAGTACACTTTTATTTTTTAGCAAATCTTTATTGTCTTAGTAAAGTCTGATACAGCTTTTTGTTCGTCTTTGCGAAACGCCAAACAATGACAACAACAAATCAATGATGATGATAACCTGCGTCTTGCAGATTAACATTTTCATAGAAACATATATATATATACATATTTATTGCTAGCTATATACAACCATCTTCTCTCTTCAAATCTCACAGGAGGTCTCCTCGCTCGAGGTGGGTTCCGCCTTAGGACAGGACCCTCCTCTTTCAAGGCCTCGGGGTCCAGCGAGCGAAGAGGCTCCAATGACTTTCCATCGTCTGTATCACTCCGAACCTCTGAATCTTGATCCGACCGCTGGCTAATTAGTCCTGGCGACATTGTTCTGCTTCCGATAAAGTCCGTGAGGCAAACATAATCGGTCTCTCCTGGCCTTCTATAATATGTGACAACACAGCGCCCACTCCAATCTGCGATGCATCAGTGGCCAAACACAATGGCAAAGTCGTATCATATGGGACTAGCACCCTCTCAGAGGTAATGCTGTTCTTGCACCTGTCAATGGCCTCTCCACATTCCTTTGTCCAAACCCAAGGACGTTTTTTGTGAAGAAGCTCATGAAGAGGCTTCAAAAGCTCTGGCAAATTGGGTATGAACTTCCCATAAAAGTTAACTAAACCAAGAAATGACCTTAATTCAGAGATATTCGTAGGCGTTTTGGCCTTCTGTATTGCTTGTACCTTATGATCTAAAGGTCTGATGCCCTCTCCCGTGACAAGATGTCCTAAATATTCAATTTCTTTTTGCAAAAATAGGCATTTTTCTTTCTTTAGTTTGATATTATACTTCGCCAAGCGAGCAAATATAGTCTTCAACAACGCCAGATGTTCTTCAATTGATGCTGTGGCTATAAGGACATCATCAATATAACAAATTACGCCTCCTATACCCGACAAAACCCTATCCATTACAGATTGAAAATAACTGGGCGCATTTGCCAATCCAAATGGCATTCTCTTAAACCTGAACAGCCCTTTATGAGTATTTATCGTTAGTAACGGTCGGGTGCCTGGGTCCACCTCTAATTGCAGATAAGCGTTCCTCAAGTCCAATTTAGAAAAGTATTTTCCCTTGGCCAATGTGGAGAATAAATCTTGCTGTGTGGGAAGGGGATAGGCCGCAGTGTCCAAATATTTATTTAGAGTTACCTTGAAGTCGCAGCAAATTCTGATCTCTTTATTTTTCTTCGGCACTACAACCACTGGAGTGGCCCATTTACTGCTCGCCACCTCACATAGATAACCCTTAGCCACCATTTTGTCTAATGCTTCAGTAACTGCTGGCCTAATGGCGAAAGGCACCGGACGAGCCTTATGGAAAATTGGATTCACATCACACATGTTTACTGAAAATGTGAAACCTTTTATTGGTTCAGTTGTCTCCACAAATAAGGCTTGATTTTCCTTCAAAATTTCCTCAATGGTAATTTCCACAGGCATATGTTTTACCTCGAAACAGCCCAATTTCAATCTATTTATCCATTCTCTTCCCATCAACGCCCTCTTTTCTCCTTTCACCACCAACGCTCTAAGTTTGTAAGTAATATCTTGACACTCCACTTTGACATTGATTTTACCCAGAATGGGTACCACGGTACCATCATAAGTTCTAACAATAATACTCGCTTTTTCCAATTTCAAGTGTTGAAGACTATTTTTAAAATCCTTTTCTGATATCAGTGTTAGACCACTACCCGTATCCATTTCAAATTTAATAAAGTTTCCTTCTACTTTTAACTCCATCAGATAGGGAGGGTCACTTTTTTGAGGCAAAATTAATTTTATACTCAGGTATCGTCACGCTTATAATTTTCTGGACATACTCTTCCTCCTCTTCTTGGTCTCCTATCTGATGTATATTTCCCGGCTGATTCTGATGTTGCCTTAGATTTCTTCTACTGCTCCAACATATTGAGGCAATGTGTCCTTTTTTATTACACTTAAAGCATATCGCCTCCTTAAATCTACATGGTTCTTTGTGCGGTTTACCACAATGTTTACATTTGCCATTCTGGAAATTTGATTCAACCTTGCGTTCCATCCTCAACTTATCTACACAATCATCACCCTGCTCCAAATGGAATAATTTTGTATTTTTCTCGGCCGCTTCCATAGATAATGCTATCTCAATTACTTTAGCTAAAGAAATGTCACCCTCCGACAAAATTCTATTTTGTATTTTGGCATTATATAACCCACAAACCATTTTATCACGTAAAGAATCCTCCAGAAAATTTCCAAAGTTGCATGAGGAAGCCAAACGCTTAATTTCCACCAAGTAATCCGAGATGCTTTCTTCCTTTAATTGCATTCTTTTAAAAAAAATGAACCTCTCTACTACAATTGAGCGCTTTGGAGAGAAGTGCCTTTTCAAGATATCTATTAGGTCATCAAAAGTTTTATTTTTAGGTAGAATAGGACTGCACAAATTCTTCAAAACACCATAGGTTTTACTTCCCATGAGGGTTAGGAGATAAGCCTTTTTCTTCTCATCCCCTGCCTCCTCCAATATGAGAAACTGTTCCAATCGTTCATAAAACGTTTCAAAAGTTTCAGTTTCTTCATTATATTCCTTAAATTGGTAACTAGCCATTTTATTTCACTTTTTTTAAATTTGCATCCTAAAACTTTTCAATTTTAGTCTTTTAAAAATAACTTTCAATTATAGGCAAAAAAAAATCAAAGATAATTTCTAAAAATATTTACTTCAAAATTCGAGGGTACTTACTCTTATATCCTCGTCGCCAAATGCAGCATCTTAGTACACTTTTATTTTTTAGCAAATCTTTATTGTCTTAGTAAAGTCTGATACAGCTTTTTGTTCGTCTTTGCGAAACGCCAAACAATGACAACAACAAATCAATGATGATGATAACCTGCGTCTTGCAGATTAACATTTTCATAGAAACATATATATATATATACATATTTATTGCTAGCTATATATCACGCATTATATTGTATTAAAATATATTTGAATTCGGTCTTATTTTATTGTAGCTATAATCTATAATCCAAATTGTGCTTTATCATCGTCCACAAATTAGGTAAAGTAGTATCCGTCGCTCGGGATAAGTACCCACAACAAGCCACCGCAGCCACCAGGTGGCCATTTAAATAGGTCAATAATAGGCGGAGATAAGTTATCTGACGCCATAAAGTACGACGTACTATCTTCTGTCACACCGAATGACTCGTCATTCTTGTGACTTGAGGATTTACACTCGGGAGCACAGTACTAGCTGCAGCCGAGGGTGTGAATAGGCCAGAGAGAGGCTGCTGGATTACACTGGAGATAGAGTGGGTCGTCCTAGCTTTCAGCAGTGTGTGGTCACGTGGTGACCTGTGTTGGTAGTGTATGGTGGTGGTCAGTCCTGGTAGAGGTCTGGTAGTGGCCAGTGCTTTTTGAGGTCTGGTAGTGGCCAGTGCTGGTAGAGGTCTGGTGGCGGTTACGTGGTGTCCAGTGCTGGTAGATGTCTGGTATTGGCCAGTGCTGGTAGAGGTCTGGTGGCGGTTACGTGGTGACCAGTGCTGGTAGATGTCTGGTAGTGTCCAGTGCTGGTAGAGGTCTGGTAGTGGCCAGTGCTGGTAGAGGTCTGGTGGCGGTCACGTGGTGGCCAGTGCTGGTAGAGGTCTGGTGGCGGTTACGTGGTGTCCAGTGCTGGTAGAGGTCTGGTGGCGGTTACGTGGTGACCAGTGCTGGTAGATGTCTGGTAGTGGCCAGTGCTGGTAGAGGTCTGGTAGTGGCCAGTGCTGGTAGAGGTCTGGTGGCGGTTACGTGATGACCAGTGCTGGTAGAGGTCTGGTAGTGGCCAGTGCTGGTAGAGGTCTGGTAGTGGCCAGTGCTGGTAGAGGTCTGGTAGTGGCCAGTGCTGGTAGAGGTCTGGTGGCGGTCACGTGGTGTCCAGTGCTGGTAGAGGTCTGGTGGCGGTTACGTGGTGTCCAGTGCTGGTAGAGGTCTGGTGGCGGTCACGTGGTGTCCAGTGCTGGTAGAGGTCTGGTGGCGGTCACGTGGTGGCCAGTGCTGGTAGAGGTCTGGTGGCGGTCACGTGGTGGCCAGTGCTGGTAGAGGTCTGGTGGCGGTCACGTGGTGTCCAGTGCTGGTAGAGGTCTGGTGGCGGTCACGTGGTGTCCAGTGCTGGTAGAGGTCTGGTGGCGGTCACGTGGTGGCCAGTGCTGGTAGAGGTCTGGTGGCGGTCACGTGGTGTCCAGTGCTGGTAGAGGTCTGGTGGCGGTCACGTGGTGTCCAGTGCTGGTAGAGGTCTGGTGGCGGTTACGTGGTGTCCAGTGCTGGTAGAGGTCTGGTGGCGGTCACGTGGTGTCCAGTGCTGGTAGAGGTCTGGTGGCGGTCACGTGGTGGCCAGTGCTGGTAGAGGTCTGGTGGCGGTCACGTGGTGGCCAGTGCTGGTAGAGGTCTGGTGGCGGTCACGTGGTGTCCAGTGCTGGTAGAGGTCTGGTGGCGGTCACGTGGTGTCCAGTGCTGGTAGAGGTCTGGTGGCGGTCACGTGGTGTCCAGTGCTGGTAGAGGTCTGGTGGCGGTCACGTGGTGGCCAGTGCTGGTAGAGGTCTGGTAGTGTCCAGTGCTGGTAAAAAAAGTAAAGCTATTTATTCCATGCCATATAGTATTGTGGTGTTATTTGAAATGAAATGTCGAATAGATTGTTGAAATGGAAAAGACAAAAGATAATAGACCCTTTCGCTTCCAAACGAAGGTAAAAAAATGGAAGATTACCGAAAGAGACTTTTACTCAAGAGAGAAATTATCTTTTGATATTAATAAAAAATAATGGGAATATCGATATTTCTGCCGGATCCTTGCTATCGTCTGCGTCTGATAACACCCGTCTGCTATTCTAAGATACGACACGTTATATTGGGCCAAACGATGCGTTTGACGGCAATGATCTTCTTTTATAAATATCGTTTGATAACCTTTAACTCTCTTACTACGCTTTCAAAGTAATATATCTTTTTTATTTTAAGAAAATGTTAATTTTTATTTTTTAATTACATATTTATTCTTAATATTTTACAAATTATACTATATCTTCTCGCTCCTCTATATATATTGAAAAAATAAAATTGAGAAGGCCTGTATTTTTAATACAGTTAAACTTTTCTATTGCGCCCCCTCTTGGGACTCACCAAAATAGGGTGCTATAGAGAGGGGGTGCTATAGACAGGTTACTTTTAATGTAAATCGCATCGTACTACGTATTTAAAATCGGACGCTATAGAGAGGGAGGCGCTATTTAGAGGGGGGGCGCTATAGACAGGTTCAACTGTATATAGTAGCACAAATCTACTTATATATTTGCCTTATTCTGTCTGTTTGTCTGTCTGAAGCTCACGGATGGGATTTTTCATAACCATCGGTGGTTCAGTGGTAGAATGCTCGCCTGCCATGCGGGCGGCCCGGGTTCGATTCCCGGCCGATGCATTTTTTTTTTTACAATTTTTAAAACTCATTTATATATTGTAACGTAGAAATCAAGCCTTGAAATATCTTAAGATGTAAAAAGTATTTATTGATGACGTCACAGCGACGAGTCGACAATTATTAACAACTCAACCCCAAATATTTTCAGCTAGAGAATCTTAAGCAAGCAAGCAAAGAAATATTTTAAAGATGATTTCACAAATACAGATTAATATATATTTTTATAATCTGTTTAATATATTTTCATTGAATAATATTAAATTAAACAATAAAATATTTCTTCGCCACATAGCCTCCTCCTATAAAGAGCATCGACCCGATGCTCAGCAGGAGACTTACGTCGTCAGTCTTAAGAACTAGTACTATGGCCAGGGATATTTTCAGGTCACTGCGGTGGATGTCTTCTTTCAGTTGAGATATCTTCTTCATGAGGTCTTGGTAGGTCTATGTTTATGTCAATGTAGTTTTTTTATTTCCACTGTGGTCGGCAAGGTAGGATTTCTTAACTTTGCGGCCTCACCTCCAATATGGTCTATCATCTAATTTTCATGGCGGGGCGACCAGCTAGATCTTCTAGCAGGTGAGAAATTTTGTCTGTTTCGACCGGTATATGGGGTAGGGCTTCGGTAGCGACTGAAATTTTCCCTCGATGATTCATCGTTGGGTTCCTGAGATTTGGTTTGAGAGTTGTAGAATTCCTTTGCGTCTTTCTTTCTTCGGAAATATTCATTTCTCCTCTCCTCATTGTGTCTCTTCCTGTCGCGGCAATAGCGGACGACGTGACCTGGGCGTCCGCAGTAGAAACAGATTGGCTTTCCCTCAGTTGTCCGCCATTCATTGGTGTCACATCTTCTTCCTTGCTTTCGGTAATGAGGTTCAGGATGCGGTCGTATCGTTTGGGCCTCGTATCTAGTATTTGGTTCCGGCCTGGTTGCTTGAGGGGAACTTATTGTAGGTTTTGATCTAGGTGCCAAGGTCTTTACAATCTCTTCCCTCACTAAATCTTCAATGACAGCGATTTTAGGCTCCTCATGAGGAGAGTCCAATACTTGCTTTATCTCTTCACGAACAATTTTTCGGATCAGCGATGACAGATCTTCTCCGTAATCCTGGTCACAGAGAGAGGCTACATTTGGTAGGCGCTCGTACTTGGTTGGGGTAACTCGCCTACAACGGAGCGCTTCAACACGGCGACATTCTGTAATGAATTGCTCGGTGCTCTGTACATCCCTCGGTAGGAGTGCTTGATAAAGCTCCTCAGCAATCCCCTTCATGAGGTGCGAGATTTTATCTTCCTCGCTCATTTGAAGATCAGCCTCTTTGCACAAGCACAGGACATCCTGAATGTAAAATTCGGTACTTTCGCCTTTTAATTGTGCCCGTGTTTTAAGTTTCTTCTCCGCTTGCAATTTTGAATTTTCTTTTTTTCCGAACACATTCTCTAATTGAGATGTGAATTCCTTCCAAGTCTGGATGCTTTCTTCGTTGTTCTCAAACCATTTGAGAGCAGTTCCAGACAGATAAAAATAAACTTTAGTAAGACAAAGGGTTTCGTCCCAATGGTTGTACTTTGCCACACGTGCATACCCTTTTAACCATTTTTGGAGATCTTCACCATCCTCCCCGGAGAAAATGGAAGGGTTCCTTGGCAGATGTTGAACAACGTAGTTGCTTACCTGGGTACCTGCTTCCGTCTTTACATTCATAGAAGTTTCGTCTGATTCAACAGAATCAATTTTTCTTTTATTTCTTAATGGGTATCGGTCCAGCTTCTTCACCAGTTGTAGCGTAGAAATCAAGCCTTGAAATATCTTAAGATGTAAAAGTATTTATTGATGACGTCACAGCGACGAGTCGACAATTATTAACAACTCAACCCCAAATATTTTCAGCTAGAGAATCTTAAGCAAGCAAGCAAAGAAATATTTTAAAGATGATTTCACAAATACAGATTAATATATATTTTTATAATCTGTTTAATATATTTTCATTGAATAATATTAAATTAAACAATAAAATATTTCTTCGCCACAATATTATACAAGAATGACATCCACGGCGCCAATTTATAATTGTAACGAATAGTATTTGAATAAAAGCATTTAATCGGGTAAAACCCGGGCGTTGCCCGGGTCATTCGTATATAATAATTGTATAAACGAATGCAAGACAAAATCACCGCGAATGTTTCTTTTTTTTTAAGGCAATTTCTTTTTAAGGCAATTATCGTTATTTATCGTTAATTTTTGTTTCGATTTTATTGAAAAAAAAAAACGATATGGTGCCTTTAAAAAATGATCTTTATTACTATGCAGTTTTCTATTTAGTCAATATAACTAAGTTCATGTTGCAAATGTAATTATCTCTATCGATTTAGTAGGTGAAATGCAAAAAAAAAAAAAAATCGACATGATGAAATCTTTATGAAAATTCACATTTTTATTTTTATATTTTCAAGACACACACAGTTTGGGGCGGGATGTTTCACAAGAGAGACATCCACGGCGCCAATTTATAATTGTAACGAATAGTATTTTAATTAAAACATTTTAAAAACACACAGTTTGGAACGGGACGTTTCACAAGAGTGACATCCACGGCGCCAATTTATAATTGTAACGAATAGTATTTGAATTAAAACGTTTTTAAAATATATACGCACTCGGGTAAAACCCGGGCGTTGCCCGGGCCATTCGTCTAGTATTTAAATAAATAAAGATATCTATATATATAAAAATGAATGTTTGTATGTTTGTCTGTTGGTCTGTATGCACGGTATACAAATTCGCAGTAGTTCACTAATTCAAACCAAAATTTCCATACATAGGTAAAAAATAACGGGGATGACGATAGGCTATTTTAAAAAATATATAAATCAATTATTAAAACTATATATTCAAATTATTCTACTTAGCTCACGAACAGCGCCCTCTATCAAGTACTAAAAGGTTATAAATACGTTTAAAATCTAAATCTTCTCAATATTTTATTAATAATAGTTCACTTAATAACACATATAATATAAATATTTATATAATAACTGCTCTAATTTGAAATATTTGGTAGGTTTTATTTATTTATATATTTTCATTTTTAGATATAACTGATCTAATTCGCCTTTTAAAATAACTAATAATAGTTCGCTTAATAACACATATAATATAAATATTCATATAATAACTGCTCTAATTTGAAATATTTGGTAGGTTTTATTTATTTATATATTTTCATTTTTAGATATAACTGATCTAATTCGCCGTTTAAAATAACTTCTCTTGCAATATTTGGTAAGTTTTTTATTTATTTATATAATTTCATTTTTAGATATAACTTATCTAATTCGCCGTTTAAAATACCTGCTCTAATTCGAAATATTTGGTATGTTTTATTTGTGTTCACTCTATTTCTATTTATTTGAAGTATTATAATTTCCATGTTTCAAAAACCTATTTCAAAAAGGGTGTTAGAAATATGTAAGGCCTGAAATAGCTTTACATGCGAATATTTATTATGCCAAGCGTAGCTTAATGGTTAGGTGTACGGCTTCGTATTTCCACAACCTTGGTTCGAAACTTAGCCTGGGTGTTTTTTTTTTATTATTATTATTGAAGCAAAGTTTTTTTTACAGTACCTAAATTTCCATACATAGGTTAAAAAAAAACGAGGAAAACGATAGGCTATTTTAAATTAAATATAAATTAAATATTAAAACTGTATATTCAAATTATTCTACTTAGCTCACGAACAGCGCCCTCTATCAAGGTTATAAATACGTTTAAAATTGAAATCTTCTAAAGATTTTTCTTAATAATAGTTCGCTTAATATTTAGAATAGTTGATCTAAATCGAAATATTTATAGACGCTCGCTCGATTTGAAGATTTATATCGTAACTAATCTGACTGAAATTTTAACAGTATATAGAGTAGAATCTGGAAAAACTTTTAGTGAAATTTTCAGGTCTCTTTCCCGAATATTCGTCGAGTTTGCCATTTTGCTCGCGAGCAGTGCCTCTAGCGGTGAAGATGGGAGGTAATATCAGCTGACCTAATGTACATGTAAAGTTTGGACGGGACGTTTCACAAAAGTGACATCCACGGCGCCAAATTTATACTTGTAACGAATAGTGTTTGAATAAAACATTTAATCGGGTAAACCCGGGCGTTGCCCGGGTCATTCGTCTAGTATTTATATAAAAATAAATGTCTCCTTTCCCGTTAAAATAGACGCTAAAACTAACGCCATCTATTAACCGTATTCGTAAACTAGAGGACACAGGTCGGTAAACAATGTCACAACACCAGCTTTGGCAAACTGAGAAGTGTCCATCTGGAGCCCATGGTGTCGGGCTAATGGCCCTCGTCAGTCTAGGGCGGACTTTATTTCATGAGATCACAAAGGATCTAATGGAATATTCCCAATCTGTGCCAAAGAGGTGTTTAGCTGGTAGAGTGGCTCTTCTCAGTTTGCCAAGGCTGGACGGTCAATAGATGGCGCTTTGTTTTAACGTCTATTTTTCCGGGAGAGGCGACCTCTTTTTTATAGATCAGTTACCCCCTGGAAAAATTTCCATCTTTATAATTATATAAATGGAAATTTTGCCGGGAGGAAATTGATCTAAAGAGACAAGGATCGCCTCTCCCGTCAAAATAGACGTCTAAAACCAGACGCCATCTATTGACCGTCGCCGCAACTAGCGGCCTCGGGTCGGTGACAAAGCCACAACACCAGCTTTGGCAAACTGAAAAGCGTCCACCTAGAGACCATGGTTTCGGGCTAATGGCCCTCGTCAGTCTAGGGCGGACTTTATTCCATGAGATCCACACGGGATCTAATGGAATCTTCACAATCTGCCAAAGAGGTGTTTAGCTGGCAAAGTGGCTGGGCCATATCTATGGCTAAAATATAGATGGAAAATTTTCCGGGAGGAAATTATAATATATATAATTAAAAATGCATATATTGGATTGAATAAAAGATTTATTTGCCAATATTTCGGTTGGCTGAACGCCAACCTTTATCAAGGCATTACATTTTTGTATAAACAAACACAGCGCCTCATAGTGTTATAATATCACAGTTGGCGTTCAGCCAACCGAAATATTGGCAAATAAATATTTTATTCAATTAAATATATGCCTTCTTTATTATCTAATGATTTAAATATGGATTGACCTATTTTCAGAAATATTTATATATATATATTTCTTTTTAAATATTCTAAAATATCATAGTTTGTGAATGCTTTATTTAAAAATAATGGGTTTAATATATTTATGTGTATATTTAAATATTTTTTTTAGATTGGTTAAATATTGAATTTTAATTACTAAAGATTAAATAAATATAGCACTGACCAACACATATTTTGTTACCGAAGATTTTAGACATGTTTCTTTGTGATTTTGATGTGCTGAATCCAGAAATGTCGTCTGTTTTGATCTATCAGCTTTTGTTTTAGAGATAATACTCTGCCTAACATTACTGAGCTTTCTAAAATGAGGTATTATCTATTACGATAATAAATTTAAAAATTAAAAATATTTTTATAAATAAATACACTATAACAAAGAGAGAATAGTTTGAGTCAAAAGGCGATCCATTAATTAAGATTATATAAAAGGGCGTACCTGGATCTGTAAAGAAAAAAACATTTTTTTTCTTAAAATATTTCGAGAGATTGCTCCCTCTTTATCAATTTATTGCACAGTGAATTTAATTTACAAATTATTTATATATTAAATAAACTGTGCAATAAATAGATAAAGAGGGAGCAATCTCTCGAAATATTTTAAGAAAAAAATTGTTTTTTTCTTTACAGATCCAGGTACGCCATTTTATATAAAGAGATAATAGTTCTATTTCAACTAGCACTACTAAACAATGGGGGGGGAAAGCGGCAGAGCACGATCATTATGAAATTGGAACTAAGAATCGAAAGCTTAGCCATTATTTTTGGGAATTGTCATTTTTCCCTAATAGGAAGAAAAATTCCTTGCCATTGTAATGCACGTCGCGAAAATGAAGCCATCCAAACTAATCAGTCAATCATATCCGAAATTATATGTAATCTTCGATGAAAAGTTTGTTTGTATAGGAATATATATTATCACGCAGAAAATTAGGAAAGACAAACTTAAGGCTGACGCAGAAATTTATTTAATGTACACAAGCACAAACTGAAATTGATAAAATATAGAAGCAAGGAGAAAAGTTTACAAAGAGTAATAAAATATATAAACATCAACATTAGTAATCTGCTAATAAAAAAATAAATACTTTATTACATAACTCCTTCCCTATTGGAGATGTGACCCACAGCTTACAAATTTTGTAGATACTGACATGGATCTGAAGTGTTTCTGCCAAGGATTCCCTCAGAGTCTTGGAACTCTGTCCCTAGTAGTTTGCTATCCTTTCTTTTGCGGCGTGAAGAGCGGCCTTGTCGCCATATCGTCTATAGGGACATCGTCATCTTGGAAGGAAGTCTTGGATTTGACACCTCGGTGGAATCTTGGAGCAATTCTCTGAAAATGTAGATCACAGCACCCTTGGCTTCAAGGTCTTCTCGGCAATCTTCAGTTTGTCTTCTCTAATCTATCCAGCTTCTCCACCAAAATGTCACCAAAATTAGGAAAAACAAACTTCAGGCTGACGCAGCAATTTATTTAAGGCATAAATACAAGTTAAAATTGATAAAATATAAAAGAAGTAATGAGGGAAGTTTATAAACGCAGAGTAATACAATATCTAAACTTCAACATTAATAATCTGTCAATATAAAATAACGAATACTTTGTTACAATATGAAGATCTGATGGAGAATCCTGTATAAAGATTATCAATCTTCTGAAATATCAATAACTTATGGAGTTGGTCTTATTTACCATCATACCCATATTGTGAGAATAAGAAACTACAGGACAAAAAAATAAGATAGAAAACTATCAAAATTATCTTGTAATAATACTTTCAGAATTTCCTCAGTGTCCGGCTCTTACTTTAATGTTATGCGAGTCCAAACATCAATTCTTAATGCAGCAAATATTGTTGGTTAATCCAAGAAAAACATTGGAAACATGTTTAACTTTCATTTTCACGGTCATCTTCATGAAGTAATGCAAATCTATGGGGATAAGAATTATGAATGAAAGGTGTATCTGCAGCAGTTTACATCGCAATTGGTCAAAGTCGAAGGTAATGTATTTATAGCTGAGTCTTTATTTAGAAATGGCTGGAGATAGGAGTGTTATCTGGAGATGTTATCCTCTTGGAGAGGATTGCTGCTGTCCCAGCGTTGCCATGTTGAACGATGTTCAGTCTTCCCAGCTCGATCTTACAACCTTCGGTAAGTTTCAAACACGGAAGTATTTTTATTCTATTTTTAAACCATAAAAGTAATTAAAATTTAAAGCAAGGAATTTGATGTTTTAACATATTCTTGTTTTTCTCTAAAAATATATTTTAAATAAATTTTAATAGAGCGTTTAACTTATCTCCCGCGGTATTATTTGGTTACTATTTTTATTTCACCACCTCTTATCAGAACCACTTGACCCTTCTACTTTTTAATAACTATTTTTAGAAGATAGCTGATTACATTTATACTAAATATAGAAATGCATCTAAAATAAATTATTTTAATCTCTCGCTTGTTATTTATAAAATTAATTTTTATAAATTTTATTCATTTTGAAACATACTACATTTGAACTAATTTTGAGTAAAAGGCGATCCATTTAATATATATATATCACTATATATAATACAGTCGAACTTGGATAATTCGAACCCCAAGGGACCATAAAAAAAATTCGAATTATCCAAAAATTCGAATTAAAAACGGAAATTCTATTTATAGGAAATTCTAGGGACCAAGATAAATATTCGAATTAAAGAGGTTTTCGAATTAAAGAAGTTCGAATTATCCAAGTTCTACTGTATAATTTAAATATTTGATTAATTACTTTTAAATATAAAGGCGCTTAACTGTTAAATAAAAATACCAATATCTATTGAATTTATAGTTTTGTGTGCTTATAGAATGAAATAAATAACAATAGTGTATATATACATATATTCCATATATATATATTAAGTTTGCTTTTAAACTATTTTGAAAAAATATATTTAAATTACGAAAAAATATGTTTAAAATATTTTAATTTATAAATGTTTTCTTATGAAAGTTTTAAATAAAAAGTTATGTAAAAAATGTTATAGATTTTACATAAATTAATTTACATCCAAATAAACAACCGACAACGTCGGTTAAGGGTCAATATCATGATATGCTTTCGTCTGTTTGGTAAATAGAAGTTCGTTGCGTAATGTTTGAATTAAAACTATATTTAAAAAAGTAAGATTATATATATTTTTTTTTATAAAAAAAAATATATATTAAATTTAAAGATAATATTGATTAGTTAAAATAGTTCGATATCAATTAAAAATTTCATTTTTTATTATAAAGGTAAGATTTAGAATACACTAAAAGGCTTTTTAATCCCACAGAAATATTACTCTTATACGTTAAAACCTCTAATTATTAAAGTAAATGAGAGTTTTATAAACACAAAAGCCAATTTCAAATAAAAATTTTAAAAATTTTGTATTTTAAATAGCATATTTCTAAAAGGAAAAACGTTGTCAGCCACACAACTACGTATTGCATTTTTTATCAGACATTACTCTCGTGACCCATTGTCAACTATCTTACGAAAGCCTTGTGCGCATGTTTACACATATATTTCGGCATGTTCATTTTCTTTTGATTGAAATTTCATAACAAGATGTATATTCTTAAGTGAGATAATATTCCACATATATACTCAATAAATATAATAATTATGAATATATTTATACAAAATAATAGTTTTACATTTTCGAAAATTTATTGGGTTATGTGTTTACCTAGAATACCTAAAGGAATAAATATTATGTTGATATAATTTTATTTTTGACTTTTATATATTTAGAGGATTTTTATTCAAGCGTAATAAAGAATACACTCTTTTCACTATATTTTATATAATAATATAATCTCGAAGGAAAGAGATAATAAATATAATTCATAAATATATCGAAACATGCATATTCTTTTATTACGAGTCACAAAAATAGAATAATTATTCATTATTATAATCATAGAAATAAATGTTAAAACAATTAGCAGTGATACGAAAATAATCAATATAATATTGGAAGAGGAATGTATGAAATATTAAATTGATCAAGCCTGACAAAAAAGCAGACGACATTTGATATAATTCTGTTTAACAGAGTATTCAAATATGAATTAAATAATTTCGCACATAGAACATGTTGCATTATTAAGTTTAAAATAGTAATTACTATAATATTTTTCAATGGATAATTATTTCTACAGTCCTTACCATGATGAGATTTTATTCACAAGTTGAAAAAAAAAGATAGTTAAAATACTTATCATTCTAATCGATGGATGACGTAATGATGTATGATATTCATATTATTGCTAATCTTTATTAATTAAAAGAAACACGTCGTCGTAAACTTTGATTCCTTCTTCAAGATGATGTCTGGCGATTCCTTCTCTTGTAATTATTGATTTATTAATAATGTCACTCAAATCTAAAAGTATAAATACGTATCAAAAGATTATAGATACGTTGCTCTTTTTTATTTTAAATAAAGAAACTCATCGCTGAAATGCTTGAGCCAAGGACAAATTAATTACTTTTCCAGCTAGATCAACTAGTAAACGATGAATATCTCTTTTTTTTTTAATGGAACTCTAAAATTTTTATTTAACTATCGAACTATACATATTTTCTAACTTTCCAATAAAATCAGTTAATTCATATCACCTTCCACACAACTGTTTTAATTCTTTAAAAATTAGGATATTTTTCCAATATGTTTTAACACTAGTGTCTTCTCTCTTCTACAAATAAGAATAACAAAAGAAAAATATATTTAAAAACTCTGAGAAGAGAAAATTGGAAATTCATAAAAAAAAAGACTCAATAAGAAGGCAGCAGGTTATATCTTCACATTATTTATCTTCCACAAACATTTGACAAGGTATCAACTTTACACCTTTACCTATATTAAAACACTCTAAAAGGACAACCTTTGTCGAATTGTCTACAAAGTGCTTTAAAATAACCAAGCCGATGTGTGACAATAATTGCGCTCTTTATATTAAAGATGGATGTTACCTGGAAGCATTCAAGTTTATATTTGAAAGGAAACACCTCGGCAACTAGATGTACATATTTATTTTCAAGATGTTTTATTGAATTTATCACCTGACAAAGGTGACTAATATACACCGAAGGTCGTGAAAATAGATTTTCATTTGACTGCCGGGGTGTCCTTTTAAATATAAATAATTGAACTGCTTGGAGGGCCTCAATTAAAAACAATTTCCTCTTGTCCCAAGTGTAAAGAGAAATGTATTGAAATGGACATCAATAGTGGTTAGCAATCTCTGAAGATTAAAGTAGACGAGTCAGGTTCTCCCAATATTCTTCTCATTGCAGTAGGAGACTATTTTTTAAATGGAAACTCGTAGTATTAAACGATATTTTGAGTTCATAGTTATTGATGGCGCACGACACCTTATATTCAAGTTCATCATTATTTATATTAACAAATAGAGTAATGGTGACACGTTTATCTTGGCTCGCTCTAAAATTGTTTATAAGTAATCTTCTTACATTTCGACGCGGCCCATCTTCTTCTTCAAGGAGAATTCTGATAGAAACGTTCTTTCTTTCCGCTACCTGGCAGATTTGTCTTTGAAGAAGGCAGGGGTTTAGCCACTTCGATATATCGGAAGATTTCAATAAAGGATACATCATAGCGATCCAAGGTAGGCGTATAATCATTAATATATCCTATATGGATGGCTACCTCTTTCGCATTAACAACTATGTGGGTTCAAATCTCTGAAGAATGAATAATACTCTTCCATCTTTCTCTCTCCTGTACAATCTTGTGGATAACTGTGGATGATGGGGGATCTGGTTGTTCTAGTGCCAATATTCGGTCTTATATTTGAGTGTGTTATAACTATAACACTATAAAAAAACTTCATAGATTAATAAATGTCAAACTTGGTGTTAAGTTTTCTACCTTGAAAAGGGCGACAGTGGGTCGCCGCGACGTCAACTGTAACTTTTGAAGCTCGATATTCTAAGCTCTAAACCTACAAGAGGATGCTATTCTATATCAACTCTAAAAGTTTATACCGACAATTTCTATGCAACAAGAGAGAATAGCATGGAAACTTCCTCCCTCTTTCTAAGATCCATAGATAATGAATGGTAGGTCTAGATTTTGATGAACCATTATAACAGGTACCAATTTTATAAAACGATAATCTATTCCAACATGGCTGCGCGAGTGTGAGTTTGACTTCACATCAAGGAGTTTTTCCCATTATCAAAAATTCTGGCCCTTTACTAATTACGGCAGAGCTTGACTATAAACCTTTCAACCAGACTTTTCACTTATACTTTGATGCGGTATACAGACAAGCCTAATCCTGACCTGCTAGAGGTGCGGCATATTTATCAAAATAACGAAATTTGGAATATCTTGTTACATATAAAGTAAGAATATTCAAACCAAACCATGAGGGAAGGACTTATAGTCTCTATTTAATTGAATATATTAGTTAATATTATTTAGTTTTGTAAGGTTTCTTTTTGAAAATTCTGGCTATTATTTCAACATAGTTTTTGAAGTCTCGTGTCAGGTTGTCATAGGCCTGCTTGGCCGTAGCCTTGCGGAGACAGGCGCTTGCCGTGACTTCTGCTTCAGTTTACGAATGCTCTGTGTCTACATTTATTATGATTGAAAACAAGTGAATTCACATGTGCGACGTTTCCGGTGACATCACCGGTCGAGAGGCTCTGTTTAAAGTTACTCAGATTGTAAAAATGAGAAGGTAAGAGTTGACCATTTTGTGAAAGGCTATGTGTTCTAATCAACAGATATAGGCAAAGAAGAATGGACACGAAAGAAAAAGAATTTAAGATATTTGAAAGAGAAATACACACAGAAGTGGCGAGAGCTATCACACAGTGTGTGTGTTTGCCATGTTTGTGATTTCCTGCGTGAATCACCTCCGTCCTCGACACTGCCAGCCAACTTGTGGTGGTAGCATTCACCCAATCTCCCATTTTTTACCCCACTCCTTCCATCAATATTTCTTATACAACATTGTCATTTAATAGTATCTCTGCACATGCGAAAAGAAACATCACGACTCAATAAGCAAACTATTTGTTAGAGAAGCAAACATTTTAAAAATATCTTTAAACCCGAATTCTACTTTATTCTATAAGGTTTTCGGTAAAATTTCTCTTTTCAACAATATTTACTTATTATCCAGATTGTACACCTCTATATAGAAGTTTATCTTACGTTTCGTGTATTTATGAAAAAGGGGATAGAAGTTTAAAAGTATGGAATAAAAAAATATTGTGTGTGTGTTCGAGGAATTCGAAAAAGGTTGTTTTTATATATGTTAAATACGAAAAAAAGCTATTAATATCTGTAAATTTAATTACCATCTATAAATTAGTATCTGTAAATTAAATTACCATTTGCCAAAACCTATTATTCAAATGCCACAAACTTATTTCGTTCAAAAACAAATATTTGAATTACAATGTAAATGAAATAGAAAAACAAATGAAAAGCAAAAAAGTGAGACTATTTTTTCACATTTGGGAGGCAATGAAGCCCTGAATGTTTATCCTTACAAAGAAGTAGGTGACGCAACATCTTTTTATATTAAAAATAATTCCATTAACCTTCAGGGATAAACTTCTTTAAAGAGCTAAAACGTTTCTAATATATTTTATTTCACTGATATATGAAGAATCACGGAAAAAATGGAACAGGAGCTAAAAAAAATTATTGATATATAAAAAATAAATGATATATTAAGAAGTAAAAAGAAATCAAGGCAAAAAAATGAACTGATAGATAAATTTGTATCAGTTATAAATAAGAAATATATATATGCAATTAATTTGAAGTATATACAAGTCTATGAGACCCAACTTGTAATAGAAATACATCGTAACACAGACTTAAGAAATGGCTACATAGAAAAAATAATCTCGGAAAAATGTACTAAAATGTCAAGCATCAAAACAAACCTAAATACTGGAAGAAAGTCTGTTAATGAACCATCTTTGGCTTATTCTATTCGTTTTGTTGAATCTGTGCTTAAATAAAATAATGTACTAGTTGAAGAGACTGTTCATTACGGGGTTCAATACCTTGTTGTCGATGTTCTAGCACCATCACTCTCAGGCTGTAGCAGCGTTTCTCTACCATTTTTTAGCCCTCGGATCAATAAAAAAAAAAAAAGAGGGGGGGAGGGGTGAACTTCGCGGCCCACTGATTTTTTTTTTTTCTTAACAAGACTACTATGTATTTTAACAACTACCATATACGTTAGTTCCTCTTTGTTTTTCAAAAATCCGATTCCAAAAATTAAGGCACATAAACGTAAAGAGATATCGTACAAAACTGTATTACATTATTATTTTTTTCAATAAGATTTTTCTTTAACGCGGAGAAGGAAAAAGATCTCCAATGAGCGGCCAAAATTTTGCGCGGTGTCGTTTTACCTGCTAGAGAATCATTGAACTATGGTAACACCATTACATACCCCGCCGACAGTATTTGTTTGTAATTCCCGGCAAGGGTCAAGTGGACCACGTGGCTCAGGGCTGAGATTGATGGTTTATCGCCATCTATCCCCTCACACCCGCTCACATTCCTGAACCACCATCATTACATTACAGCCATCACGAAATATTGCTACACATTACTCTCGGTTATTTATAAGGCGGGGTAATAATGCTTGTTTATATATGGGCTGGCTTACTGGTTGGTGATACCCCGTTCAAATAACACGGTGAAATATATTCGAGAGGAAAAAAAAACACGAACAGTTTACACTGGGGAAGAAAAAAATCACTGGACACCTACCGGCGGGTATCCCATCGTGGACTCCCTATATGCATATTTCCATCCAGAGATACAAACCTTTAAATTACACAAGAAATGAAACTAGCAAGCGCGAAAGGTTATTTTTTAAATAGATAATACGTTCTACTGTCTTGACTGCGATGAAAAATAGTGGGAGGGCTTGGGCTCATCAGTAGTTAACCTTCCCAGCGGTTTTGCCAATTTAATCTACCAGACCGCTTCTTAGAGCTCTAATACTGTATTATACAATTCTGATTATATATACGCGACATTGGAATATTATGTATGGTATTGTAGCAAACTATAGACAGGAAGTGTTCACCACTGATGAGCCAAACTCTTCCACTAGTTTTCATCGCAGTAAAGGTAGTAGAAGTTTGCATTATTTGTGAAAGAAACTTTCATTCTTAGTGATTTTGTTTCCTATGCATAAATGGCGCGTTATTGACTTCTAAATCCTTCAAATGTTTGACCCAAGTTGTCTCTTTTAGAGGATAAAAATGCTAAAAGAGAGCCGGAATGACCCGATTTCTCTCTGCCCCATTGAATGTTTTCCGAACGAAATTGTTCCAACAAAAATATGCTAAATATTTTTACACTTGATAGTAGAAGTGTTAAACATTGAAAACGGATGGTTAGTAACGATATTTTTAGGAAGAAATATTACAAGAAAGGGACGGATAAATGATAGAAGAAAGCCCATTAAAATTATACTAACGACAGCTTTCATCCTCATTTGACGCCGTCTGTAAGAAACGTGTTACAATCATGTCACATGTCCTCCTTGTTCCCCGGACTTATCGCCATGCCTTTGAAAAACAAACAAATTTGAGATGTGGGAAATTCTCAATTGTCTAAATAGACAAAGCTCTCCTCTCCCGTCAAAATAGGCGTCAAAGCTAGACGCTATCTCTTTTACCGTCACCACTAACTTTTTAGATCAATATCATCCCGGCAAAATTTCCATCTATATTCTCCATTGTGGATGAAATTGAAGTTTTCTGTGAAGAAGAAATAAAGTTGGTCATGGCGCGGAGGGGAATAAATGTTTTCTCTCCTTCTCGCACAAACAGAGAGGTATGGCATCATCACCTGAGGATTCTTTTTGAAGAGTATATTTTGCCTGAATAGCTTGGTTTTTTATATAATTCGAAGGTACATCTGGGGATAAGCTTTTTATTACGTGAACTAAAAGCTTTCAGGTTATCATCTCTTCGACTGGAGTAACACATACTAAGTTGTTAATAAAGTTATAGTGGTACTCCCGTCAAAGAGCTGGCATATAAGCCCGATAGCTTGGGTTCGAGTAATAAAACTGATAACTTATCGAAATTCGAAACTATTATAGACGCGTATGATTCTTTTAAAAAATAAACAATTTCTACTGTCCTTACTGTAATGGGAAAATTAATGGAGGGCCTGGCTCATCAGTGGTGAACCTCTTATCCCTGGATGGAGCTTCGTTTTATTTAATTGTGCATTAATATCTAATAGCTTGGTTTTACGTTGTTTGGCTTTTTAAAAACTGTTTTAGGAAGGGCGTAAAGAGACACCTCTAAGATAACCTGTTGTCTGATTGATTTATATTTTGGTAATTTATATCTTTCATAATCTGCAAGGTGTAAGTTTGGAAGTAGAAGAGTATGGATACACCTTACTGAGAGGCCAGCGTGTGTATTGTACATTGTCAGTGTATATAGAGAAGGAGCTGGGGTTTATTGTTCCCTAGGTGGAAGTTCTCTGTGAGGTAGTGTAGTGAGGGGGTTCAGGACCCTAGGCTTCCGAATTCCAGTGACGTGTGGGATCCGGAAGGTGGCGCTACTTCCGGTAGGTCGTTTGACTTGTGACTCAATCTCTGACCTGGTCGCGTGTCGCGGCCCCTGTCACGGCTTTTGGCTCGTGGTGGACGTTGGTGTGGACCTTTGTGGGGTGGAGGAGAGACCAAGACATCTGCTCTTAAACTTCTATATCATCTGGATGCGTGCGTTGACATTATATATAGGTATATAGATGGAAATTTTGCAGGAAGGAAATTAATCTAAAGAGACAAGGGTCGCCTCTCCCGTCAAAATAGACGTCCAAAACCAGACACCTCTTTGGCAGATTGTCAAGATTCCATTAGATCCCGTGTGGATCTCATTGAATAAAGTCCGTCTCAGACTGACGAGGGTCATTAGCCCGAAACCATGGTCTCTAAGTGGACGCTTTTCAGTTTGCCAAAGCTGGTGTTGTTGGCTTTGTCACTGACCCGAGGCCGCTAGTTTGCGGTGACGGTCAATAGATGGCGTCTGGTTTTAGACGTCTAGTTTGACGGGAAAGGCGACCCTTGTCTCTTGATATATGTATTTTAGATAGTAAAAAGGCATATATTGGATTGAATAAAATATTTATTTGCCAATATTTCGGTTGGCTGAACGCCAACCTTTATCGAGATAACATTTTTGTATACACAAACTCAGCGCCCCATAGTGTTATATATCCGTATACGGAATAAATAATATGAAAGTGATACAAAATTTAATTAACGTTTAATTGATATTTATTCTGATAGATGGCGCAAATCATCAGCAAAATTTAATTTCAGGATCAATATACAGGAGATACTACTTTTTCATACTAGTATTTTATACTTTTTAAAATCATATACTTCTTGTAACAAATGTTTTTAAAGAAAGGCTTATACACTCATGGACAATTTTGATGTTTTATATAATAAATAAATTAAACATTGTTCATTTTTAAATATAGTGTTACAGTTTTTAAAAAATAAAATCCCCCTTTGGGAGCAATTTTGCACTAAAGTTTACGAATTCTATCGGTAGAATTAAATAATGATTATCAATATGATTGTCATTATTACTATCCTTACCTATCAGTGCCTCGACAAAGTTTTTTTTTTTATAGCTTAGATTCGAACGCAGTTATATACTTAAGCCTTCATTTAAATAAATCGCTAGGCTAAAACTGTCTCTGGATAGGCTAATATATAAATATGGAATTGTGTGTTTTTGTAGTTTATCATCATGATTAATCATTATTATCATCGGCACTTGAAAGTGTTCCTCCCATATCAACAAACGGACAGAATTAAGACTTCAAAATTTTATTTTATATATTCGTACCCTCATCCAGATATATACATAATGAAAGGTAATATTGCGGTAATCGATAATAATCGTGTACCAGAAAAAGGTCACCTCTCCCTTTAAAAATCTATCAAAACAATACATTTCTTGATCTTTATAGAGCAAATCGCGAAGACTCAGAGCGGTAAATATTGAGCAGCATTTTGACAAATTTGACAAAAAAAAAAAAAACCATAGATATGATTTACCAAGGTGTAGGGTTGTCATGTAGAATGTGAGAACCCTGACCACGAGACCTATGTATACAGGTTGACAAATTTCTCAAACCTGGAGTTGTGGAGACATATTCTCCCCGTTTTGCTCAGAGAAGATCTTGAAATGTATAACGTAAAGATAGAGACTGCCTGGCAGGCATTCATAGTTCTTCAAATTAAAGATATTTCAGCGGCCAGAGTAAATCTTTTTATTATCTATTTTATTATAATAAAAATATTTACTGACCCAAGTATCTTTAATTTTTTAAGAACTAGAGAGAGAGAGAAATATATAGTTTTAATTAATTTTAATGGGAGTGGTTCTTCTTCTGATACATCAATATATTTATTATTTCTCTGGACTCTCTTTCTAGCATTCTGCTAAAGCAGTTTGAGTAGTCGACAAATAGAGGAAGAACATTTCCCCCCTTTCCATCCAGCTAAATAAAAATAGAGTAAAGCTAGATGATTTGACCGTAGCTTTCCACATAAGTCGGTGGATGAGAGGGTAACACGCTCGATTCCCGATATAAGTCGGTGGATGAGAGGGTAACACGCTTGATTCCCGACAGTCATGAACCGGGATTGAATCCCGCGTTAAAATTTGTCTAATATGTGAATAACCTTCACATATTATTCACTGTTTCAATTATCATGAACTAGGTTGCTCTTGCTGAGCGGCACCTATTAATGTGATTTTGAACCAGGTAGCTTTCCACGATCATATATCGGTGACAGCTATAACAAGTACATAACGCGCTATCTGTATATAAGAAATGGAAAGCCATTAAGCACGAATTATCCTCTTTTCAAACCAAACAAACTTTCTGCAATGAAGAAAATATGGGGAGGGCCTGGATCATCATCAGTAGTGAACCCTCTCAGCGGTTTTGTCAGTTTAATCTACCGCTTTTTAGAGCTCTAACATTGTATTGGGTGAATCTGATTATTTACCCGACATTCTTGAGTAATCCATATGAAATTTTTAATTAAAAGGCATATTTTGGATCAAAAATAAAACATAAAACAGCCTAGCGAAATATCAGGTTTTTGTAGTAAATAATTATTATATCCAAAAATAGGCCTTTTATAATTAATATCTGATATAGTAGGATAAATCGTGGTTTATGGTCTTTAAGCAAACTGTTCATTTTTTTTTAAATCGCAGTAAGGACATTGTAAATTTTGTTTTAGATGTAAAATGGGTGCTTAATCTTATTACAGTTAAACCTGTTTATAGTGTCCCCCCTCTAAATAGTGCCTTCCTCTCTATAGCACCCGATTTTAAATACGTAGTACGATGCGATTTACATTAAAAGTGACCTGTCTATAGCACCCCCTCTCTATAGCACTCTATTTTGGTGAGTCCCAAGAGAGGGGGCACTATAGACAGGTTTAACTGTATTTCTTATATAGGAACCTGTACTACTAATCCCCAAATCTCGCTATGTTATAGCCGAAGTGTGTGCAGGTATGGGCCCCTTGGTGGGTAGGGATTTGCGACTGCAAATACTGTAAGTAGCGCTACATATCTGTAGTCCCTACAGAGCCCCGTGACTAATGTCTGTAAGAATATATCCATTAAATTACTTCATTAACTTAAAAGACGTCATCAGAAATGGGAGTTAGGAAACAAGGTTTTTAAATGATCGAAACTTGCTTTTTAAAAACTACGATATCAAAAACGACGATATTCTTTGAAATATAATTAAAATTGCGCGCTAAAAGGTTTCAGAAAATATATATATATATATATACAGTCGAACACCCTCGATTCTCGACAGTCATGAACCGGGATTGAATCCCGCGTTAACCTTTTGTTTAACATGTGAATAACCTTCACATATTATATTCATTGTTACATAAACTAGGTTGTTCTTGTTGAGCGGTACCTAATAAAGTGATTTTGGAACCGAACCGAGAATAGAAAAATGTGGACGAGTGGGTAACACCCTCGATTCCCGACAGTCATGAACCGGGATTGAATCCCGCGTTAACCTTTTGTTTAACATGTGAATAACCTTCACATATTATATTCATTGTTACATAAACTAGGTTGTTCTTGTTGAGCGGTACCTAATAAAGTGATTTTGGAACCGAACCGAGAATAGAAAAATGTGGACGAGTGGGTAACACCCTCGATTCCCGACAGTCATGAACCGGGATTGAATCCCGCGTTAACCTTTTGTTTAACATGTGAATAACCTTCACATATTATATTCATTGTTACATAAACTAGGTTGTTCTTGTTGAGCGGTACCTAATAAAGTGATTTTGGAACCGAACCGAGAATAGAAAAATGTGGACGAGTGGGTAACACCCTCGATTCCCGACAGTCATGAACCGGGATTGAATCCCGCGTTAACCTTTTGTTTAACATGTGAATAACCTTCACATATTATATTCATTGTTACATAAACTAGGTTGTTCTTGTTGAGCGGTACCTAATAAAGTGATTTTGGAACCGAACCGAACTGTATAATATGTTAAGTTGAAAACATCAGGCTTCAAGGGAGAAATTTCTTCTTTGAAATGTTTATTTACAAATCTATAGCTTTTTGTGACACGGAAAAAGAAACTTATCCCTTGAAGATTGATGTTTTAAACTTAATATTAAGACAAGGGATTGTTTTATTGAATTGTGAACTCACACAAACGTTATATGTATTATAGAAAGAAATACATTGTTAACGTTTTTACTTTATATTTTCTGAAAACGTGATTCTTTATTTGATTCTGCTTGGGGTTAGCTTTCGGACCAAGAAGCCCTTCAACAGGCCTTAAAACATACATACAATACCTGAAAAATCTAGCCAATCAGAATCTATTAAATACGTGGTGTTATAACGAAGTTTTCAACAATTTGTGTGGGATTTTATATATATATCCACTTATGGACAAAACTTAAGGAAGTTGTACCTTTTAGGCATGTATATCTGGGTTCTAGAAAATAGCCTCTTTCTCCTTGGAAAAAAAAATAGACGACCGGCGATATAAAAGACTTTTCATTTCCTTAAGATCTGTCTGTTGGTGTATGTAGTAAGCATGTATATACACATAGAGATTGAGGACTAGTGGAAGAGAAACCGTCTCACTGAATAAACCAACCATATATGTGGCGGCGGTATGGGGCGGGTTTACTGACCACTATGACACCGTGGCTCCTGGGCGGAACTTCCTGAAGTTTCCCGACAAAGGGGCGTTACAGAGTTCTGGAAATCGCAAATCCTCAACTCAGATTTTGCTTCTCTTTTCACTAGAGGGATGCTCCTCTGCTTCTAAAGACCGCTTCCTTCCGATATAAAAATTCCTCATTGTCTCTCAACGATGCTTAATTGAGAATAAGAGAAACGCGTTATTTTTGGATTAATCATTATTTATTGGAATCCTCCAATATTTCAGCCAGGCCAGTTGTCAATGTTCTTCAAGAGGAATATGCCTCAGGAGTTCCTCTATCCTAGAGTTAGTTTCCTTTAAAAGAACGGTAATTGACCCGATCGAAATATTGGAAGACGCCAATGAGGAATAATTATTAATCCAAAAAAAGCGCTTCATCATTAATGAAAAACAAATTCATATAGAGACTACTCTATATTTACAAACATAAATAATTGTAAGTTGGCGTTGTGGTTTGCATTTTTCAATAAATATAGCGATTCATGAAGTGTACCAAGGAAAGGACTTTCCCAAATCAGATGAGTCCCCAAAGAATACGGCTACTTATTCCTTGTAAAAACTCTTCACTTCCTGGTTCAAAATCACATTAATAGGTACCGCTCAGCAAGAGCAACCTAGTTCATGATAATTGAAACAGTGAATATTATGTGAAGGTTATTCACATATTAAACAAATTTTAACGCGGGATTCAATCCCGGTTCATGACTGTCGGGAATCGAGCGTTTTACCCTCTCATCCACCGACTTACTCACTTGTGCCTTCGAATATTTTGTATTAAGATATTTATTACCTTGATTGTCTTTATATAATTTTTCCTATTTATAAATATAATATTACCATTATATAAGGTACTATTACTTTTTTTCCTGCATGTTTCCTACATTTCTGCTTGGAGAATCTGTATAAGACTAAAAGGTCTTAATAAAGCTTTAGTTGCATTAAGAAGCTTCTGTCTTGCTACTGCACTCCAATAGAAAGGGTTCTATCTTAAATCGGTACAAAATTCTTGTCTCTTTCAAATAAGTTGGCGTGATATATGATGAAAACTAAAACTACAGAGTTAGTCAATGGTCAAAATTATTTTGATTTATTTTCACTGAATATTTCTGATACCATAATTAACTTAGGATCACTGGGGCAGTCCAAATGAGAAATGTTTTTCATTAAATATTGGCATTGTTTTTGCGGGTGGCAATTTGTCTTTGGTTTCTTCACAGGAGAATTCGTTGATATCTTTTGATGGTAACATTCCAGTTTGTTCTTCCTCGTTGTACTGAGGTCAAACTTTCCAAGGCTTAGTAGGAAAGGGCTATACCCATTTTGACATTGTTTCCTTCAGATCATTGTATTAATGTTTCTGCGCGGTACCCTCCATATCAGATTTATCTTACTCCTCTTCCATATAATGTCTCTTATAATTTAATGAACGGGCACCTTCTAATCGTGTATTTACCGATGACTTCCTTCCTGCCATCTATCGAAATATGTATCAATTATCTGATGATTTTATTTTAATATAGGTGTGGTCTATATATACACTTTTCTTTAAATGTCAAGTAAACCCATTTATATTTACATTTCGGGCTGTTGGCCTTCATCAGCATGATGCAGGTTGTATGTTGAAGTTGACCCTTTGGGAGCTCCATCGCCTCTTTTTATTTCATGAAAAGGCCCGCCAAAGAGTATTTTGTTCATAAGCTCTCCCATTATTTTGGTAAAATAAAAGAATCTAGTTAGAATATTATTTGCGAATTTTAAACAATTGATTGGATGCGATATCGCCTCTGTTCAAATATATGATAGGTATGATATAGATGCTATTATGAATGACCGACGAATATTGTCCCGGTAGCGATGACGCGAGGAGTCGTTTAAATAAGTAAAACAAAATGTTTATTTATCAATAACATAGTACGAGTTATACAGATCTCAAAAATGATATACACCAATACCTCGCTTTGCGTCGTTTCGTTTTGCGTTTTTTTCGAAGTTGCATCGCTGCTTAATTTTTACTGATTTTCACTGTGCGTCGTTAGATTTTCGAAGTTGCGTTGTTTTGGATTCGAGTCTTTAATTTTTTTTCCTAAAATATGGCAACACCTTTGTTTTTGATTGCGCCTTCACATATGTTCACTTTGCGTCGTTTCAATTTGCGTCGTGTTTTTTTGGAACGTAACCCCAACGCAAAGCAAGGTATGGGTGTACAATAATAATTGTCACAACCTACATGAAGCAGCAATGGGGACCAATCCAATTCAAAGGCAGATTAATTTCTTTAATCAGTGATAATTCATCTCATTGACAATATTAACAAATGAAAGAATTGAAAATAAGCTAAAAAGCTGGAGGTATATATTTCTACAGTCTATAGAATCTGGATTTTCAGAAGAAAGCTTAAAGATGGTGTTCCTGTTTGAGTTCCACACCGCGCTGACAACCGCCGCTATCTAAGCACGTTACGTGAATGTTATGGCGCGCTATGGTGTCACAGCTAACTTGCCGACAACAAGCCCTGCAATTGCGACAACACTTCGCGGAGAGAGAGAGAGAGCCCATGTGATATTTCCGCGTTTGAAACAAGCTATCCGGGATCCTCCGTTACATCACCTCGCGTGGTATAATGCTTCCCGTTTCCACGTCTCCTTCTTTTAAATCTTGTTTTGTCGATCTCTTACCAGAGTAGGTACCAGAGCTTACTATATCCAAGTATAATTTAGAGACGCAAAATGTATTCCTTAAATATTTTCTCTTTAAAATAAAGAAGGGGAGGGGGGGGGGGGAAGAATTATACTGTGGGAAGCCTTAAAAAAAGGATATCATTTCAGGAATTGATCTATCACTCTCTTTGAAAGTACTGTAATTCTTGCGAGATCTTTGTTACTCATTTATACAAAAATATTGATTTATTATTATTTAAATATATTTTTTTTATTAGTGTGTAAATGAAAAAAAAAAACCCTTTAAGAACTAAATTTTTGCAGGAAAAATATAATGATTTTTGGAATTTTACAGATTACAGCATAATTGCGTAATTTAAAAAAAAAAAATAAGTAAGCAGACGAAAATTTCATGTAAATCGGAGCAGACGACGACAGGGGGGAGGGCTTAGGGAAGGGATTGGCTGGCGGAGTCACGTGGCTCGCTGAAGGCCCGCCCACTGTGCCATGAACTATACGTTCGCCGCGGAACCCATGTGCACCAACAGCCACTTAGGCTTGTTGCAGCAACATAGGAATGACAAGTTCTACACTGCAGATAATCTCCATTACGAGCTCCCCTATTGGCCAGGTGGGTTATCTCACTGTTTGTCAACAATGCTGCATGAATTGTCATTGTATTCACTATTCTCTTGTAGGAACTCTCAAGATAGCGTCTGTCAAACCCACTATGTAGTGCAGAGTTTCCAGCAGGTCCCCAGTTTTATATATGCATCCTCTTTAAAAGATACTATATATTCTCTCTCACCCCTTCTTCCATTAAAACTACCACGAGGCGTGTGCAGTTCTTTGATTGAATTCTTCCTTTTTATATATGCAATCTGAGATAGTAATGCAGAAGATATATTCAGCCATTTCTTGAAGTAGTTTTCCATCTCCCAGACTTGTCCTCTTACTTTCTATTTCATCTTGTGATATTAATGGCACTAACTTATCGTCACGTGATCCAGAAAGTGACGTTTTCTCTTGACAAGTGTTGTGATAAGTTTATACATTCCGTTCTTATTTGCATCTTGGTGCATCGGAAATTTAATTATTTTCATCATCATTATAAATATTCTTCCTTTTAAAAATAAAAATGCTTATTTAGGATCGAATACATTCTTTTATAAACCTATCTCAATCATCTCCACTTTTGGGTAAACTGCCATACTGGAAAGAGCTCCTTCGACGACATAACCTTCTAAAAAAGTTTCTTTAAAAATCCTACAGGAGTATATAGTGATTTCTTTAAGCATGATACGAGGCTTTAAATCATTTTGTGATTCTTTCTTGTCATTGTTATCTGTTCTAATTGCATCTCTCTCATTATCATCTTCTCTAATTGCATATGTCCTGTCTTTCACATCAAGATTTCTAATACCATTATGTGTTTACTTCATTGTTTATAACACACGCCAGCCCACTATCTAATGTTCAACTTCATGGGGGTTCTACCCGGACGAAAGAAAATGTCAACATGAAAGCTGATGGTCTATCACCTCTGCTATTTATTCATTGACGCTCGCTAGAAATCAACAATTAAATAATCTAAAGTCCAATATTTTACCTACACTCGCGAGCCAATTAGAAACAAGCCTGATGGGGGGAGGTTAGAAGTTGGGTATGGGGAGGAATACCCCTGAATCACATTTTTCTAACTCACATTGTAGCATAAACTAAACAAATAATTCCCGATCAACGATCTAAACAATAAGTAGAATCTAAAGCTATGTTTTACCAGCCATTTCTCGCCACCTTGGAACTAGACTACTCTATTTACATATGATTAAGTAGTCTATATCAGTCTATGACATTTGAGTTGAATTCCACAGTCTTGTCCAATTTCTAGACAACATTTTAAAATGTGGTTGTATTGTTTTTGTAAGATGTTAACCGACGGTTCAAAATCACATTAATAGGTACCGCTCAACAAGAGCAACCTAGTTCATGATAATTGAAACAGTGAATAATATGTGAAGGTTATTCACATATTAAACAAAATTTTAACGCGGGGATTCAATCCCGGTTCATGACTGTCGGGAATCGAGGGGGTTACCCACTCGTCCACCGACTTGTATGAGATGTTAAATGTGGAAAAATAGAACACGTTTTTTTTTTTTGCATTTCGGTTTAGTGTATTCCTGAGTTTTTCCATCGCCTGTACGAATGTGGACTATTGTCCGCAGGTATTTTAAAACCATTCTTACTAAGAACTTATTTTTAAGTCTTTTCTCTCTAGTGAGATCTCAGCCCTATGTACCAAACTTGTGGTAGCAATAGTACACACGTTAGAATGTTGTTGTCGTGTCCAATGAAGAGCCTCAGATGTCTTCATACATCTCTATCATAGCAGCAGCAATGTCCGCTATCTTGGGTGTGTAAAGCTGATGTTCTGGGTCCATGTCAATTTTCTGCAAGGCTGCGGCCATACACACATTAGAATAATAATAATTTATATTTATAGTAATGCTCTAATTAAAATTTACCTTTATAATGAAGACCTAATTGGAACTGCGGTCATTTTTATTCTGTCGAGAACTTGTACTCTCTTAAACCCAATTTTCTTTATCTTATCGCAATCTTTTCTATTTTTGTTGGAAGTTTCATTCTAGCTATCTTTAATTATTGTTATTATTTTCTAATATCTTCATTACTTCTCTTTATATACTCTCATGGACAAAACTTAATTGAAGTGAAGTCTTTGATATCGCCGGTAGTCTGTTTATTTATTTTTTAATCTTTGAAGGAGACAGAGGTAATTTTGTTCACACTTGGTTATCTCGTGTGTCTTCAATAAAGGTCATTGTAATATCTTTCAGAGTTATTGTCTGAATCCCGATATACATGCTAAAAAGTACAACGTTCTTACGTTTTGTTTATGAGTATATATATTTATTTATTAATTTAAATACTATTTAATAGTTTTTAAAATCAATTTTTATTCGAGCGTTTTTTTTTCTCAGCCCCTAATACTGAAACTTCTTTCATCATTCTCTTTGAACTACCTTTGACCATCTTTCATCCCCTAAACTTCTGCTTCTATTGGATGGTCCTTCTAGTGTTGTGACATTGGTGTATCTACCATCTCTGAATAGGAGTTGGTATGAAGAGGGCCTAGAGCTCTCGTGAGACGACTAGATATATTGTCAAGTAGAAAATTAGGAAAGATAAAGTTCAGAATAAAACGACAATTTATTTAAGGCAAAATCAACACATTTATAAGATACAAGATAAGCAATGAGGGAAGTTCCAGAGTAGAAAAATATAAATAATATAAATATGAAAATAATAATAATCTGTACTTATAATATATTAAGTACTTTTGCTACAATATTTAGAACAAAATTATAGATAACGAACTATTATGTATAACCATTGTAGCATAGTATTTGATTTTGATCTATCCAAACTAATGTTTACCAGGTAAAAATGTTATATGGTTAGTCAACTACATTTACCTCGATGGACCAGTTTTCAGCAGATTGCAATGATGCTACTGTGTCCCTCGTCAACCCTTTTCCAGCTATAATTCTTGGTCATGGGATCTTCCCATCTCACTGTTGGTCTTTTACCATATGCCTTGGGTCCATGACTCCGACAGTCCAATTATTTTATTATCCCTTAAATTAATTTTAAAAAAATGTTTTTATGTGGGCAATAGTTACCCAGGAATTATTTGAATTGTGAAACAATTATAATTTGGGAAAAAATATATTTAAAAAAAAAGAACATTTTGATATTGTTAACAATAGTATTTGCCCGTTGTAAAGCAATATTTGATCGAAACCTGAAAAAAAAACTCAAATAAAACGAAAATGTTTGCCCAAATTATAATTTTTCACTATTAAAAAAATAATAATTTGCCAACAAAAATATGGATCTCAAATCAAATTCAACGACTTAATCCAGTGTTCTCGTCAACTTGGTATGTGTTGTATTCAATGTTGTGTGTGTGTTGTGGAGTTAGAATAACTAATACATGGGCTCTATTGTCATATAAATAAGAATTTTTTTTCTATGAAAATTGGATAAGCCATGTGTCAAGACATGATACCCTATTAAAAGAGAAAATTTCAGAATTAGCCCCTGAAACAACATTATTATATTTTTTACTTCATAATTTTGACTTGATAACCTACTATAAAGATTAATTGAAGGACATATTGGAAGTTTCCAGAGGAGCTCGTACAACATTTGTGGACCAACTGAAGTGAGAAATCAAGACATCACTAAGTCTTACCACCAGCTGATATAGATATGAATCGATCATCTTGAAAGAGCCGTGGGGTGGCATACCAGTCTTAATACTGAACAACCCTAGATGTTTGTATAAATAGAGACATTTTTAAAAAAACATTTAAAGTTTATAAAAATATCATACAACTTTATCAATTTTTCAAACTACAATCATGGAGGCAAAACTTAAAGAAGTTGTACTTTTTAGCGTGTATATCGGGATTCAGATAACAAATCTGAAAGATATTTGATATACACAGTGACTTTTGAAGAGACTCGTGATAACCAAATCTGAACAAAATTGCCTCCGTCTCCAAAAAAAGAAAAAAAAAAAAAAACAGAAAGAAAAGAAATAAACGGACGACTGGTGATATCAAAATTTTCCACTTCCTAGAGTTTTGTCCATGAGTGTATAAATATATATAACAAATTCTCACGCATATAACATCTTCTTCAGATAAATTACCCCAAAGAAACACAAGAGATATAAAAGATAGAACGGAACGAAATATTCTCATACAACAATGAATAATATATATATAATATATTTTATAGATTAATTGACAGGGGTCATATATTAAAATAAATTCTATATATCTACACTCATGAACAAAAAGAAGTAGAAACCCTTTGTTATCGCCGGTCGTCTAGTTTTTTGAAGGAGACAGAGGTTGTTCACACTTGGTTATCCCGTGTGTCTCCAATAAATGTCACTGTTATATATTTCAAGAGTTATTGTCTGACTCCCGATATACATGCTAAAAGGTACAACTTTCTTTAGTTTTGTCCATGAGTGTAAATAAAATACAAATATATTTATAATACAAAAATTATCTCTACATAGTAAAAACTATATATGTATACAATATATTTATATAATAAATAACTAATAAAATACACTCTGAATAATTGAGTTTAATTATTGCGCCATTTTTCCGTGAACTCTTTCTTTAAAAAAATATTTTTTGGTTTAATTTTTCATGCCAATAATCTAATCTTTTTTTTTTTTTTTTTCAAAAATGAAAATGCGTACTAAAATCATATTTGACATATTATGCTCTACCATTTCGAGAAAGGTTGTAATGTAACTTCTTGATCTCAATGGACTTTTTGGCGAAGGCAAAATCAACAAAACCTAGTTAGAAGAACATTCAAGAAGTACGAATCGATCGATATAAACCTCGTAGATGAAGAAGGACAAGGTCGACCTTCAAATTCCAATATCCAGACAGAAAGAGGACGAAAGCTTGACAAAGAGAATGTTTCCCAAAGACTTCAATGTAGGCCATTCCACCATCGTCTGTCATCTCAAAAGCTCGGAATCAGTAACCGTAGAATTTGTATATAATAATAAAAAATCCACAATAATTTATAAATAATATGAAGTATTGGGAGGATGGTATACATGTACCAAAAGTAGCATCTCTTTCTATAAACATGCATTAGACTTTAAAATGATATATATGTTATATTAAAATATTATTTTATTCAAAATTATATTTCATAGATTCAAATACTCTGCTAAATCGACCGCCAGAGGTCATGCTTCCCCTATAAAAACTCGTTGTTGTTTCCCGAATGAAAAGGGGTTGGGGCTAGAAGATCTTACCATAAAGGCCAATTAGCCCGGAATTCAAGAATTCATATCCCCCCCGAATGAAAAGTCTCCACTGAGACTTGTGCGGGTGAAGGCAAGAATAATTCCGTTGTTTCCCGATGGCTGGCTCAAACCTTTTGTACATTATGTAAATAATATTTTGTTTTCCTTGTTCTACTCGCCTTAAGCCAGGCATTACTTTTATCAAATTATGTTTTTATATATTCCATAAGCTCAATTAAAGCTATTTCTAATCTTCATTATTTTAACTACTTTTATTTTCAAGATTTTAGCCACGACTGCATTAACATAGCATTTATTTATTTATTTAACAGTTGGGAGAGACACGCCATATCCACAATTTGGATAATTGCGTGTATATTTTAAATTATATACAATTAATACAATTGAACATTGGAAATCATTAAAATTAAATGTTCGATATCAAAATTTACATATAGCAATTATAATTAGCAATATTACTGTACTATGTACAGTCAACACTTTCGCCTCAAAATATACATCCTGCAGAATCTATTAAACTTGATGTATTGGTCTTTGTTGCAAGCAGCTTGTTTGGTATTAGTCAGGTTTTCTTCCCTTAGATCAGAAGTTAATGGACAGTTTATCAGAAGGTGTTCAGGGGTTTGTTGTCCGTTTCCACAAGTGCATGCAGGTGAACCAATTTTGCCAATTCTAAACAAATATGTGTTGAAGTCACCATGTCCAGTAAAAAATTGAACGTTATAGAATTTGGGTTGAACATAGTTAGGAATTATTGAAGTATCAAAGAATCCCTTGAAATTATCATTGGCACCTCCATAGTATTCTTCAAATTTCTGGTTTATAAAATTAGATATCATTTTTCTTTTAGTTGGATCTGATTTTTTGTATCCAATATTCATTTTTAGTGTATTTGTTTCAATAAAATCCGTGAGCTTTGGTGTTCTAGCAACAATATGAGTACAGTTTGAAGATGTTGAATTATAAACCTGTGTACTGTGCTTCAAAATTTTGTACTGCAGAGAGTTTAATTTATCTTTGACTTTTTTGGGTATAAAGTTGTACCAGATCGTGGAACCATAAGTTAGTGAACTTCGAAACAGTGTCTTATAGAGTTCTATTCTTCTTTTACTGTCCAGTCCCCATGCTTTCCTGGTTAATCCAATTAGGTATCCACTAGCTCTATTTGTCTTAGTAATAATCTCATCAATATGGGGCACAAAATCCAATTTGTTTTTATTTCTATGATTTTTAAAAGTTATTCCCATAATCTTCAGTTTTTCTACCCGATTGGCAGTGATAGTGTTAGGAATTTTTGCAGCTATTTTGCTATTAAACAAGTATAAGATTTTCGTTTTCTCTTCAGATAGGTCAACTTATTGTTCCCACACCAGTCTAATATTATCCCCATGACCTTTACTGTTGTATTCCGAAGTTCTGTCAAGTTGTTTCCCCAACATATCACAGTTAAATCATCCGCATAAGCAATGATTTCACTGTTTGATTCTGAATAGTTATTCAATAAATCGTTTAGAATAATATTCCATATTGTAGGGGATAACATAGCATAATCCTCAAGATGATCAAAAACCAACAGAAATCTCATCTCTTTTTTTATAATATATATATACTTTATAAAAAGCAAAGTTGGGGAGGAAATTGGAAACATTTAGCGCAAAAGGACCCAAAGTGACAACGTAGCGCCAGAGAGAATACATCGGTCACAGATGTGTCATCATTGGGACGATGTAAACACCTACTCCCTATTTGGCCACTCTCTCGTCACATCGCCACCTACCTGATTCTGTTCTTAGTGCTGAGGATAACTTGTGTTCAACTCCATACCTACATTTTACATAACTCGAAGTTTCACATCGCCATGTATAGTATACTCTTCGACATGGATGAGAGCTATTCGTAGAATGACATTGCATCTTGTTTTCAGCAATTCTCTTTACACCTACCTATCTCTCTCTATTCTAACTTCACACCATTCTATTATATTATAGAACTAATCCGTCTATGGTCTACTTCTTCCTTCATTCTTTAAGGTATATACCTTCAGTATGGTCAATAGACAATGATCCTCGGAATACGTGAAAACTACTGCAAACTTTCATTTCCTTTTGACTACTTCATTTAGCATCGCCACATAGATTTGTGTAGAAAAGGAAATTATGTATAATTCTACCAATCTCTGGAGATGTGGTTGGCAAGAATGAGATGTTACTTTAACTTTACCGTGCTATAACTGTGGTTGATGGGAGGTTAGATCTTGTTGATGTAGTGAGCTGTTTGTCTTCCTTTTTTCCATGCATTGTCGGTAGGGCACTTGAAGTCAAGCCAGTTGTAACAAGGTACAGGAGAATGTCTCGCAATGTCTACTGTAGACGTCGTCTATTGATCTCTACTATGCGTTTTATTTGCTTGCTACAAAAGAGTCTATACTCTCTATAGTAAATATTCTTCGAATTTTATATTATTAATTTTTTTAAAGTCAAAAATACGTATTAACAATCAAACTTGTTATTTTGGCTTAGAGACATACACTTGTGACAATCTAATATATTAAGGTTAAATTGATTACAGTATAACTCTTATCCTCGAATTTATATGTCGCATATGTAACGGGCTAATGTTTTTGTATAACACACACTTGATAACTCTCTCTCTATATAGATTCTCTTTAAGACAAACATGTATGCATATTTAATGTATAGTTTAGTTTAAGAACTTTCTTGGTATCAAATTGATTTTTTAGAGTTCTTTCTAGACCATCACCATCTGTGGGTTATAATTAAAGTTACAAAATCAGAATTTAGAAATTAATCTGCTAGCACATCACTATAAAGAATCAGATAATTGGAATTATTTATCAACGATAAAAACCACTTGCTTGTTAATCCTGTTTTAATCTCTAAATTCTGTCTTAAGCGGGCGTTCAGGGTACCGAAGAAAAAATGGCTGTATATCATAGGTTCCTACTCAACACATTGTTTATTGAAGTTATGTAAAGTTGCCAAAATGACAAACATTTGAAGATTTTACGAATCTACTATGAATCTTAGGAAATCAAAGCTTTTCTTGGACTGAAGAGAGCCATACCACGAAACCATGGAACCAAGTATGGTAGTTTGCAGAGAAGGTCAAATGGAGGATTCATAGATTTTACATCAAATTTGATGAGAGAGGTGGCCTTTCTTTTTATAGATCTTTATCGATAATATTGTCCGTATAGAATCTTGAATCACTATAAGAACGTTTATTGAAATCCGCCGATTTTCCTGATAAGCCCATCTTCCAGTAACATACATACTGTTTTTATAAAATGAATGAAGCTTCCAGGGTTAAGTTTCTTATGCAACTTTTTATTTTCAAGCTTTAGGACCTGTCAGTCCTTCAACAGGACTTTTAACAATTTAATTATAAATACAATTGTATATACATATTTTAAATACTTATTATATATTGAGAGAAAAATATATTACATTATTTTTGTTTGAAAAACAAAATTTTGAAAATATACGTGTATGGTAGATGATACGTGCTGGTTGAATGATATCTCGAGACTTCAAATTAAATTTTATAAATTCGTGAACTATTGTGTTATATATAGAAGAGTGCCTACATCTATGGGATAGTATTTGTCCATATTGTTATAAAATTGTTCCTAGAAGATGACGGGCGATCAGTCTCGTGGTACATATCTCAAATTCTCAATAAACAATCCTATATCTTTATATAAAAAAGACGTACCTGATCTCTGTGAAAGAAAAACAATTTTTTTCTCAGAATATTTCGAAGGATTGCTCCCTTTCTTTATCTATTTATTGCACAATATAAATATTTTGACCAAAAAAGTTGTTTTTCTTTCACATAGATCCAGGTACACCTTTTTATATAAATATATTCAATAGATCGCACCTTTAGACTCAATCCTATTGGATGTTATTGTCAAATATTATTTTTATTCTATGATTGTAATAATCTGTGACTTAAAATCTGTGGTGTCAGGAATGTATATATAGGTAAGAGTTAATAGAGATGTGTGGTTAGAGAGATGTTATTTTATTAGTAATGTTTACTTAGATATATTTAGTAATTTATGTTCATTATTTATGTACCTTCAATAAAGAAGATTTATATTTTAGAAAGAGAATAATTATTGAGATCCACCAACAAATCCTATATATATATTTGTCCAAGATAAACTGATAATTAATGAATTCTTGTGAATTGCCTTATTTTTTTCTCGCAAAATAAACCTTTATTTATATAAAAATACATATATTGTATATCAAAAATTAATTAATTTACCAATATTTGAATTGGCAGCATGCTAACCTTTATCAAAGTACAAAAGGTACTCAATAGCGTTTATTTCTAAAAATATCACAAACACCAAAGAGCTTTTTTCTTCAATCAAAGAGGTCCATATACTGAATTTACATTATACAGTAGAACTTGGATAATTCGAACTTCTTTAATTCGAAAACCTCTTTAATTCGAATATTTATCTTGGTCCCTAGAAGCCTTAAGCCTTTATTCAAAACATCTTTAATTCGAATTTTTGGATAATTCGAATTTTTTTATGGTCCCTTGGGGTTCGAATTATCCAAGTTCGACTGTATTTGTTCCAATATTTCGACAAATAGTATTCAAGATAAACGCTTCTTTAATTTGATATAGGCGGGCATATAGCTCATCTAAATATTGACATAAATGTTGAATATATCCAGTATATATGGTGCTTTTTTTAAATAACGTATATGTATATACCTTTCAGGGGTTTGTTGTATATTGATAAAGGTTGGCGTGCTACCAATTGAAATATATATATTGAAAAAAAAACGATTTATTTTTGATCTGAATATATGTATTTTATAGAACGATGTTTAACAAGTTTTACCGCAAATGTTTCTTTTTTACAGAATGAAAAATCGTAATTTTAATTATTTAAGGAGAAATAACAATTATTTCTATCCTTAGGGATGAAGTATGAATGGATGAATTGTGAAGAGTAATGATGAACGGAAAAATAAAAGTGTCCAGAGAAGAGAATTTTCGTTCTGTAAAAAGAAACATTTGCGGTAAAACTTCTTAAACGTCGTTCTATAATCATAGCCGCATTATATTGTATTATATGTCTTTTATATGTCACGTTGAAATTAGGAAAGACAAACCTCCGAATGACACAAAATCCTTTGTCCTCGTCAGGATAAAAACGGCTTGCTAAATAATTTAATTTTCATTTTTTCCTGACGAGAACAAAAATCTTTTGTCGAAACATCGATGAAAAAAAAAACAGTTTCTAGCTGAAGTGTTTTTTATTTTTAAGAACTATGAACCAGGCACAACCTTTATCTTCAATATGAGAATAGATATTATATACACAATTAGGCGATGAAAAATTTACAGTAGTTCTCAGGAAGGAGGATCCTCCATCTTGAGAGAGTTTTCCTCCAGACAAGGACAGGATCTATCCGTATAGCTCACAAGAACAAGTTTTAGAATATTTATAAAATCCTAGAGATGCATTGAAGCAAGTCTACAGATAGAGTAGGTAAATATAAATATGAAAATTAATTACATAAAACAATATGTCGATACAATATAAAGATTTATAAGAAATATAGAGTAGTTCCCACATATGAAATCCAATAAGGATGTCAAACGCTTCTTTTGGATCAACTCTTCTTTATTGGTCTCCTCCAATATTTCGATCGGGCTAATAGCCTATATTCCTCATGGAGAATATCGCCCTGGCGTCTACCAAGGCCTGAAGTTCTTCCCCACTGTTGAACTGAGAGAGCTATACGGATAGATCCTGTCCTTGTTTGGAGGAGAACTCTCTCAAGATGGAGGAGCCTTCCTTCCTGAGAACAACTGTGAATATTTCATCGCCTAATTGTGTATATAATATCTATTCTCATATTGAAGATAAAGGTTGTGCCTGGTTCATAGTTCTTAAAAATAAAAGACACTTCAGCTAGAAACTGTTTTTTTTTTCATCGATGTTTCGACAAAAGATTTTTGTCCTCAGGAAAAAATAAAAAATAAATTATTTAGCAAGGCGTTTTTTCCTGTCGAGGACAAAAGTTTTCTGTCGAAATGTCGAGACAATAAAAATAATTTCTAGCCGAAGTGTCTTTATTTTTAAGAATAATTATTCCTCTTTTTTGTCTTTTACTTATTTAACCATTGAATAAGTGTCAATAACGTATTTTAAATTGTCAAGGAGTACGGCACTAGATTAGTAGAGAAATATTCTTAAGACACATATTTTTAAAGGAAGATAGGCGATAAGAATGGTCGAAATAATGGATGATATACCAATAATATATAATAAAAAGTCGGTGGATGAGAGGGTAACACGCTCGATTCCCGACAGTCATGAACCGGGATTGAATACCGCGTTAAAATTTTGTTTAATATGTGAATAACCTTCACATATTATTCACTGTTTCAATTATCATTGAATCAATTAACAAAGAGTTTGTTCAATAAAGAATAGTATCACTCTTTATAGAGGCTTATTTATGGATTTTTATATTTCACAGACCTTTATATAAAACATTTTAAGTCGGTGGTCAGAGGAAAGATTGTGTCGTCTCACAGTATCGCCGCTTTGACTTGCTGTCACCTAGCAACACGACAAGGCGTAAATAAAGATTCTGTAACTTCTCTCCATATTAGGAAGCTTAATCTGTGCCGTTATCTCTAGGCAAGAAGACATTACGCCACGGCAAGTGCACACGCAACGGGAGCGTGGTCGGTCGGTGAGTCAGGCATAGCACACTCTCTGTCTGTCCTATAGATAGCCAGTCCTGGATGTAGAGGTAGCTCGGGAAACAAAGCCAGAGAATTATAAATATCAAGATCAAATCGAAATTAGGGACCGTGCTAATCTTCTCTGTATCGTTCTTATTGCACTAGTTATATGGCCGAACAAGAATCGAAAGGATTGTACTAACTTCCGTATTCTTCCTATTGTAGTAGTTGTACCTTCGAACAAGTATAGCAGGGAATATGCTAATTATGTATTCTTTCTAGGGGTTGTACCGCCGAACTAGTATCGCATAGACCGTGCTAATCTTCTCTGTATCCTTCCTACTGTACTAGTTGTGTGACCGAACAAGAATCGAAAGGATTGTACTAACTTCCGTATTCTTCCTATTATAGTACTGTACCTTCGAACAAGTATAGCAGGGACTATGCTAATGATGTATCCTTTCTATTATTTGTACCGCCGAACTAGTATCACATAGACTGTGCTAATAATCTCTGTATTCTTCGTATTGTAGTAGATGTACCGCGGGACTAGTATCGCAGAGATCATTCTAATCGTCTCTGTATCCTTTCTAGTATTTGTACCACCGAACAAGCATCGCATAGACCGTACTAATCTTCTCTGTATCCTTCCTATTGTGGTAGTTGTATGGCCGAACAAGAATCGAAGAGATTGTGCTAACTTCCGTATTCTTCCTATTGTAGTACTGTACCTTCGAACAATTATCCCAGGGAATATGCTAATGATGTATTCTTTCTAGGGGTTGTACCGCCGAACTATTATCGCATAGACCGTGCTAATCTTCTCTGTATCCTTCCTATTGTAGTAGATGTACCGCAGGAGTAGTATCGCAGGGATCATTCTAATCGTCTCTGTATCCTTTCTAGTATTGGTACTGTCGAACTGGTATTACAGGGGCCATGCTAATCTTCTCTGTATCCTTCTTATTGTAGTAGCTGTATTACATTACAAATATCGCAGAAATATGCTAATCATCTCTGTATACTTATTGATGTGCCACAGAACATATATCCAAGAGGCATGATAATATTTCTCTGTAGCCATCCTCTTATAGTAGTTGTACCACCGAACTGATATCGCAGGAACTATGCCAATAATGTAGCCTACCTATTGTAGTATCTGTACCGCCGCCGTGTACAAAGATGTACCAAACAATACACCGCAGTATTGTGTCACTGGGTTTGGAAGAATCTTATCTAACTGGTCCAAGGTGACCGCGGTTCCCGCCCGGCCTACTGAAGTTTTTCCATCGAGGATGCTGCTGATACCGGAGATTTGACTATTGATAAGCTCGAGCATTGCTATTCTATGGGACATCAGTCCGAACTTGCATCATAGGATGGCCTTGAATGTTGGGTCTATTCTTGAGAGAGACAAAGGAAATACTTCTACTCCTTAAATACAAATTTATTTTTAAAAATTCAACATTAACTTATCACACGATCGAGAGAAAATTTAAATGGTAATTGAACTCGAGAATGTGAATCTTTCGCCATAGATTAAAAGAAAGTATACACTCATGGACAAAGTCATGAAGTTGTACCTTCTAGCATGTATATCGGGATTCAAATAATAACTCTGAAAGATATTTGATGCACAGTGATCTTTATTGAAGACACACGAGATAACCAAGTGTGAACAAAATTGCCTCTGTCACCTAAAAAAAAAAGACGACCAGCGACATCAAAGAAATTCCACTTCCTTAAGTTCTGTCCATGAGTGTATATTACTTGAAATTTAAATCTTATAAAATCGTGTCGGTGTAATAACATCAACTTATTCTTTACGCCACTAAAATATACCATTATAGAATAATAGAGAATAACATACTCGTAGTAGTTTATAGGTTTGGATCAAGTTGTTGAACCATTAACCTTTTTACGGCAAAAACTTGAATTGATTACAGAATAAAGCGATTATAGTGTCAGTTCTCTTAAATAAGAGAAAATACTACCTCAATATTATTAATAAATATAAGCATGAAAAATAATTTAATTTTAAAAGGTACCAAAAATTATACATTTTTAGCTCGTAACAATGAAAAAGAAATTTCGTTATTCGAACTCGCTTTCTCTTATATTATACATTGATTTAGTACATGGATGTGACCACTGAGCTAAGAAAATTAGGCGTGTGTTGTGTTTATTGGCTGATGTTGTTGTTGTTTATTCCTCAAGTCGTTTAAACGATCTCCATTAGGTTCTATTGTCTCGGCTTTTCTATTATAGTCTTGGGGTTTTCCCAGAGGTCTTTTTTTTGGAGGATTTGATACAATTCAATAGATGTTCAGGACTGGCTGGGAATGTCTTATTGGCTGGTGAATGTCATATGACAGTAGTGAATCAATTAGCGGCAGAATAAACCGGTCGCGTACATAGAAAGTGATGAATATGAAGTTCGTATGTCTAAAGTACTTAGTAAAATGGACATATATAGGAATAGAGCGTGTTAATTTAGGCAATAAAATAAATAAATAGTTATCATAACTATGCATTTACTACTTATATGAGCAACAAGAACTTCAATTGGTTTGACCATCCTAATCATAAATAGCTTCACAATAAACTTAAATTGTAAAACAGAATTTGAAATTTATCCCGCATGTGTTTCTTTTGAACGAAAAATCGAAATTTATTTTTAAGGAGAAATAACGATTATTTCTAACCTCAGGGATGAAGTATGAAAAGATGAATTGAATATTTTTACGTTTATCATTACTCTTCACAATTCATCTTTTCATACTTCATCCCTGAGGTTAGAAATAATCGTTATTTCTCCTCAAAAATAAATTTCGATTTTTCGTTCAAAAGAAACACATGCGGGATAAATTTCAAATGCCGTTTTACAATCATAAACCGCATTATATTGTATTATAAACTAGAATTGTAAATATATTTTCATAGGTTAGATACCTACTAAATTCTCCACTACATAAACAACGGGCTAATGTTCTGAAGGTTTTATAGTTATTCTCTATAGATAATAGCTAAAATGTGTTATTCTTTTCACTGGTTAAAAGACGAAATCTCTTGTGTTTGATCCATATGTAACATTACAATCATTAGATATCTGTTAGGTCGGCAGGAATTAATAGGTTTTAAGAGAATTATGAAAAGTCATTAATGAAAATCAGAAAAGAACGGTAAAATTGTATAGACCCCCCCCCCCCCCCCCCCCTGCATACACAACTAGTGGAACTAGTGGAACTAGAAAGTGTTACCTACATAAGGTACTGGTGGATTATCATGAAATTTGGTATACATGTATAGGATTGCATAAATCATTAGCAGTTTAAACAACTTTATTGACTGCTAGTCAATGGTTACAACAATGATGTAAGAAAATATATGCAAATAATATTATACAAATCTCTTCAGCGAGGGAGACTCCACCACCTTGAGAGAATCCTTCTCCAGACAGCGTCTTCTTCGACGCTTTCCAGTTCTCTGCCGAGAAAAGTTTTATATATGCTGATATTGGTAGAATTCTTGGCTGGTCTCTTGGCAGATATTACATAGACCAAATGATAAAAAATTAAATTCAACTATTTTTATACGTTTTGCATACATTTACTTACTCGTTACACGCCAATTTGATTGGCTGAATTAATTTAAGCAAAATTCCGTCTTTTTTCTTTAACTTCTTGCGTAAAATTTTATATTTTCATTATAGTGTATACTAGGAAGAAATGTATTGACGAAGAGACTTCTGAAGGGTAAAATAAGTGGAAAGAGAAGGGTAGGAAGAAGAATAATTAGACTGATGGACTAAGTGGGAGGCTATGAAGAGAAAGATAAAATCTCAAAATAGATAATCATGGAAACCCTGAAGACCAGGACTTGTCACGAGTCTAACTTCTAAATGCACTACTTGACATTGTTTCAATGATTGTGAAATACTAGTGTTGTTTTTAACACTTTCACATCCCTGAATAGAACTAAGCATTGTTCGCTATAATCCTTTCAAAACAGACCGAAATTCTTGGAATCACCATTGATGAATCAAGATAGCCCTTTATTGTTTTTCCATTTACGAATAAAGAACAAAAATAAACAAATTGCAATTAGAAAGAAAAAAATATTTATATCAACCCAGTTTGTTTATAATGTACAGGTTTTTCTAAACTGGCCCTGTGTTTATTAAGACTGGAGTGTAGCTCTATTTTTGGTATCTTGATTCCTTCTTTATTACTAAAGCATTATTATTTTGTTATCCTCTTTCTTTTCTGAAGTACAACGGGAGTGTGCTTCTCTATCCCTGAAATAAATTTGAAGTGTTGTCTTTATCCTGAATTATACATTGTCTTCATCTTGATATGAGTGGTTCTATATCTCCCTAAATATACATACTATTATTGTCTCTATCCCGATATTATTATCTTTATCCCAAAATACCCCGATATTATTGTCTCCATCCCGAAATATCCCGATATTATTGTCTCTATCCCAAAATATCTCGATATTATCATCTCCATCCCGAAATATCCCGATATTATTGTCTCTATCCCAAAATATCTCGATATATTTGTCTCTATCCCGAAATATCCCGATATTATTGTCTATCCCGAAATATCCCGATATTATCCTCTCCATCCCGAAATATCCCGATATTATCCTCTCCATCCCGAAATATCCCGATATTATTGTCTATATCCCGAAATATCCCGATATTATTGTCTCTATTCCGAAATATCCCGATATTATTGTCTCTATCCCGAAATATCCCGATATTATTGTCTCTATCCCGAAATATCTCGATATTATTGTCTCTATCCCGATATTATTGTCTCTATCCCAAAATATCTCGATATTTTTGTCTCTATCCCGAAATATCCCGATATTATTGTCTCTATCCCGAAATATCCCGATATTATTGTCTCTATCCCGAAATATCCCGATATTAATGTCTCTATCCCAAAATATCTCGATATTATCATCTCCATCCCGAAATATCCCGATATTATTGTCTCTATCCCAAAATATCTCGATATTTTTGTCTCTATCCCGAAATATCCCGATATTATTGTCTCTATCCCGATATTATTGTCTCTATCCCAAAATATCCCGATATTATTGTCTCTATCCCGAAATATCCCGATATTATTGTCTCTATCCCGAAATATCCCGATATTATTGTCTCTATCCCGAAATATCATGATATTATCCTCTCTATCCCGAGAGAAATACCTCGTTATTAGTGTCTCTATTACGAAATACTTCGATATTAGTTTCTCTTTTTTTAATTATTCAATAATTGTTGTTTTTATCCCGTAATACATAAAATTATGAAAAATACACGGACGAATCATTGCGTGTTTATTATCTTGGAATATCCAGAGATTCTAAATTGTCTAGTGATTACCCATTGTTGTGGGTAAAGTTTATTGTTACGGATAAAGTAATCATTGTTGCGGATAAAGTCATCATTGTTGTGGGTAAATTTCATTGTTACAGATAAAGTAATCATTGTTTTGTATATACTTTCATTATTGCGGATAAAGTACCATTGTTGTGGGTAAAGTTTATTGTTACGGATAAGGTATTCATTGTTGTGGGTGAGTTTCATTGTTACAGACAAAGTAATCATTGTTTTGTATATACTTTCATTATTGCGGATAAAGTAGCATTGTTGCGGATAGTCATTGTTGTGGAGATAGAATTTCATCGTTGCGAATAAGATTCTTTTGGGCCGAGTCTGCAACCGCTTAGCTCTGAGAGTATCTAAAAATGCTTTGTTTTAGTACATTTATAATAAAATAAATACATTTTATATGAATTTTTCGAAATGGATAATTTCATTTCTGACATATGAATACTATATTTTAGCGGATTTTTACACAATAATGTATATATATAATTATATAATATAAAACTTCGGGAGGTTGGTGTTCATGAACCAAAAAGAAGGACCTCTCCCTTTAAAAATACATTTAAAATACATTTTTAGAAGCATAGGGCGCCTCTCTCGTCAAAATAAACGTCAAAACCTGACGCCATCTATTGACCGTCGCCGCAACTAGCGGCCTCGGGTCGGTGACAAAGCCACACCAGCTTTGGCAAACTGAGAAGTTTGCTTTGACGTTTATTTTGACGTTAGAGGCGCCCTATGCTTCTATGGATCAATTTCCTCCCGTAAATTTTCCATCCATAATATATTTTGTTTATCGCCCTGGTACGAAACGTAAAGGTGGGGATAATGAATGAGCCATAACACCAGTTTTGACAAATTCAGACAAAAGCAAACAACCTGTATATCATGGTTTCAGGCTATGGCCCTCATCAATTCTCAGAGGCGGCTTCGATTTCATAACATCCTACGGGAGGAGTTATGGAATCGATAGAATTTGATGAGGACTGAAGCCGCCCGAAACTATGGTATACAGGTTGTTTTTGTCTGAATTTACTAAAAATGATGTTGTGTCTTATACCTTATCACCATTATTACGTTTTTTACACTATTTTAATGTATTTTGAAGGGAGAGGTGCCTCTTTTTGGTACATATAATTCAATGTATTTTGAAGGGAGAGGTGCCTCTTTTTTGGTACATATAATTTAATGTATTTTGAAGGGAGAGGTGCCTCTTTTTGGTACATATAATTTAATGTATTTTGAAGGGAGAGGTGCCTCTTTTTGGTACATATAATTTAATGTATTTTGAAGGGAGAGGTGCCTCTTTTTGGTACATTTAACATAATTAAATGTATTTTGAAGGGAGAGGTGCCTCTTTTTGGTACATATAATTTAATGTATTTTGAAGGGAGAGGTGCCTCTTTTTGGTACATATAATTTAATGTATTTTGAAGGGAGAGGTGCCTCTTTTTGGTACATATAATTTAATGTATTTTGAAGGGAGAGGTGCCTCTTTTTGGTACATTTAACATAATTAAATGTATTTTGAAGGGAGAGGTGCCTCTTTTTGGTACATATAATTTAATGTATTTTGAAGGGAGAGGTGCCTCTTTTTGGTACATATAATTTAATGTATTTTGAAGGGAGAGGTACCTCTCTTTGGTACATTTAACATAATTAAATGTATTTTGAAGGGAGAGGTGCCTCTTTTTGGTACATATAATTTAATGTATTTTGAAGGGAGAGGTGCCTCTTTTTGGTACATATAATTTAATGTATTTTGAAGGGAGAGGTGCCTCTTTTTGGTACATATAATAATGTTTCTTTCTACCTAATATAAATATATACGTGATGCTCAGTGGCCTCTAAAACTATGCAAATAGGTGTGAGATATTTTATTTCCAATAGATAGAATATGATAATAATTCAGCATGTACCTTCGTGGGTATCCAAATAGTTTCAATTTGTATAGCGATTTCCGATAAAATGCCCACATTAGCCTTCTTTTTTTCGATCGTTGGAGTCTGCAATTCGTTGACAACCCGAGGACCGAAACGACTACGCTATCGACTTTTTCTGGATTTCATTTATAAACATTAGCACTATAACTATTTAGGCAACTCATCTATAATGCGGCTATGGTCATAGAACTACGTTTAACAAGTTTTACCGCAAATGTTTCTTTTTATAGAACGAAAAATCGTAATTTTTTTATTATTTATTTTTATTATCGCCTTAAATAATTAAAAATTACGATTTTTCGTTCTGTAAAAAGAAACATTTGCGGTAAAACTTGTTAAACGTAGTTCTATAACTTATCTATATTTACCTGTTAACTTCTTCTTTTCTTAATTTCCAATCCTGATGAGGGTGAGTGATATTTCACCGAAAAGATTATAATAATACAATATTTTCACTTGGACGAAAATACCAATTTATTACTAAATATAAATTTACGATCAGGTAGTATTTTTTCTTGATTTATCAAACTACAACAAAATGTTTGAGCCAATCTTCGGCAATACAAATAAATAAATTGATTAGTTAATATTTATTCCGATAGATGGCGCAAGTTATCAGCAACGTCCTGTTACACAACAAGGGAAAATGATTTTTTAAAAATTATTTTACCTCTCAAATGTTGAAGTGAAAGGTTAAACCAGTACCTAGATAGTTTTCCTCGAGCTGACTGTCTCCATGAATGATGGAGAAATTGAAGCGGAGCTTTCTGTTTCTGAGGATTAACTTAATGTCATTGACCTCAGTTCTATTGTTTAGAACGCTTCACCACTTTGCATATCATCCTTTTGTAGGGGCAATGCTAATCTTCTCTGTATCGTTCCTATTTTCTATTTTTAGGTACATTTTTTAATTGTTAGGAGGACTGGGTGTCATATCACTGGATGTGATGAACATAGTTAATTTTAGATCGATCAATTTAAATCTACCATTTCAGTGAATATCTAGACCAGTTTATCATATTTCTCGACCCTACAATGAATATCCTACCTGTTCAGTGATCTTTAGACCAGTTTCCTGTATATTTCTGTACTATACAAGTGTTTATAAGGGACATTTTCAGAGAATTTCTTTACCAACTTATTGTATTTATTATAATGCAAGTTTATTCTTGACCAATTAAACGTATTTCTTGGCTATAAAATTGCATTTTAGGGCAATTTAAATATTAACACATGGACAAAACTTAAGGAAGTTGTATCTTTTAGCATGTATATTTGGATTCAGACAATAACTCTGAAAGATATTACAGTGATCTTTAGTGAAGATACGCGAGATAACCAAGTGTGAACAAATTGTCTCTGTCTCCTTCCAAAAACAGACGACCGGCGACATTAAACTTCCTTAAGTTTTGTCCATGAGTGTAGTTTGAGTTATAGACGTGTATATCTGGGCTATAAACGTGTATTCATAGACCATGCTATTGTAATATTCTGTGTCACAAATACGGTTCTATTTCCGCAATGTGTAACATCTAGTATTTCTGGAAGTGCCGGAACCACTCACAACAATCCGTGTTATGAAATAAATACTTGTGGTGAAACGCCGTGTTTATATAGGACGGCACGTGGAAGCGAGACACACACACAAAAAATTCCAATAGTGAAGAAGATAAACATAGTTTTTTATTACGTCTCATAATTATCTGTCTGTGTTTTATAGCTTCCTCATCTAATCCTGTTCTCTCTTCTTACTTACTTTACTTTGGGAAACTCACTTCTGTATTATTCTCAGCAATGTTTGCACATAGATTTCCTGTTTGGATTCAAAATGGGTATTTTTTTCTCTATCTCATATTTCAGTACAGAATGATTTTTTTTTTTTTTGCCTGAACTTGTCGTTTTTGTTCTACGAATTGTTTTGTTTGTTTGAGCCTTCCAGATAACAGAGACGATTAAGGCGTACAAGTTTTACGCGTATAATTTTGACGAGATTGTAATTTTTTTCTTTTAAAATTATTTTAATAGGTTCTATTATATTTATATCTCATCATAATATATTAATGGATAATCTATATACGTGGTACTAGCCATGATAATCATTGTTGTTAGTTAATGGTTGCTTTTAATCTGAGTGCACCATATGCACAGGTAGAAGAGGAGAACTAGCATGTTTGGATATTTTTATCCTGTACTCAAAGTGGTTAACAGTATTACTGGAGGTGGGTATGGAGGGGGAAAAAGGAAGAGCCGGGAAGATAAAGGTCAAGAATGGATTGTATTGATAATTTCAGGAGAAAACACCCTTTTTTGTTGTTGTCGTGTCCAATGAAGAGCCTCAGATGTCCCCATGCATCTCTATCACAGCAGCAGCAATGCCCACTATCTTGGGTGTGTAAAGCTGCTGCTCTGGGTCCATGTCAATTTTCTGCAAGGCTGTGGCCATTGTTGAGCATGAGAATATGTGGTTAGGTGTTAGTTCCACACCAGGACAGTTGTTGCATGTCCTATAGGTTCTTGTGCCATCTGGATGTATTGTCATTCTTTTATAGTGTTTTGTTCTAAGTCTTTTTATAGTTTTTGTCATCATTTTTTACACTTTGATAACATCAAAACACTATCCCTTGGAAGAATAGCTCGAGAAAGTAAGAAATCCTCCCAGCAACACATCTACCTATTTCTCTCAAAACAAAGAAGAGAATTGTAGAGGAATTGGTATTCCTTGTGGTCACTTATGGAGGCGAGAGCTGGACTCACAGAAAATAATAAATTAAAAGATTTGAAGCTTACTCAGAGTGCCAAGGACAGATAAAAGAACAAATATTTCAATATTAAATGAAATTAATCCTATTTAGATACACCTATAGAATCCCAAATATGTAAACAAGGCCTACTTCGGATACATAATGAGAGCAAATGGTTAAGAAAAGATGTTGATGTTGGGGAAAATTGAAGGAGAGAAGAAGGAAGACCTGCAATGAGCTGGCTAGAAGGGGTCAAGAAAGCTACCAGAAGGTCACTAGATAAGCTGAGAGTGATGGTCACTAACAGATCAAATTGTAGAATATTTGTCCATAGTGTCACCAAATGTCGAACTCGACTTGAATGACACTAACAGCAAACCTACCTATTGGTTGAGGAGAGATACATAGACTATGGTGATAACGGTCACCTCTCCCGTCAAAATAAATGTCAAATCTAGACATCTATTGACCGTCAACGCAAACTAATGGCCTCGGATCAGTGACAAAGCCGCAACACCAGCTTCGGCAAACTGAGAAGCGTCCACCTAGAGACCATGGTTTCAGGCTAATGGCCTTCGTCAGTCTAGGGCGGACTTTATTCCATTAGATCCACAATCCTTCCGGCAAAATTCCCATCTATAGACTCTAGTGATGGTGTTTTTTTCAGAGTAAACTTTCAAATTTGGTTTTGGCCTCTAACGGTTCTTTTTGACCTTTTCGTACTGCCTGCCCCAAGAGAGTACAAAAAGGGTGTAAGCTCTTCTTTTTTGGTAATAGTTCTTAGATATATTTCTAGGTTGTAAATTAACTTTGGAAGTCTTCTAATGATTTTTAATATACATTTCCCCTGGAATCACATAAAACAACCTGCGTTATAATCCTGGACAGAACGGATCTTTTGTTAGGCCTGGAGCGCGCGATCCACGAGCGCCACCCACGTTCCAGCCGCTGGAAATCCTACTCTCAGCAGTCTGGCCCCGGGGTGGGAGTGTTTCATAACGCCACGGCTCAGGTTCCAAGGTCTCGTGGCACATTCCTCAGCAGGGGTCGGAGCTGATGCTGTTACAGCCAAGTAATCTGCTACTGCTCTTACGTTTTTCCATAATGTGCAAAATCACGCCATATTTATTACGGCGCGTCTACCAAGCATCTACTCCACCTTCAGCAGGGGCTGTTGGTAGCTTCCCCAACTTACTCCATATAGCCATCCATCACACACTCTACTGCTACTGTTACATCCAAGCAATCTGCTACTGCTCTTACTTTTTGCCATAATGTCCAACATTACGCCATATTTATTACGGCGAGTCTACGAGGCATCTACTCCACCTTCAGTAGGGGCTGATGGTAGCTTCCCCAACTTACCCCCTAGCCATCTATCACACACTCTACTGCTACTGTTACATCCAAGCAATCTGCTACTGCTCTTACTTTTTTCCATATTGTTCAACATTACGCCATATTTATTACTGCGCGTCTACCAGGCACCTACTCCACCTTCAGTAGGGGCTGATGGTAGCTTCCCCAACTTACCCCATATTGCCATCCATCACACACTCTACTGTTGCTGTTACATCCAAGAAGTAATCTTTTACTTTTCCAATATTCCCCATCTGACCTCACATTCACCAATGTACAGATCTAACAGTTGACTACTCCATCTCAGCAGAAGCCAATACAGCCGGATCTGCAGTTACTTTTCCAATATTTCACATATAACCGCATATATAAATATCATTAAAATAATAAACCATTTTACACACACAATAGATATTGTCACTAGTATGAGCCTTAAATTACAAAATAAAAAGTTATCTTCTCTCTTCAAAAGAGAAGATAAGAATTTTTTTTTCTTACTTCACCTTGGCTTATATTTAAATATTGGAAAATTATTATCATATTTCTGTGTCTTTGCTTCCTTTTCTATAAACTTCTCTCTTCACTTTTTCGTGTATATTATAGCTTCGTGTTGTGCAATATACAGAGTTGCTAAGCAACTACGTATAAAACACTCATTGATAAAACTTAAGTAAGTGGAAAGTCTTTCATGTCGCCAGTCGTCTGTTTTATGAAGGAGACAGAATCAATTTTGTTCACACTTGGTTATCTCTCGTGTCTTCAATAAAGATCACTGTAATGTCTTTCAGAGTTATTGTCTGAATCCCGATATACATGCTGATATGTACAACTTCCTTAAGTTTTGTTCATGAGTGTATTCTTATACCATATTATTGTCAAAACAAGGATGTTTTTGTACATGTATAAAGCGCAAGCAGTAAGTAGGTCTGTCTTCGAAGAAATAGCTGCAAGGAAGTAGCTGCCGTCACCAAGTTGATGTGAGTCATACCGTAGTTGGCTCTCCCGGGAACTACAACTTCTCCACTTCTTTACTTTTGGCAGGACTTCTCAAGGATATACGAGGGTATGTAGCACATTGCAAAGAATGCCAAAGAAGAAAACAGACAAACCACAAACCGCCTGGGTTGCTCAAACCCAATTCCCCCTGCAACCTTCCCATTCCCCATTCCACTTCTTAACTAACTCTAGTTATCACATACCTGTATATATGCACAAATATCACAGGTATGCTTCTGAGCGGCCTCAGGGAGGTAGAATAGGCAAAGTATCTTCTGAAAATCGATAGGTATACTTATCTCTGCTAAAAGTACACTAGAGGAAAGTTGGCAGTTTGTCCTTTTCAAGGATGTATTTATAGTGATGAAAATCCTTTGTTAGTTGGAAGTTGATTTAGAAAAAACACAGCTACATCAACCTAGGATTTATTTAACTCCCAACATTTCAGTGACTTGCTGTCACTCTCCTTAGGGAATTTTTTTTTTTGCTAATCCCTAGTACACGTGGTACAGGCCATGATAATCATGGTGGGTAGTTAGCGACTGCTTTTTACTGTAAGTGCACCACATGTCTACACATGTGAAAAGCAGTTCGACTTTGCACTCACAAATTTGCCAGAGCCCCGTTTGGTTACTTGCACTCACTGGTGGGGTTGAACTTTTGCAAGAATCGGGGGCCATTGAAGCATTTTTTTTTTAATCAGAAAAAAGTGCCCAATGCGGGAATCGAACCCGGATCGTAGTGGTCGAAAACCAACGGTTTAGACCATCCTTCCACCGACCCCCTTGAAATGAAATGATTATTTTGAATACGATTTCTACTTTCACATACATACACGATTTTCTGAAATATATGTAATATATGTATATAAGTTGTGTACTCACTCCTCACTTTCTTACTGCTACTCTTTTTGTGTTGATTTCTTGCTTCCCTCTTTCTCATTATTATTTTTTTCCTTTTCTTGTTTTTTTTTTCTTTTTCTTTTTACTCTGTATATATCGTTATTTCCTTTGTCTCACTGCTTTGTTCTTATGCATACCTCTGGTGAATCCTGTATAGGGTCAGTGACCCTAAATAAAGGCTTTTTTGTTGTTTTTTTTTTTGTATATAAGTTGTGAAATATGATTTAAAATAATGATTCCCCTGAGGAGAGCAAGTCACAGAAACGTCGAGAATTAAATAAATCATTGGTTGATGTAGCTATGTTTTTTCCAAAATATTCACAGTGAATTAACACGTTTGAATCAAAATTGGTGATGAACATGGTTTTCTCCTTTAATTTTCTCATCGTGCAATATTTTCAGGAGAGACATAACTACCCCACTCCATGCTCATTCTTTTTTTTTTTTGTTTGTTTTTTGGTTTATTGAGTTATTCGCAATTCATTTCTTTTGAAAATTCGGTTAATATAAGGCTGTTTTCCCCCTACATAAAACTAGGAGCATCCTCGTAACAGTCTTTGGGATTCGTATTTTTGTTGAAATTCAACATCTTGAACTCAATTCTTGAACAACTTTTTATTCTGTTTAAATCTTGTGTCAAAATGTGGTGTACAATATCTTTTTTTTACAATCAAGTTTCTTCTGCAATCATTCATACACTCAATCTTCTATACGCAGTGAACAATTATTGTTCTAATACATTTGATACATTTAAACTTATGGACAACAACTTAAGGTAGTTGTACCTTATAGCATGTATATCGGGAATCTGAAAGATATTTGATACACAGTGACCTTTATTGAAGCCATGAGATAACCAAGTATGAACAAAATTACCTCTGTCTTAAAAAAAAAAAAAAAAAAATTGACGACTAGTGAAATTAAAGACATTCCACTTAAGTTTTGTCCATGAGTGTAGTTTTAAAAATTGGTACAATTTTTAACGCTAGTTTTTATTCTATATTCAGTGATTGAGTGTCACCCTCCTCAGGGTAATGTAGCGCTTGACAGAGCTATCTAAACAACTCTCACAACCAGAAAATATGTTTTAAAACTAAATTAAAGAGTATTGAAACATGTATAGCCTTGATCAGTTTGATAGTTGAATCTACTCAGTATTGCCGTTTCACAGAACCCTACTTTCGATAATGTTCCAGACACGTCCTACCAAAAAGAAACCGATGTGAACAGCTTTCTCACCTCGTTTAGACCACCGACAGGATGCCGGGATAAACAAACTGCCTTTCCTACTTGTTCCGTCACTTCTCTTCTGAACCCTTAGAGTTGCTAAAAATCCATCAATATACCAATATGTAACTATGATTTTCCACTACGGTGGGGTACAGTGCACTCAACCTCCCCAGTTGTTACAAGGGACTGTAAATTATCCAAAAAGGAGCTAACTAAAGAGAGAGGGGCCGGTGTTATTAAGAGACAAGCTCAGGTTACTCTGCCGCTGGGTTCAAAAACTGCGACCAGTGACTCACGAGTCCCAGTTTCGTATATCATCCCAGTTTTTTAAGGTGCTGGGCAAGGCAATCGTGGCGTAAACATTCCTCCCCATATTTCATCTCAACACATGGCCTGGTTGAATTACTTCCTCGCGTCCAGATACCGCGGTGGTGGTGGAGATACTTATCCCAACTACAGACCATGATAATCATGGTGGATGCGTAGCTAGCGACTGCTTTTACTCTAATTTCACCACGTATCTACACACGCAGTTCAACTTTTGCACTTGAAAATGTATTATAGAGCCATATTTGATTACTTGCACTCACTGATTCAGGAGGCATTTAAGCATTTTTTTTTTTTCCTTTAGAAAAAAGGTGCTCAATCGTAAATTGTCGTGGTGACATTTTTTATCTTATTTTTTTACTCCTCCCATGTACACACTTAGATATGAAAATTCTAAAATATTATAGACGCGTATGATACTTTTAAAAATTGAACAACTTTTACTGCCCTTACTTTAAAAGAATCATACGCGTCTATAATAGTTTCGAATTTTCATAACAGATGGCGCGCTAATGCATCATAATACACTTAGTTATACTTCCTCAAGTTTAATTCCCATATTTGGCTGAAAGTTGCACGATGGTAAATCTGTTGCTTAGATGTGTCGTGCGGATATGTCACACCATCTTTGTCCTTCTCTCACTTCATCAAAACAACTGAAGACCGAGCTTCTATCTTTGTTTGCCTCTGATGGATCTATTTGGTAGACCTGTCACTAGAGTTAACCTCCTCTATGTCGATTGCGTGCGTTGATTATATTTACAAGATGTATATAACATGTATGATTGAAATCTTTTTTTTTTTTTAACACAAGTACACGATGTACAAGCCATGATAATCATGGTGGATTTAGTGACTGATTTTACTGCAAGTACACCACACGTCTACACATGTAGAAAGCCGTTCGACTTTTGCACTCACAAGTATGCCAGTGTCCCGTTTAGTTACTTGCACTCACTGGTGGGGTTGGAATTCTGCAATAATCGGAGGACACTGAAGTATTTTGTTGTTGTTGTTGTTGTTCAGAAAAACGTTCCCGATGCGGAATTCGATTCCGGGTTGCGGCTCCTCCCGATAGAACTCTGAAGCTATTTAGTACTACAGTAGAACCTCCATGAGAGGACACTCTCGCTAGAAGACACCTTTCTACAAAAGACAGTTTTCATTACCAAAATGACCATTTTCCCCAATAAGTTGTTCTCCGGTAAGAGGACATTTTCCCCTAAAAGGCACTTTGGCTCTGCATTCAGGTGTTGTCCTTTAGAGAGAGATTATATTTTTTTATTTTTTAAATATAATCTATTTCATCTTGTCTCTACTGCAATGCAACAAATATTAGGGGAACCTGGCTCATCAGTGGTGAACCCTCCCAGCGGTCTACTCTACCAGACATCTCTAGTATTGTATTTGAGCTACTATACTTACACTCATGGTCATAACTTATGGTAGTTTTACCTTTTAGCATGTATATCGGGATTCAGACAATAACTCTGAAAGTTATTTGATACACAGTGACCTTTATTGAAGACGCACGATATAACAAAGTGTGAACAAAATTGCCTCTTCTTAAAAAAAGAAAAAAAAAAACAGACAACCGGCAACCTTAAACACTTTCCACTTCCTCAATTTTTGTCCATGAGTGTAATTACAATTGTCATAGCTATTTTAAAAATCTTCCATCTGATCTCCCATCCAAATCTGCCGCGGTGGCAGAGGCGCCATGTACATAGTCATTGTACATATAGCATAAATCTAATGATCATCATCATTGTAAAATACTCGTTATCATTACTTAAATAGTATGGACTGTATACTTTTACCCCTGTACTGACAAAATGTCAATAAAAGTATGTTAATTGTATTTCTTGTCTATATATATATATATATCAGTTGGTACTGTGGGTATACTATGTTCCAGTATATGTGTTCGGTTAACGAGAGTATCTGGGACTGTGTGCACAGCTGGTAACGGGGAACTGCTACAGGACAGCTCACCCAAATTTGCCCACAACTACTACAATGGCAAGTTCAACGGCAAGTCAGAACTCCTGGGGAACTTCAGGTCGTCGGATTGTAGTAAGTAGAATTACTACATTCAGCAACGCCAACTTGGGATCGTTCCTGTCTATTCCTCTTTGTGTGTATCTTCATAGATCATATTGTCTAGAGAATAATAAGGTCCATGTGGAATGGCAGAAGCAATATTATTAGAAATGATATTCATACCCAAATATACACACCACCAATCAAATTAGAAGGCATTACACCCAGAAGTAGTTGACAAAAATACATAGAATTAGGTTCAAATTAACTTCATATTAAGTGTGATTTATGAATAAATTTTGTATGCAAAACGAAGCTACAAATCGTTAAATTTAAATTATTTCCATTTTTAAAATCGGTTCGTTTATTTGCTCCTGACGAGGACAAAATATTTTTGTCCAAACGTCGAGATATTAAAAGGCCGAGATATCTTTAATTTTAAGAACTATGAATACCGGGGCTAGGCAACCCTCTATCTTCATGATATATCTAATTAGGCAGGCGAGCTGTTTATTCCATTTGTGAATATCTAATCGTCAGGAGAGAGATAACTCCAGCTGTTGGTTGAAGTCTGGAAGATCAAATTTAAAGATTCATGTATGCTAACGAAACAAAATGTTTCAAGATATAATCCATATCAATATATAAATACCAACATGGGGTAAAAATACAAATTACAAAAGGTAATGACATAGTTCTATAGAATTGGTATAAAGAATTTCTCCATATGAGAGATCAAAAGAGTTTTTTGAAGGTAGGCTATTAGAGGCGACCACTGAGTAGCGGCGCCACCCCCAGGAATGGAAGTCTGCTGCTGCTGCTGTAACCAAACCGCGGGGAACCGGAGAAAGGAACTGTGTTTAGATTTAGGACTGGCTGGCGTCGTGTTGCGCCGCATCCGGGTGTCCGGCCAGCTTGGCTTCTTGTACCATCTACACACTCCTCTCGACACAACACGTATCTACTACACACGTAGACACTCATCTCGACACAACACGTCTAGGCACATCCGTCTATATACAACAACAAAAAGCCTTTATTATGGACAATTCGTCCCATACAGGATTCTTCCAAATATATAAACAGAATAAAATATAGCAGTTATTTACAGAAAGTGGAGATTATGATCGACCTTTCTTCAAATTGGATCCATCACACCCGTCTATATACATGTCGACACACACTCCTCCCTAAACACATGTTTACACACGTAAACACTCATCTCGACACGTCTAGACATAACCAAAGTAAGGCAAAGTTGACCATACGGGAATGGACAGGATCACCCGAGTCCCGCCAAGGTAATCTCCACAAGTCTTCCTGCTCGTCAAAACGGAACGTGCAACTTGATTCCAAGATAACTCGGGAAGAGATGGAAGAAGGTGTCATCACGGCACCAATGTCTTCTTGGATTCTGGACAATATATTGGGATGTTAGTTGTGCCATACATGTATCAGCCTAGAAGGGGTAGTGATGTCCGTTGATAAAAACACGGCCATAAAGACACATTGTCCAAGGTCAATCAGCCAATAGTGTATAGACAGTCACCTATAGCCATTATAGGCCAAGTAATTTTAAGCCTGTAAGTCAGATTTAAAATATACCAATAACCAGAAGGACTAACAAAAACTCTAAAATTGTTATGGCAGGTTGCTAAGACAACAATGTACCTCTACCAAGATTCCTAATCATGGTCCCAATTGGACCCAAAACACCCAACTTCCCTAGCTAATTCATAACCCAACACACATCACAAAAAATACATAAAAGGTTGAAAATCGATACACTTTTTAATTGGTACTTATGACTAAAGCTTTCTTAAACATCATTTCCCAGTCCTTCATAAATATACCGACTATATAAGAAAACCATCCTAATTCAACAGTAGAACGGCCTGGAGATTCAACTGGCAAATTATCTGAGAGATTTAACCATCGAGAGCCATCCCATATTTTAATTCTTATCATGAAGATCGGTATACAGTGGACCCTCGGTTTGCGAGCATAATCCATTCCAGAGCCATGCTCGTACTCCAAAACGCTCGTAGTGCGAAACTAATTTCTTATTTTTAATAATTGAAACTCGGGCAATTCTTCTTGCTACGAACAATTGCACAGTTTCCCACATTTTACATATTTCCCGAATCTGATCTGAAGGGAGGGATCCCAGTGAATTTTCATCCATCACGATTACGGGCAACCATCACGAGTTGCTCGTAATGCGAAATTTCACTCGTAATCCGAGGTAAAATTTTTCAAAAAATTTTGCTCGTACTGCGAAAAGCTCGTACTCCAAGGTGCTCGTAAACCGAGGGTCCACTGTAAATAGTTTTTTTTTTTAGTTATATAAAAAGGCCAAGTTAAGATGATTATAATTATGCTTGCTTCTACACATGTAGGCATGTGGTGTACTTCCAGTGTACACCAGCAATCACAAACCATCATGGCCTGCAACACGTGAAAACATGGAAAACAATTAAAACGTTATAAAATCTACCTACCAGAATTTAGAATGATTTAGGATCTATTAGAATTCGAGTAAAGTAAGAATCCAAATAAAGTAAATTTCAACTAATGTTGCATTTTACTTTATTTAAATGTTACTTTACTTGGATGTAAAACTTAGATTTTACATTAATATTTATTTATTTAATCGTTAATTTACTTGGGTTTCACTTTATTTTAATATCACTTTATTTGAGGTAAAGAATAGAATATGCGCCATAACCCAACAAACTCCCGCGTGCACCATTCGCGAACTCTACACTCTCTCTCTTGATGTAACCCGGATTCATGGAGCCACGCACTAAAGTCGCCAACTGAACTCTACACGCCATAAAATGTATTTCTCGTAAATATCTTTATCTCTGGGGCTGCTAACCAAAATAAAATGATTTTTGAGCCCCAATGGACGCATAAAGCGGAATATATACAAAGCACTGTTGGAGGGGCCTGGGGATGGGTGGCCAGTGGATCATCGCCAGGTGAGACCAGGAGAGCCGGGATGTAGAAAATTTATTTTTATAAAATTTTATTTTATATACAATTTATTTCTCCCGCGTATCTAGGTTTATATGGCCGTTTTATTCGTGTCCTGATTGGCAGATTAAGGTCACCTAACAACGAAATGATTGGCTATTCACTATCAGCCAATCAGCGTTGAGTTCACTAGCCAATCACCGTGCATTGTTTCTTTACTTCAGCGACATATACCAATGTATATGTATATATATTTTTTAAATAGGTATTTTGTTTTTCTTCTGGTTAGTAGCCCGTAAAACCATATTCTCTCTTTTGTTTTTCTTATTTTGATCATTATATACATCAAATTTTTTAAAAAGCAAATTTATTCCAGAGTTATTGAATTATTTTATTCGAAACTATTATAGACGGGTATGATTCTTTTGAAAATTAAACAATTCCTACTGTCCTTACTGCAATGGAAAAATTAATGGGAGGGCCTAGCCATTTCCATTGCAGTAAGGACAGTAGAAATTGTTTAATTTTCAAAAGAATCATACGCGTCTATAATAGTTTCGAATATTCATAACAGATGGCGTGCTATGCATCATAATATATTGAATTATTTTAATAATACACAAGTATTATAGGCGCTTCTTTGTATTACACAGGGATCTGTCGCTTAATCTCCTTATTCTGTAATAGTAAGATTTTAGCACGACGTGAAAATTGGCTCAATTTTTATTATGTCTACATATTTGTAGCTTCAATCATTCTTGAATGCATTATTTTATCGAAATTTAAAAATGTTTGAAGGCATTTTTTTAATTTTATTTTTTAAAATTATTATTATGAATTTGTAAGGTTCTCTTTTAGAACATGCATTAGCGTTTAGTATATAAGGTGAAACCCCCGCATTTGAACTACAGCGATTCTAAACGGCTACACTTATTGGACTGTCCTCATTCAATAACACTGCCCTATTGAATCTATCAAGAAACAAACCGGCCTGGAAACACTTGGTGAACTGGTTCACTAAGGCTACCAAGACAGACTCCACAGGACAGCCCGGGTAGTTGGAGATCTAAGGATACGCTCCAGGAGCCTGGGTTGCCTTTATGTTACTACTACTGCTAGGTGAAACTTTAATACGATTTAAGAGACTGGGGGTCATTTTAAACCCGTTCGTTGAGTGAGCTATTGTTCTAGCGTTCTTATATCTAAAATAACACTTTATTGTTCAATCAAAATGTATTTCTCGCATGTGGACCATTCACTTTATGCGAACTCGCCAACTTTGTTGTTCAATGCAATTATTCAGCTAAAAAAAAAAAAAAAGACTACTGATTAGTTAATCCAACGCTGATTGGCGTTGTGTCACGTGATAGTAGTGATATATTGATATATTGATATACATCACGTATCACGTGATAGTAAAGAACCAATCAACGAGCAAATATAACGGACATTATAGAAAGTCTCGGCAGTTTCAATCTTAAATCTATTTCTTGATGTGACTCAGATTCCTGGAATCACAAGTCGCCAACTGCCGTGGATATCCAGTTGATGTGGTAGAAGCAGCTTACGACCATGCAACTATTTCCTTTTTAAAAATATGTTCTTATCTATTCCAGGTGTGTATCTCTTATCTTGAACACACCGAGTATTCGTGCGCGTGTATAAGAAGCATGCCTTCTTCTGTTTCCCCCAAAGTGCTTCCACTGCGGTGAAGACGGTCATGAAGGCCGTGCCTGTTCATCCCTTGCCAACCAGCGCACCTCCAAGTGTGCCAACTGCTGCGCCAAGGGCCTGCCTGACAAGCATGAGGCGAGAGCCTCAAGCTCCCCCATCCTGAAGTCTAGGGCCCTCAAGTTCTAGGCTTCCAGGACCTCCTGCCTCCTCAACTGAACTCCATCCCTGCTTCTCACTGCATCAAGGCGCTGTTTCCCTGACTTCTCCAAGCTTCCTCCACCCCTGCGATGACACCTCCACTGCCAGATCTTAGGATCCCTTGCCACCAGTTCGCGTTCTGCAGCCATGTCGGGGCTAGACGACCTTACCACAAAGGCCAATTAGCCCGGAATTGAAGTATCTACCTTCTTCGGTTATCGGGGCTCAAAAATCATCTATTTTGGTTAGCAGCCCCGTAAATAAAGGTATTTCCATTCTATTCTTCTTCGGTTAGTTTTGCCTACGGCCATATTTTCTTTGGTTAGTATCCCGTAAAACCATATTCTCTTCTTCTCTCTTAATTTTATCGCTTTAAAAATATATCTCTTAGAAATATTTTTAGAAATTATTTTTCCAAAATATATTTGATAATTTAAATGTATTATGAGGTAGAGTTTTCTTTGTTGGAATATGGCCATAGTATAAAAAGAAAACAAAGGTGACCATTTTCTTTTAGAGACAATATCTCCCTATTTAGAAATGTCTGCGAGTGTACTCCGCCTTCAAATCCATAAAATGTGACCCATCCTGATCAATCCTTGATGAGAGTTAGGTCTGGAAGGAGTCATAGTCTTAACCCATAATTTGCAAATTAGTCTGATAACAATATAATTTACATATGTACAGAGTCAGAAAAAAATTATGATATGAAATTAAAAAATGATTATGAATTCTAACTTCACTTTTTCCGTTTTACTATTATTATTATTACTATTAATGAACCTTTTATTGAAGTAATATTGGTTATGGGCACCTGGGCGAAGCTGATTTACGTGTTTAGTTAATAATGAAGAAATTATTTCTTTCTCTCTTGATGTAACCCGGATTACTGGAGCCACGTACTAAAGTCGCCATCTAAACGAGTTGGTCTTTAGACTTCACGTCTAATAGTGGAGGTATACATTCAATTGATCAGATGTCGCTAGTCTGATTTGTACTTGGTTCTGTACAGGGGTAAATATGCTTATTCCTGAGGCTGTTTAGAACCTATGAAGGAGGTGAATGTATACCTCCACTATTAGACGTGAAGTCTAAAGACCAACTCGTTTAGATGGCGACTTTAGTACGTGGCTCCAGTAATCCGGGTTACATCAAGAAAGAATTTCCTCATTATTAACTAAACACACAAATCAGCTTCGCCCAGGTGCGCACAACCAATATTACTCCAACAAAAGGTTCATTATTGAAAGAGAAGGTGGTCGACCGTTTGGACTACCTGATGGCAATGTGGACGACAGGTGGGGTTGTCGTTTGATACTTTAACAGTATCTGATTTTACAAATAATGAAGAAATTCACAGGCGATATGTAAATATACTACTAACTGTGTGTAACCCTGGAGTCACACGTACAGTAATCGACAACTATCCGTCTTCAGAACTTATTGTCCAGTAGTTACGGTGAGATATGTATATATAACCAGGGTTCCAATAACAACAATTTATATTTCCCCCGTGTGCACCATTCGTTTTATGTAAACTCTACACGTTAACATGCCTTACTTAAACTATATACAAATAGCTTTATGATGCAAAATTATATATCTTGAGTTATATAATCACCCCTCTGCAGCAAATTCATAAAAAGCGCGAAATCATAAATCGAAATGTTTCTTTCAACTTGAAAAAAAAACCTTTCGCCTTATGATTTCGCGCTTTTTATGAAGGATATATATATGTTACATGGTTCTATATGATGTAAGTTACAGATAAACATGTGATAGATAGAATCCTGTTAACTAGGCCAAGATTGGTAGTTAGGTTTTGGTTTTTAAAGTTCCTTTTACTCTAAGAATAAATTTATACTTTCTCTCTTGATGTAATCCTGGAGCCACGTATTAAAGTCACCAAACTACCCGGACTTTTGTAACTGTAAAATTTAATTTGAAGATAATTAATTAATCTTTTGTCCATTATCTCTCTTTTAGTTCCGGAAATGGTCATTGGCGGCGCTCAGGTATGTCAGATAAGATTGTGAACAGTTTCACGTCATTATTACAACAGAGCTCATTCTTTCTGCATTTTTAAACATTTTTCGTAAAGTCATTTAAAAAGTTTTGATATATCGATGTGAATGAATATGATAGGTTATAACTTGCCGGAAAACTTAGAATCCAGTTTTATTTCTAAGTTTCCATCTCCTGAAGGTAAGTCTTCCTCCCCTCTCTTTCTTGTTTTGACAACTGTTTTATTTGAATACATTTAAACCTGTCTATAGCACCCCCTCTAAATAGCGCCTCCCTCTCTATAGCGCCCGATTTTAAATACGTAGTACGATGCGATTTACATTAAAAGTGACCTGTCTATAGCACCCCCTCTCTATAGTACCCTATTTTGGTGAGTCCCAAGAGGGGGCGCTATAGACAGGTTTAACTGTACTACGAAACTTTGTTATAACGTTATCCCGCTAATTGCGATAGAGCTTTTGGTGTTGTGTTTACTGCTCTCAAATTCAAAACCCCTCGCATATAATGATGGTTTGCCTAGAGTACGCTTCTGGTTGAGATTCTAGAATTTCAGTATATAACGAAGTTTTTATTTAATAAATCTAAAAAATTATTTAAAAAACATTATAAAGAGTAGAACACCTCCTTATTACACAACCGAATGTTGCTCTGGAACCTATTATTTGAAAAAAAAAAGCCAAATGAACGTCGATTATTCTTTTATTTTCCGAAAAAATATCCTTAATACATTTTTTATTTCTTGATATATCAATAAAAATATGCATTTCAGGCTGTTAGCCTGCACCTGCACGCTGAAGTGATTCAGGCTGTAATTTAAAGACCCATTAAAGAGATCTCCTTTTAAGAAAAGATATTGATAAAACTGGATATGCACAACCTCCAAGAACTGGTATGAAGACGAGAACAAGCACCACCAAAAAAATCTTCACTGCTTCTTTATAAATTCAAAAAACGTATTTACATATGTTTTAAATGTACCAAAAAGAGACACCTCTTTCTCCCTTTAATTATGCACCAAAACAATGCACAATGTTTATCATCTAAGTAAAAAAAGTTTACTAGTGATGATAAAGAATAAGCCACAATACCAACATTGGCAAATTCAGACAAAAAGCCAACAACCTATATACCATGGTTTCAGGCTATGGCCCTCATCAGTACAGGGACGGTTTCGATTTCATAACATCCTACGAGAGAGGTTATGAGATCGGTCGAATTTACCAAACAGGTGTTCAAGCTGGTAATGTTAGTTGGTTAAATATGCGTAAGCATCGCTAAAACATTCTTAAGAAATATATATGAAGGCTATCTGGGTGTTGAATTAAAGAATGTCAAAAATTAAATGCTGGTAAATTTCAAAAACAGTGAGATTGGAAGGCTGTCAAATCTGGTGAAACCTCCTGTGAAAGTTAGCAGCACACTATGTACAGACGATGTTTCGTAAACATTTACCTCGCGATGGGCAACCTAGAAATGATAGCAGGTTGCACAATACTTCAAGTAGTATTTTTGTTTCGTTTTGATTTCTTACTAAGAATTGTTACCTAACACATTGTTACATTTGTGTTTTAAAGGTTCTTGGTTTTTTTACTTAATGTAAAAAGTCAATCAATATTATTTCATCATTTTTTCGAATCCTTAAAAAACTTTTGGGTAACGTGATGAAGCCGTTGAGAGGGATTACTACTGATGATCCAAGTCCCTTAATTTAAATTTTTCTTAATTCCAGTTGTGTGCGGGTGTGAAAGACCATCAATTTTTATAAACGATGTACGGTGATTCGCCAAAAAAGGTGGAAAGCTTATTAGAGTGAAGAGTATTTTGTTCTAATACTTCACTAGCAAGCGCTTTCAACCTTTTTTAAGAAGGGCGACAGTGATTCGGCGAAAAGTCAAAGGCCAATTCCACGTTTATAAAAATTTGATGAAGTCTTCAACTCTGGAATTAATCAAAATCCAACCTACAATAATGGTATTCTCTATAAAAAAATCCTATTATGGTAGTAATGTTTACAGAAGTTATAGGTCGGTGGACTAGTGGTTAAAACCATCAATTCCCGACAGCCATGAACCGGAATCGAATCCCGCATTGGAAACTTTGTTTTAATATGTGAATAACCTTCCCATATTATTCATTGACATAAAATCATAAGCTAGGTTGCTATTTTTGAGCTGTACCTAGTAAAGTTATTTTGTGGAACCAGGATTACAGAAGTAGTTTGAATGATTTATTAGAAAAGTATTATAAAAAAAAGCTAAATTTGTTGCTAATTAAGCGCAAGATAACTTTTATGAATCGTTTTTTTTTTTGTAAACTATGTGAGCAAACATTATATTTCAGATCGAGATTTAAAACAAGTTAAATGGATTGATTTTCTTTATAGAAATACACAACTTGTCTTGGCCAATCATTCAATGGACAGAGATAAAACGACTAAACAATTATAAATATATTTGCATATTAGTTATAAAAGTAAAACGGTGATTATATCATAATGGTAATCATTGTGGAGGGAGATTGGCATCAGCTTTTACTGCAAGTGCACCACATGTTTTCACATGTGGAAAGCAGTTCGACTTTTGCACTTACAAATGTGCCACTTTTGGGGTTATTTGCAATTTTCTAGTGGAACTAGGCTTTTGTAAGAATCGGGAGCCATTGGAGCAATTTTTTATTCATAAAAAGTTCTCAATGCAGGATTCAATCCCGAGTAGTGGCTGTAGGAAATTGACGGTTTATATCACTCCTTCACTGAACCCCACTTCTAAAGGTAAATTTGCATATTGCAAAATGTTTCTTTTGGTTAAAATGCGGCAAGCTTTCGAGTGACAAATCAAGCCTGAGGATAGGTTAAATTAATTTAGGTTTGGTTGAGTTAGTTTTTTTTTTTTCCAAAAAGAAGCTATTTGCGCGCGTGTCAGTCAATCAGGGGCTCACTTTCTTAGCAAAAACTAATAACAAAACCTCATATACAAATTTGCAAATACATAAATACATTTATATTTTTTATTTGAGGAAATCTATATTTTATGCTTTGGAAAAAAGTCATAATTATTTGCATATCTGTATGCATACTTGGATGACTATCTTTTGGAGACGGAACTTTTCAATCTTCTTTGTTTATCTTGTTTAGTTTTGGTTTTTTATTTTATTTGTGGTTAAATAGTTCTCTATATTAATTGTCAATAAGTCAGAGACATTTGGATCTTGGTGTCGTCGGGGTATAATTTCTGGCCTCTTGGAAAGATATAGGTATGTTGGCTTTTGTGTCATGCAAGTTTTTGACCTGCGTATGTAATTATTTTTTTTTTTTGTTCACTTCTTCATCTCTTTCTTACTTTTCTTCTTGGATCCTGCAGTCGAGTCTTTTGTAAGACTTTGGGTCTTAATGGGGGCTTTTGTTGTTATGTTGTATATATGTGTGTGTATGTATATATCATATTTACATAATCTTCCTTTTTCTTCTTCTGTATATTCCCCACTTTCACAGGCCTATCTCTCTTGTAATCTCGGGGAGAATCCTCTATAAGACCAGTGTGTCTTAATAAAGGCTTTTGTGTGTGTGTGACCTGTGTATGTATGAATTAGAATTCGTATCTCTCTCTCCCTTGATGTAAACCCGGATTCCTGGAGCCACACCTACAAGTCGAATTCTTTTTACAAAAGAAACAATAGCATATATTAATGTGGCTTTTTGTGCTGATTCAAATATTAAAATGGGATTAATGAAGAATGCTGCTAAATTTGCCTATTTGAATAAAAATTCCCTAGAATAAATTATGCGAAAATTAAAGAAGGCATTTTCGTTGGACCTCAGATTCGAGAATTGCTGCAGGATGGGAATTTTGAAGATAGCTTGAATGAATTTGAAGCAGCAGCCTGCAATTATTTTAGAAACGTTTGGAAATCTTTATGGGAAATGTTAAGGCCAGAAACTACAATGACTTAGTTAATGAACTCTTACTTTCCTACAAAGCACTGGGATGTAACATGTCTCTCAAGATCCATTTCCTGCATTCTCATCTAGATTTCTTTCCCGACAATCTTGGGTGCAGTTAGCGATGAGTATGATGAGAGGTTTCATCAAGATATATCAAGCATGGAGAAGCGGTACCAAGGTAAATGGAGTTCGGGTATACTTGCTGGATACCCGAGAGGGATGTACCACAACCAAAGTATAGAAGAAAATCCACTGTCCCTACTTTCAATAAAATATATAAATATATTTCGTCCATATAGACTTATATATTAAAAATATCATTCCGGTTCCAAAATCACATTATTAGGTACCGCTCAACAAGAACAACCTAGTTTATGATAATTGAAACAATGAATAATATGTGAAGGTTATTCACATATTAAACAAAATGTTAACCTGAGATTTAATCCCGGTTCATGACTGTCGGGAATCGAGGGTTTTACCCACTTGTCCACCGACTTCTATTAAATATCATCAAATTTCGAGTAAACCTTACGTGATAGAAAAATAAACTAATGGTATATTTGTAATTAGCACAAAAAGTTACATTAAGATAAAATTATGTTTATTTTGGGACAAAGAAAATATTTTTTGGTTAACCAGTGTAATGTAATAAGGTTTATGCAGAAATGCCTACGTAACATTACATTTTTTACTGTGTTTATCCCAATACTAAAAAAAAAGCTGTCGCGAAAAAACCATGGGTGATGGAAAATTCGATTTTTGAGTTCAGTATGAAAAGTTACACACTAGAAACACCACCAGTTTTCTTGGAGAAAATGTTGTTAACCAATGTAATTGAAGTGTGTGGATGTGATATCTCTCATTTTGTGCCTTATCGTCGCGAGATACGTTGAAATGATCGAGATAAGATGGATTTCAAATAAAACAATTTTCCGAATATCCTTACTACGATGGAAACAATATTGGCAGGGCCTGGTTCATCAGTGCTGAACCCTCCTTCGCCAGTTTTTTTTTTTATTATTATAGAGATATGGCTCGTTATTGCCTTACGTTTAAATAACACTTTGTAACAATATATATATTTTAATGAACATATTATAAATTTTGGTATTTGTATTTTTATACTCTGTAAACTTCCCGCATTGCCTCTCTGGTATTTTATAAAAAATAATTCCGCTCCAGGAACCTGGTTTACTTAAATAAAAAAATAATTATACCGGCTACTTCTTACGCGCTCCAGCAGGAACCTGAATTAACAAAATAAACAATAAAATAAAATTTTAAAAATAAATTGCTGTGTCATTCTGAAGTTTGCTTTTCCTATAATCTATATATATAAAAATGAATGTTTGTTTGTTTGTATGTCCGGTATACAAATTCGCAGTAGTTCACTAATTCAAACCAAAATTCCCATACATAGGTAAAAAAATACGGGGAAGACGATAGGCTATTTTAAAAAAATATATAAATCAATTATTAAAACTATATATTCAAATTATTCTACTTAGCTCGCGAACAGCGCCCTCTATCAAAGATTAGATTAAATTTTGCTGATGCAAACAAATAGATAATGCTAATAACAAACAATTATAAAAAAAAAAATCTTATCTAAATATATATCACTCGGGTAGATATGCACACGGGTCAATCCCGGGGCGAAGCCCGGGTCACCGTCTAGTTTACTATACGTAACAATATCACACACTAAAGAAGACTATATATATATCATAGGACAATACCGCGCCATCTATGTATAAGACAAGAAAATATTAAAGCACGAATGTTTCTTTTATACATAAAAACAAAAACTTCTACTGTCCTTACTGCGATGAAAAAATATTGGGAGGGCTTGGCTCATCAGTGGTAAACTCTCCCAGCGGTTTCGCCAATTTAATGAATGAAAGAAATAAGAGAAAATTCAATTGCCACAGAAGGAATGAAGACATGATAAAGTACAATTTGGATTATAGATTAAAGCTACAAGAAAATAAAACCTAATCCAAATAAATTAATAGTGTGTGATGTTTCGGTAACAACCCTATTACTGTCACACACTATTAATTTATTTGTATTAGGTCTTTTTTTATAGGAATGACATGTTTTTGAACAGAATGAGAAACCAACAACTATAATTTGAATATAAAACACTCTAGAGCGCCATCTGTTATCAAATTATAAAATAATAAAATAAAAGAATATTACGCCTCTAAAATAGTTTTATAATTTATATAAAACACTCTCTCCGTTAATAAGCTATTAGCCATAAAACAAGATGATATTTAAGGTTAAATAAAGGTAACGTATCCTTTACAAAGGAATGTTGTTTTTGATAACCAACTTGCCGGTTCAAAATCACTTTATTAGATACCGCTCAACAAGAGCAACCTAGTTTATGATAATTGCAACAATGAATAATACGTGAAGGTTATTCACATATTAAACAAAATGTTAACGCGGGATTCAATCCCGGTTCATGACTGTCGGGAATCGAGGGCGTTACCCACTTGTCCACCGACTTTTTTTTATATGATAACCAACTTGATTTTAACAACTCAACGCTTGAAAAGAGTTTACAAAAGTAAAATTGTACTGAGGGATCAGGTGGTTAAATTAATAATATTGTCACGGTAGTGATGACATCGTTTAATTAAGATGAACAAACTATTTATTTATAATTAAGATAATACTCTTTATAAGGTTAAGATCAAAACCATTTTTAAGAGAGATATTTATAACCCAGGTTCTCTGGAGCGCAGAACGCCAACTACCAGAATTCATTTACAATAATAAACAAGGAATATGAAACAGCAGTGGGTTCAATTCACGTGAATATTAATTTCTTTAATCAGTGAATAATTTATTATTTAAATAATAAATTATTCACTGACAATATATATAAAAGCCTTCTCCTAATCGTGTAACTAAAAGTTGCTGATAACTTGCGCCATCTGTCGGAATAAATCTCTCTCTCTCTCTCTCAACTAATACTTGATTTTTAAAGAAGTATTCCTAAATATTTGCAAAATATCTTTCTTGATCAATCAAGAAAAGCTAATCACATACATGTTTCAGACTGCAGACTGTACCTTTTTTTTGCCAATATTCTGGAATATAATGATGATAAAAAGCAATGGTTATTTGATATTTATTCCGATAAATGGTGCAAGCCATCAGCAACTTTAGTTGCACGATCAGTAGTGTATTCCTATTTGAATGTTTGTTTACGACAACCACATCAGGAATGAGATTTGCGATGTATTAAGGAGAGACAGCCAAAGAAGAGACAGCAGTCTGAACAGAAAGAATTCCTCAGTAACTCGATCCGGCAGAGGTCAGTCTGGGTCTCCGACCTCAGTTTTACTGTCAGCGTGTCTTCGCCGGCATGCCGCCTGTGCTGACGTTTACCTTTTTTTAATGATCCTTAGTGTAGACTCGTGGTAAATAACTGTCAATATTTGACAATTACGACCTGGGATCGAATCCCGCATTGGACACTTTTTTATTTTAAAAAATGCTTCACCTATATCCGATTCTTACAAAAGTTCACCCTCATGCTAAAAGGTACAACTTCCTTAAGATTTGTCCGTGAGTGTATATATTGTCAGGAAATGGTTCATTGGTTCGGACCAGGTTTAAATTAGCTGACGTAACGTTCGATGTCGAATCAGCGGACCCATCAGAGAGAATATGGTTTTACGGACTACGTCCGCAGAGACATCATGCATGTGCCCAGAATGGATCTCTACACCACAATCCTATGGACCAGGAAGATCTGTTCTAGTAACATCCTTTCAGCAAGATTCTGTTCGTTTGAAATAGGAAGCATCATAAGTGAATAGTCAATTAGGTAATCATTTATCTCCGAGTAAAATTTTATTTAATAAATTTGCATGGTGAAAATGATCCTTACGCAACAGAGGATACTCTGGGTATTGGAAGAACGTGTTTATCTTAAATTGTGAGTTTTGTTAAAATAAAATACAAGCCAGTGTACAAAGCTGGTACAAGTTAGTATTCATAGTTCCCAACTTCAGGAAGAAAGACAAAGATTATTATCAGCCTCCTCAAATGTGAATCTTTATTCACAAGCTTCTCTCTGAGTCGACGAAAGCTTTGTATAGTTATACTATAAGTTCTACAGTTCAACATAAAAGATTAGCGTTTATTAGAAAATGAAAACGAAGTTGAACTAGAAGACACGCAATGGTTGTCTCTCCACCAAGATATTGAGATACTTTGTAGCATTGTTTTCATTTTTTATTTGACTTCAGAAATAGTATATGTAAAGCGAAATGTCTCAAAAAGAAGAGATTACTAGAAGAAAGTAGTGGTTGTTATATCTCTCCACCAAGACAGTGTTTAGCTGATTATCTATTTACTTACTGTGGTATTTTCTTCTTCTCTCTTTCTTGGACTCCAGGATGGATCTATGTAGGACGAAATGTTTTAATAAAAGGATTTTGTTGTTGTTATTGTATTATATTTGTTTGGCTCTGCTGTGCTAACTGTACACCTGTATATACATCCTGTTTGTGTATAACAGCTAATGCTTTATTGATAATTCTTTATTTCATTCCTGTTTAGGGGCGTGTAGTAACAATGTTTGTTGTTTCCCAGATCAAGCAGCGGACTCGACGCTCGGCGCCCCTACCGCGAACTTCCAATCCACGTCGCCCGTACAGCTGCAGGCATGCCGCATCTGTGGGGACCGGGCCACGGGCAAGCACTACGGCGCGGCGTCCTGCGATGGCTGCAAGGGCTTCTTCCGCCGTAGCGTCCGCAAGAACCACGTGTACTCCTGTCGCTTCAACAAGGACTGCGAGATGAACAAGGATAAACGGAACCAATGCCGCTACTGTCGACTGAAAAAGTGCTTCAGAGAGGGTATGAGGGCCAATGGTGAGTAACATTTCTACAGAAACAATGTTAGATAGACTAAACTTTAGACACACTTCAGTCAATCAGGGCTCTCGATCAGAAAATACTTCGCAATGTGTCTTTTCTGGATTTAACGACAACAAAAGTTAATTTTACCAATATTCTAGAAGAAACCAATCAACGATTGATTGATATTTTGACTAAGAGATCAATAAACTACCATTAGTACTTTAGTGAATAAAAATTTTATATTTTAATCCAACATATTTTTATACAAGCTTTTTTCGAAATTTATCGTTCTACAAGTATTCTCTGACTTATATATAAAATTATATGGCGAATATCCATACAGGGCAATGGGCCCTAATAAAAGCCTTTTTGTTGTTGTTGTTGATATATAAAATTATGTATTATATATACACTTATTGAGGTTTTCCGACATATGGTGCAAGCCATCAGCAACTTTCAGTTGCAATATCAGGAGATGATTTTTTTTTCTTAATTCAATCACCTGGTTCAGGTATATTTTCACTTTTGTGCTGGTTTTTATTTTCCTAATAATAACAAAATAACGATTTAAAACTCCCTATTTTGTTATTTTCACAATGTTGATTCGATATTATTAAAAGATCGTTGTAAGATAGGGAATAGAAAGATGGGCGCTGCATGTAATCTCGCCCCGACAACCCTCGGGACAATGGCCCTGAGTAGATTAACCCACTAAATCAAGAGACACAGTAAAGGCGGAACAAGAAAGATATTATTTAAACAAAAAAGAATGGCATATCCTGACCGCTCACGTGAGCATTTTTATATATCAGAGCGCCATCTAGTGGAACAAAAACTAACTAAACATTGATTTAGGCTTGTTCCATAATATTTGGTCAACCCATTTTCTTGATAAATCAATAAAAGCCAACCACAAACGCGTTTCGAGCTGTTGTCTTCGTATGCGTGGTGTAGTCTGTACCTCAATTGGTCCAAGAGGTTTTTTGAGATATCAAGAAAAGGGTATTCAAAGCCAAATTTGCGTATTTACGCTGAACATGTGAGAAAAAGAGATTATGTACAATTGTGTACGGTCGATGAGGCACTTAAGAGTTTTCCTCCAGATAATCAGGAGTTATCTCCCCTCGCCTCAAAGCTCAGGGACAAATGGAAGCCAATTGTTGAGACTAGAATGACATAATCATCTAATCCTTATCTCAAGAGCCAGTAACACTGCTATAGAGAAAAGCAGCATTCTACTATGTAATGTTTCAAGTGTGTTTACTTATTTTTCTCAACACATTCACATTTTTTTCTATTATCACCATTGTGGAATTTTAAAAAAGACTGAGAGAATCTGGTTTTCACTCCAGATCTCTAAGCGAAACATGAATCGTGTCAGATTATGGTGTATACTGTGTAAAATATCAGATTGTGTTTATTATATTAGTAGATTACACAATCCCATCAACCAATAGGTTAACTCCCGACGTTTCAGCGACTTTCTATCACTTTCTTCATGTTGATGTGGATGTGTTTATTTCTCTCAATCAACTTCCAACCAACAACTTTCTACCTTGATATAACAACCCCAAAGCGTACACCACCAGACAAACAGATGTGTGTGGGCAGCCGTCCAGAACGAGAGGGACAAGATCAGCTGTAGGAGAACGACTTTGGACGACTCCTACAACCCCAACTCGGCCAAGATGTGCGTCAACATGCTCTTCCAGGCCGAGATGTGCTCTCGTCAGTCACAGAACGTGAGTTCGCCATACTGTACTGTCTGGGAGACTTGATGGTGTAGTGCAATGTTAATACAAAGCAATAACGCGCCATCTACCGTATACATCTACTTATATATTTGCCTTATTCTGTCTGTTTGTCTGTCTGAAGCTCACGGATGGGATTTTTCATAACCATCGGTGGTTCAGTGGTAGAATGCTCGCCTGCCACGCGGGCGGCTCGGGTTCGATTCCCGGCCGATGCATTTTTTTTTTTTTTACAATTTTTAAAACTCATTTATATATTATACAAGAATGACATTCACGGCGCCAATTTAGAATTGTAACGAATAGTATTTGAATAAAAGCATTTAATTTGGTAAAACCCGGGCGTTGCCCGGGTCATTCGTATATAATAATTGTATAAACGAATGCAAGACAAAATCACCGCGAATGTTTATTTTTTTTTAAGGCAATTTCTTTTTAAGGCAATTATCGTTATTTATCGTTAATTTTTGTTTCGATTTTACTGAAAAAAAAAAAAACGATATGGTGCCTTTAAAAAATGATCTTTATTACTATGCAGTTTTCTATTTAGTCAATATACCTAAGTTCATGTTGCAAATGTAATTATCTCTATCGATTTAGTAGGTGAAATGCAAAAAAAAAAATCGACATGATGAAATCTTTATGAAAATTCACATTTTTATTTTTATATTTTCAAGACACACACAGTTTGGGGCGGGACGTTTCACAAGAGAGACATCCACGGGCCAATTTATAATTGTAACGAATAGTATTTTAATTAAAACATTTTAAAAACACACAGTTTGGAACAGGACGTTTCACAAGAGTGACATCCATGGCGCCAATTTATAATTGTAACGAATAGTATTTGAATTAAAACGTTTTTAAAATATATACGCACTCGGGTAAAACCCGGGCGTTGCCCGGGCCATTCGTCTAGTATAAAATAAAAGGATTTAAAAGCGCGAATGTTTCTTTTATAATAATACAAACTTCTACTGTCCTTACTGCGATGAAAAATATATTGGGAGGGCTTGGCTCATCAGTGGTGAAATATAAGCTACAAGGACCTATAAGCTTATGTCCATAGTTTACTTGAAAACCTTTTCTAAGATTCCATCCTTCAGTGTAGCATATAAAAGCAGAATGATCCAATACAGTTTTAGAGCTCTGAGAAGCGGTCTGGTGGATTAAATTGGCGAAACCGCTGGGAGGGTTCACCACTGATGAGCCAAGCCCTCCCAATATATTTTTCATCGCAGTAAGGACAGTAGAAGTTTGTATTATTATAAAAGAAACATTCGCGCTTTTAAATCCTTTTATTTTATAGTGCAATGTAGTGTATTCTTGCCCTTCAGAAGGTACCAAGAGAGGAATGATAAACAGAGCCAACGCTCTCCTATATTGTATACCTCAAGTTTCTCAAGGCAAAACATTCCCAACACACATGTACCAAGTTTAAAACTGATAGTCCGCCCCAACATCTCCCCCATTGTATTCAAGCCACAGAACATAAGCTTTGGGGCAATTCAGGAAAATCCATAAAGCCTCTGAGGCATCACCAACTTAAGGAATTTGTCAGATTTTCTATCACAGACCATCTGGTGGGAATAAGTAACAGCCTTCAGAGAGAAGAAATCTTGCATCTCCCCAGAGGTCCTCGTCTTCATCAGGGCTTCGGAATCTTTGACATTAATTAATTCTTTCTTTAAATGTTATCTTTATTCTTTGGCAATATTTTTTATGTGTGTGGTAGCCTGTGATAAAGCCGAGGCTGACGTAGAGTGGAAGGTTATACAGAATTATGAGAGAAGTGATATCGTGTTTAAATTATGTTACCGTGAGTAGAAAGGAGGGAAGAGATGCGTCTGGCCATTCGAGGAGCAAAGATCAGGTCCTGGCTGATGGTCACTTGAAACGATATTGGCGATTCTGGTGGAGATCCGACAGCATGGCAGTGACAGCGAGAACTGCCCATATCTGCCCATTTTATATTCTTTAGATGGGTGTAAACGGCCATTGCTATGGGCATCACCCTTCCTCTGTTTTGCAGGAAGGCATTCTGTCTTTGACCTCTAGGTACACGCTTGTTCGGCGGTGCATATACTTAAAATTGGAACGATACAGAGAAGATTAGTATGGCCCCTGCGCATAGATGACAGGCAAAATTGTGAAGCGTTCTTTACCTCTAGGTTTCTCCTTTCCCATCTATTCTCCACTTTAAGATCGTGTCTAAAGTTGACACGGAGGTAGATTAAGGTGATAAGCCCAGAAAATACCAATGTCATGTTTGCAGTTGGATTTCAACCAGTCACTTCCAGCCGAGGTCCTAGTAGCCACAAAGAAGGTGGCCGGCATCGACGCCGTGTGCGACTCCATGAAACAACAGTTGCTCGTGTTGGTGGAATGGGCCAAGTTCATCCCGCCCTTCTGTGAGCTGCCGTTGGACGACCAGGTGGCATTGCTGCGGTCCCATGCTGGGGAGCATCTACTCCTCGGCCTGGCGCGCCGCTCGCTCTACCTCAATGACATCCTGCTCCTAGGCAACGACTTCATCATCCCCCGCGTCTCCACGGAGGTCGACATCAGCCGCATCGGCTCCCGCATCATGGACGAGATTGTCAACACCCTGAGGGACCAGAATGTGGACGATACTGAGTTCTCCTGCCTCAAAGCCATCATCTTCTTTGACCCTAGTGAGTTGTTATGTTTGATGGAGCAATATCGTCTCTTTTACCCCCGATCTTTATTTGAATTCAGCCTAGTTTTAATTCAAGTTTTGGAGACTTCATCAACTTTTTTGTAAGTAAGAAAAAAAGGCATCTCCTGATCGTGAAACTAAAAGGTGCTGATGGCTTGCGCCATCTGTCGGAATACACATCAACTAATCCTTGTTTTTAATTATTCTAGAAATGGTCAAATCCAGAATAATTTAAAAATCAACGATTAGTGGATATTTATTCCAATAGATGGCGCAAGCCATCAGCACCTTTTAGTTGCACGCTCAAGAAATGTCTTTTTCTTCATTTATCCACCTTGTCCGTGTACAATTTCACATTTTTTTTATTATTTATCCCTTTTTATAAAGTTTTATTATCCTTTTGACAAGTGGGGGTGGCCGAAACGTCAAAAGGACAATAAAAATTCATAAAAAGGGTGATGAAGTCGTCAACTTGAATTAATCCAACTACAATTATGTGGTATTCTCTATCGGCGTTATATATCACACAATGCAATATTTATATAAAGGCAAACTTTTTATTATTTCTATGTGTTACACTTTATTTCGTTTACAGGCGTTACATTAGAGTCACCTTGTCCTGGCTATTTACACATAGCGAGTTGGAGGAGTAGAGGTGGTCTTCCAGACCTCGCAGGAGGGCAGCTGTTGGGTGATTTAGGTCGTCAGGGATTGATGTCTCCTATATTTTGAATAATGTATATAGTTGGATTAGATTAATTTTGTAGTTGAAGGTATAATTTCTTAATTTGGTACATCTCTTCTAGATCGGGTTGGTTTAAGTCCTCCTTCATGTGTTGCTATCATTCGGGGATTCCCTTATCTCAAGCAACGGTATAGACGGGTAATTTCAGGATAGACGGATATTCTCTCCTATCCTCCATCTATGGAGAGGTTCCTGAGCATATAGTACTGGGGGCGATCCTATGCCGCCTTGAGAGGGAGAAACTCCTCAGGCAGATCTCGCCAGAAAACAAAACCATTCTGTGCGAATTCCTCAACATGGCAATTGAGCTTGTTGGGGACAACACCTCCATTATGGCCAAGCACCTATCCGGACTCAGGGCGGCTTGTAGCCCTTGATGTAATCTAGACGTCCCTCGGGGAAGGCCTCGAGTCTGATGTCATGTATATTGCTCTGTACACTTTTAGATTGGTGCACTATGATGTTGGTTCGTTTAGATTAAAATGGTCTCAAGCAAAGGTGTGACAATATATATATTTAAAGAGGATCAACGTTGTATACAAAAGCAAACTAAAATCGAATAAAAACAACGTTCTATCTCGCAGATTACATTAAGCCTAGCGAAGAAGTACGTTTATCTCATCAAGCAAGCTGTGCGCTCTACTCTACAAGCCTCACTACCCTACCACGACAACTGCCGGCACAGGCAACATCGCCTTTTATAAAGGCAAAAGATAAAACAATAGAAAAATAATCATCACATACATAGTATAAATATTTGTATTGTGATATGCGATCTTTCTTTCTTTCTTTATTTGTTCGTGTTGAGCTTTTGCAGAACTGATGAGCCAGGCCCTCCCTTTATTTTTTCCATTGCAGTAAGGGCAGTAGAAATTGTTTAATTTCAAAAAGAATCTTACGCCTTTAAAATGGTTTCGAATAGATAGCATTTGTATAGTGATGGGGAAAGTTATTATTTTTGTTAAAGTTGACCTTTAATGACTTGGGAGGATTATCATGTTGAGGTTCTGTGTGACAGAGTTGCCATCAAACAAAGAAAGTTATATAGGTCTATAGTAAAATCCTCGTTATAGGGTTTTAAGCCTAAAACACACTCTCTATAAGTGAATACTTTAAAATGGGTAATTGTGGTCTTGGACGAGGTTTAAAATATTTTCCATTGCGGTCTAAAACCAATAAAAAATGATTGCAATAAGCGGGATTGTATCAAATACAGGAAATAATGGTAATTGTGGTATAGTGCCTGGGAGAGGATGAAGGGGATGGTTGTATTAAGCGGGATAATGTTAAATTAAAGTGTTTCACCGTGTAGCCCTGTGTGTGTATTTCGCTTCAATATCTAAAAGTACCGGGGGGTGCAGACGCCAAGGGCCTCAGCGACACGGAGCGGGTCCGGAAGCTGCGGTTCGAAGTTCAGACCGCCCTAGAGACCCACATCAGCGACAGGCAGTACGACACCAAGGGCCGCTTCGGGGAGATCCTCCTCACCATCCCGGCACTCCAGAGCATCACGTGGCAGATGATCGAACAAATCCAGTTCGTGCGGCTCTTCGGCATGGCTAAGATCGACAACCTACTTCAGGAGATGCTGCTCGGAGGTAAGGGCGCGGAGAACAACGGGTCTCAAGCCTCTCCTTCCACTTCCTCCTCCACAGAACCCATCGCCAAGACTGAATGATCACCAACATATCCATCTCTCCCCCCCTGCTCATTTCACCAAGCTATCCCCCCCAGCATCTCCTCTGTACCTCGCCATGTCTTCCTCCCAGTCTGTTTCATCCCCTACCCTCCAAGCCTAGTCCCCAGTCCAACATTTCCAACCTACTCATCTCACTAAAGCCATTATCTCCGCTTTGTTTACCGCCAAACCTTTCCATGCTGTCCATCTCTCCACCACAACCCAACATTCCTACCCTCTGCACACCGCCGAGCTGTCCCCAATCCAACATTCCCATCCCTCTGCACACCGCCAAGCTGTCCCCAATCCAACATTCCCATCCCTCTGTACACCGCCAAGCTGTCCCCAATCCAACATTCCCATCCCTCTGTACACCGCCAAGCTGTCCCAAATCCAACATTCCCATCCCTCTGTACACCGCCAAGCTGTCCCCAATCCAACATTCCCATCCCTCTGTATATCGCCAAGCTGTCCCCAATCCAACATTCCCATCCCTCTGTACACCGCCAAGCTGTCCCCAATCCAACATTCCCATCCCTCTGTACACCGCCAAGCTGTCCCCAATCCAACATTCCCATCCCTCTGTACACCGCCAAGCTGTCCCCAATCCAACATTCCCATCCCTCTGTACACCGCCAAGCTGTCCCCAATCCAACATTCCCATCCCTCTGTACACCGCCAAGCTGTCCCCAATCCAACATTCCCATCCCTCTGTACACCGCCGAGCTGTCCCCAATCCAACATTCCCATCCCTCTGCACACCGCCGAGCTGTCCCCAATCCAACATTCCCATCCCTCTGTACATCGCCAAGCTGTCCCCAATCCAACATTCCCATCCCTCTGCACACCCCCAAGCTGTCCCCAATCCAACATTCCCATCCCTCTGCACACCGCCGAGCTGTCCCCAATCCAACATTCCCATCCCTCTGCACATCGCCAAGCTGTCCCCAATCCAACATTCCCATCCCTCTGTACATCGCCAAGCTGTCCCCAATCCAACATTCCCATCCCTCTGTACATCGCCAAGCTGTCCCCAATCCAATATTCCCATCCCTCTGTACATCGCCAAGCTGTCCCCAATCCAACATTCCCATCCCTCTATACACCGCCAAGCTGTCCCCAATGCAACATTCCCATTCCTCTGTACATCGCCAAGCTGTCCCCAATCCAACATTCCCATCCCTCTGTACATCGCCAAGCTGTCCCCAATCCAACATTCCCATCCCTCTGTACATCGCCAAGCTGTCCCCAATCCAACATTCCCATCCCTCTGTACATCGCCAAGCTGTCCCCAATCCAATATTCCCATCCCTCTGTACATCGCCAAGCTGTCCCCAATCCAACATCCCCATCCCTCTGTATATCGCCAAGCTGTCCCTCCAACCCAACATACCCTCCACTACTATCCCTAATGTTCCAAAACATCTCCCCAGCTTAGTTTGGGGGGGACCATCGTTATAATTTTAAAAAGAATACAAAAATAAGATCTCTCTTTTTGTACAGTTCCTACTCTTTTGTTCAAATATTTATATGTATTTTTTGACAGAAATAAAATATATTAATTTAAATCCATTCTTTTTTTTTTTCCTTTTTTTTGTATGCTCTCTAAATGGCCATCCATTGCCGAGATATGTTCAGAATGAAATGGCTCTATTATTTTTCTATCCAAATCATAGGAGACGATATTTTCTGCCATTACTCTATATAAATGGAAGTTTTGAAATATTGGGAAGGTCTGGCTCATTACGGATAAATTATCTTTAAACTACCAGGCAACAATTCCATTCTGTGTCTAGAGTCTGTCTGTATTTGTAGATTTGAATGACGGTGTGTGTTTTGAAGAAGTCAGAATACTGAAGTGCTGGTAGTGAGTTCTTGAAGAAGTTCACATAGGGAATTCGAGTGTTCCATTTCAAAATCAAACACACAATTCCACATTTTTAAAATTTTATTTTATGCAGGTTTTTGTATCCATAAACTACTCCAGATACACAAATACATATCTCTTATCATGAGCGAATCCTGAAATCCATACAGTAGAGTATTCCATGAGAGATTGCATAAAAACATGGCTGAAAGTGGTCTCTCCTAGAGATTGTCTTTCATCAAAGTCTTGGTTGAAGTACTCCTCATTACTTGTCATGTTAGGACAGAGTCTCGGATGATAGATCGTCTCCAGGAGAGACCGTGTTTAATCATGATTTAAGGATATGGTTTCTCATGGGAGGAACACTCTACTGTATTTGTTTATAGACTTGATTTATAATTAAGGTAAGTACGCAATAGAAACGTAGCATTATACTTCCTGGATGTAACATAAAGGTAAGTACTTACTATGTACTTGTTGTTACGACTACAGCAGGTAGGTGTAGTTAGCGTACTACCGTGGTTTCGTACAGTTTGGGTGTTCGATGTTGAAACTATTGCTACTTCTGCGTGTACAGGACTGCAAGGAGCACACAGGATAGATATCTGATCAACCCGTGTTTAACTTATTACAGAAGATACACCCAACAACGAGAGGAATACGGGAATAAATTACTCCAGGAATACAGACAAAGAATACACGCTGATAATACCAGGTCAGGACGGACTTTGTCTCTGAGTGGTCGGCCTTCCAACTATCCGCGCGACCTACAACCCTCTTTGCAAACAATCTTTCTAGATTTTTCTTTCGACGTTGCCATAATACTATTTATTATGGCTTATTAGAAAAGGAGTAAACAACACATTCTATAATTATACAGTATATTTAACCAGTTAAGGCCATGATTTAGCCTGTTTTCTCTGAAGTGTCCCTCTAATTCCACCATAAATTCTTTTTGAGTGACAGTGTGTGTTTTGAAGAAGTCTGAAGTGGTTCCGCCATGCTGGTAGTGAGTCCTTGAAAGGAGTTCACGTAGGGAATTCGAGTGTTCCATTTCAAAATCAAACACACAATTCCACATTTCAAAAAAAATTATTTCATGTAGGTTTTGTATCCATAAAACTAACCCAGATACAGTGTCCTTCTAATTCCACTATGAATAACTAATCGTAACTAATAATATCTTATAATTTAATGATTAAATAATTTTTGTTTCAAATTACGTATATTGGTTAGAAAATAAATGAAACGTATTACTTTTAACAGATATTCGTGTTGAAGCTGCATGGGAAGCTGTACCAGAACATGCCATCCAATACCTGTTTGACTCGATTTAACAAACATTTAAGTACTAATACAAAAAGGTATATTCGTATTTTGTCACGTAGACAATTTAAACAATTTTATTGATTCTTCTAATCAAGTGTTACATAAAAAAATATCAAATAAAGTATATTACATAATAAAGGAGTAAATAAAGGGTAGATAAAATGTAGGGAAATATATATAGTTGTAGATGGGAATTTTGCCGGGAGAGAGGATATTGATCTAAAGAGACAAGGGTCACCTCTCACCGACCCGAGACCGCTAGTTTGCGGCGACGGTCAATAGATGGCGTCTAGTTTTGACGTCTATTTTGACGGGAGAGGCGGCCCTTGTCTCTTTAGATATATAGTTGTATATGTGTACAATTTATGTGTACAATATTTTGTGACGTAGATAAATTAGGACACATGTCAGTGTGATAAAAGCCAATTTATTTTACATCAAAATGAATAAACCCCTTATATAACACTGGTCAACAAGATTTTTGCACAAGAGAACCTGATTATGTGTCTAGTGCAACTTTTCATGCTGAACTCAAAAATCTAATCAGAAATATCCCATCACCTATGGTTTTTGCGTGACGATCTTTTTTCAGTATTGGGATAAATACAGTTTTGCACAACCCTTATTACATTACACTGGTTTATCAAAAAATATTTTTCTTTGTCCACAAAGAAATAGCATCTTATCTACATGTCCTGAATCCAAATATACCATTAGTTTTTTTCTATTACGCAATATTTCTGAGATACGCCTACTTGAAATTTGGAAATATTGTTAATATATAGGCATATATGAACGAAACATATTTATTTATTGAAAAGCAGTGACAGTGGATTTTCTTCTATACTTTGCTTGTGGTAGATCCCTCTTGAGTGTCCAGCAGTAGTCGGCAAGCATAGCGGGACTCCATTTACCTTGGTACCGCTTCTCCATGCTTGATATATCTTGATGAAACCTCTCACCATGCTCATCGCTAACTGCGAAGATTGTCTGGAAAGAAATCTAGATGTGAATGCAGGAAATTGATCTTGAGGGACATGTTACATCCCAGTGCCTTGTAGGAAAGCAACAGATCATTAACTATGTCTCGGTAATTTTCAACCTTGACACTTCCTAAGAAGATTTTGCAAACCTTTCTAAAGGAATTCCATGCTGCTGCTTCAACTTCATTCAAACTATTTTGAAAATTTCCATCCTGCTGCAATTCTCGAATCTGAGGTCCAACGAAAATGCCTTCTTTAATCTTCGCTTCACTTATACTAGAAAATTTTTGTTTTAGGTAGGCAAATCCACTGGCATTTCGATCCATTGCCTTGACAAAGTTCTTCATTAATCCCAGTTTAATATGTAATGGTGGCAAGTAAATATTTTCTGAATCGATCAGGGGTAGATTTGCAATATTTTTATATCCTGGAGTAAAGATTTTACGGTTTGGCCAGATTTTTTTTATGTAATGCCTTTCCCTATCTCTGCTATCCCACTCACACAGAAAACAACCAAATTTTGTATATCCAAGCTGTAATCCACGCAAGAGAGCAACGACTTTCAAATCGCTGCATATTTTCCAACCGTATCTTTCATATTCTATCTTTTTCAAAAGCAGTTTCATTTATTATGGCATATATATTCATATATACAAGCATTTATTACTGTATTTATCCCAATACTAAAAAAAGACCATCAGGCAAAAACCATGGGTGATGGGAAATTTCTGATTAGATTTTTGAGTTCAGCATGAAAAGTTACACTAGAAACACCATCAGGTTCTCTTGTGCAAAAAAAAAGTTTTTTTTTGTAGACCTGTGTAATTAAAGAATAGATTGGCAATATAATATATAGGCAACCCAGGCTTCTTGAGCGTATCCATAGATGACTAACTATCTGGCAATAAGATAAAAATTTACTGAGTAAAGAAATATCAAATTAATTAACTGTTGATGTGTTAAATGATAACTATTCTATTACATAGATTCTTCCCTATGGGAGCTATGATCCATAGTCTGCAAAGTTTGTTGTTTCTGACTTGACTCTGATATGTTTCTATTCGCGTTATTTTGAGTCATTTGGGTCACCAGTAGCTTTGCATCCTTTAATATTGGGTTGTGAAATGCGGGTTTGTCGTTGTGACGTGGATTAGGAATGTCTTCTTTCTGGATGGAAGTTTTGGGTTGTAAAACGGCGGTGGGGTCAGTCTTCAGCACCCATGGCCTTGCTCTAGGCGATCTTCAGTTTTTCTTCCCTGTCCTTCTGCACCAAAATGTGACGTAGAGAAATAAGTAAAGAAAAACGTCTTGAAGGACACCCATGGACAAAACTTAAGGAAGTGGAAAGTCTTCATTGTCGCCGGTCTTCTATTTTTATTTTTTTTTTTAAGAAGAAGACAGAGGCGATTTGGTTCACATTTGGTTATCTCATTGACTTCAATAAAGATCACTGTAATATCTTTCAGAGTTATTATCTGAATCCCGATATACATGCTAAAAGGCACAACTTCCATAAGTATTGTCAATTATAAGTGTAAAAAAATGCATAAAATTTATAACTAGTAAATTGATTTGTAGCACTAATTTTGTTCTGAGAGAAATTGTGCATCTATCCAGAATTATTATTAATTTTGGGTTTGATTTTAGAAATTAATGTTTATTAATCTATCTCTATTTTGACATGAGAAATATCTTTCTTTTTTTTTTTAAGTCCATATACTCCGTAGAGAGAGAAAGCGATTATGAACTGTACCATATCACAGAATCGCTCAAGGCCACTCGGAGCAATGATATGGGCAAACTCAAAGTCCGATAATCCTAGTCCAACCATGCTCTTAGACCAAAGAAGAGAACATTAAAAGAAAAAAAGTGTATATATAAAAAAGAGTTAGAACATTAAGAACTAGATTTATGTTTCCTTCACCTGTCACCCGATCTGTTACAGCAGAAAGAAAGTAACAAGTTAAAGACCACCCACTACAGCTAACGATCGCAATTCCTTACGTCAGCGGAACGTCTGCTCGGCGGTTCCTGTGGCTTGTGGTCTGGACATGGTCTGGAACAGCTTGACTAACGAACATACACTCATGGACAAAACTTATGGAAGTTGTACCTTTTACCATGTACATCAGTATTCAGACAATAACTCTGAAAGATATTAGTGGCCTTTATTGAAGCCAATGAGATAACCAAGAGTGAACAAAATTGCCTATGTCTCCTTGAAAAAAAAAAAAAAAAAACAGACAACGGCGATATCAAAAACTTTCCACTTCCTTAAGTTTTATCCATGAGTGTCGGTCCGTAGTCTAGAATTTTTAATATCTTATTTTATGAACTTATATAATAATGTGGGGGGGGGGGGATTTATATAACTTGTATACTTTTTTTTTTTAAATAATCCGTTTGTTTTTGTCTGCGCGCTGTCTCATTAAAATAAAACATAACACACTCATGGACAAAACTTAAGGAAGTTATACCGAGTTGTGGCATGTATATCGGCATTCAGACAATACCTCTGTAAGATATTACAGTGACCTTTATTGAAGACACATGAGATAACCAAGTGAGAACAAAATTGCCTCTGTCTCCTTCAAAAAAGCAAACGACCGACGATATCAAAGACTTTCCGATCCTTAAATTTTGTCTATGAGTGTATATATATTTGAAGTATCGCAAATTCTTTTTCTTCCAATATTTCTCTTGAAAAATACTCTTACATACAATTTAACAATTTTCCTCTCTTTATGTCTGCAGTCTTCTCCTCTATATGGGTTTCAAAATGATGAGTTTCACTTTCGTTAAAAAAAAAAAAAAGAGGTTCACTTTTAAAATCAACCTTGTTTATTCTTGTCAGCGAGATGTTGAATTATATAGGAGTGAAAGGGGGAAATATACTAACTTGTTGGGAAGACTCTTTCTTACAAACACACACTTGACAATGCTAATAAACATAGAATTTTTATCTACTAAACCTTTTTTACTTTCTTTATAGATTCCACAGAAAGGTACAGGAGGCATAATTGAGAACATCTTTGTATTTCTGTTTCTTGTTGTTTTTTTCCTCTGTGTTATTGACTTAAATAATGTTGAAAGGATGGTCTAAACCGTTGGTTTTCGACCGCTACGACCCGGGATCAAATCCCGCATTGGGTAATTTTTTCTGATTATAATAATGCTCCAATGACCCCCTATTCTTGCAAAAGTCCAACCAAACCCACCAGCAAGTGCAAGTAATCAAATGAGGCTCTGGAAAATTTGTAAGTGCAAAATTCAAACTGCTTTTCACATTGTAGACATGTGGTACACTTACAGTAAAAGCAGTTGCCAAATTCTACTCACCATGATAATCATGGCTTGTACCACTTGTACTAGGAATACTAATAACCGCTACGACACGGGATCAAATCCTGCATTAGGCACTTTTTTTTAATAAAAAAAAATGCTCCAACGACCCCCGATTCTTGCAAAAGTTCAACCCCACCAGCAAGTGCAAGTAATCAAATGGGGCTCTGGAACATTTGTAAGTTCAAAAGTCGAACTGCTCAAAAGTCGAACATGTGGTGCACTTACAGTAAAAGCAATCGCCAATTTCTACCCACCATGATAATCATGGCCTGTACAACGTATACTAGGAATAATATGTTTCAAGTTTCCAAACCCAACTAGGCCCTATGATACGTACATACATCTGTTAGATGACGTGGGAGGATGTTTCGTTAACACGCTGTGTTCACGTTAATGCCTGCCATGGGAAGTTGTTCTCTTGACACAGTGACACATGCATCCGTTTTTAAATAATAACAAATTGAAAGAAAGGATTATTCAAAATTATCAATACACTCATAGAAATAAACATAAGTAAGTTGTACCTTTTAGCATGTATATCAGGATTCAGACAATAACTCTGAAAAGATTTTTGATACACAGTGAACTTTATTGAAGACGCATGAGATAACCAAACGTGCACAAAATTGCCTCTGTCTCCTTAAAAAAAAAAAAAACAGAGGACCGGCGATATCATAATATGTAACTACTTTAAGTTTTGTCTATGAGTGTATTAATAAAATGACTTGCAGTTATTTTTTATTTCATCTCAATTTGCAGGTGTTACATTCGAGCACAGCTCGCGAGTCACCTTGTCCCGATTATTTACACATGGCGAGTTGTGGACTTGCAGTAAGTCGTTTTAATACTTTAAATACTCTCTTTAAATACTCTCTGAACTTGTTCATTTTCGAGCCACGAAGTCTTTCTTCAATTTGGAGCCATTAAATGGGAGACTTTGTTCTGATCAAAAAATAACTTTATTATATTTATATATGATGCATTAGCGCGGCATCTGTTATAAGAAATTTATACTATTTTTGAAGTGTATGATTCTTTTCAAGATGAAACAATTTTCTCCTACGTCATACGCGTCAAAAGAATGGTTGAAATTTTCTAATAATGTATGTGACAAATGACAATTAAACAACTTTATTGACATCTCGTCAATCTTTACACTCAAAGGGAGTTATTATAAGGTAATAATAATGGTAGGAATGAAGAGAGATATATACAATCGACGTAGCCATCTCCGAGGGCATGTCCGGATCAGGAGCTTAAAGCCCCGCCTTGAATCTAGACAGACCCCTGCCATCAGGGGAGTTCATGTTCGGAACATGTTTGATGATAATGTCGAAGAATTTTTCGAGAAGAATCTTGTCTTCAGGCGTTCTAATAATGTATGTGTGTGTGGGGGGGTTTGGGGGATATATACAAGGGTTCACTTTGGGTCTTGAATCTCTGGTTCTTGAAGATCTTGTTCTTAATGAGATTTTTTTTCTGGCTTATTTTATGTTCAAAATGTATTTCTTTTTATCCAAATGGGGGACTGCCGTTGTCGTGAGTGTCTTATTTACATATTGTGTCCCCGTTGGCGATATTTGGCGTAATTGACATAGCAACAAGACATGAAATCTATTGGATTATTAGAACATTGTTGAATCAACAAGACATGAAATCCAATAATAATTGTTGACCCATTGTTAAAGCACACACAACAAGACATTTAATCCATTGTTAAAGCAACAAGACATTAAATCCATTGTTAAAGCAACAAGACATGAATCCATTGTTAAAGCAACAAGACATGAAATCCATTGTTAAATATGGCGATAACTGGCGAAATTTCTCTTGTTCAATGCTGTACTCTCTAAAGAGACATCCATGACGCGAGAGTTTGACACAATCAGGGTGGTTCTAGGACCCTCTCCAGGCCAAGAAGTTCCGCGGTACAAGGAAGAGATCTTTGCAGACCTCCCCATGATATAGCACACTTGGGGATGACAGGTAGGGCGTTTGTGCATGCCCCCCTTTATCTTCTTTAGACACCTATCTCTTTCTTTTATTCTTTATCTTTTCTTAAACATGCATGCATGCTACCTTTCAATAGCGATCAGCCCCTATTAAGATCCTTCTATCACTCTCGCCATCTATCTCTACACTTGGTACATTTTTTTTTATGAGCGTTGATCTTCATAGATATATGCTCATTATCTAAAAGCTGTTTTTTAAATGATTTTTCCCATATATATATACTCATGGACACTCACATTTAAAACACCTTAGAGTGTCCCATCAGTATTTTTTAAAATGAAAATATTCTGTGCTCTCTATTTCTAATAACATATTCAAACAAATTTTCCGTATTTACGCATTCTCTGGAAATAGGATTATTCAAAGAATCATTAATGGTTAATAAGGTTTTGACCCGGTTCTATGAAGCGAAGCAATCTAAAGTGTCACAGCGAGTGTTTCCGCACTGCAGGAGTCCACCATAGAAACCTCTCCAGACACCGAGGTCCAATTTCAGAATTCGTGACGGCCATCGAAGTCCTGCACCTACTAAACAGCCATTTGGATCGTCCAGTTTCCCCTAAAAAAACTCCAGGGACACTTCTAGACGTTTACAACAAACAGCATTTCGTGAACCCCCTCGCTTCGGCGCGAACGCTCGCCACAGCGGTCCTATCATCTTCCAGGGAAACTTCAACGCCATATTTCAGTAAAAACACATCTGTGATGAACGCTTCCACATTTACGACCGGACTTTCTGGTCGACACTGGTGCCGAAGTGTCTGTCCTACCTGCACAGAGGACTGTCGTCTTCGTCGTCGTCCTAGACTCGTCCGTCAACACTTACACCAACCGTGGACTACACCGTCGCCTCACTTGGACCTGCATTGTCGCCGAGATGCCGACTGACACAGCGAGTAAACTAAAGGCCTACTAGTCCGCAGTCATGTATGTAACGCATATGACCCGCACATGAAATGTACAAGACGCTGGTCTGCACACACATCCTTTCTTATTAACGAAATGAAACCCCATTAAGCAGGACGTTTTCTTTCTTAAATAATACAATCATCCTACTGTCCTTATTGTGATGAAAATATTAAGAGGCCTGGCTCATCAGTGATGAACCCTCCCAGCGGTTTCGCCAGTTTAATCTACCAGACCGCTTTTTAGAGCCTCTACTGTTGTATTGGATGATTCTTCTTATATATACGACACACTGAAGAGTGGATTCTCGGTTTTATGTTATGTTAGACAATTGAAATAATTTTATTTTTATCTTGTCAATACATGCACAGTCTGCAGTATTTAAAATATATATATAATTATATATATACTAGACGAATGGCCCGGGCAACGCCCGGGTTTTACCCGAGTGCGTATATATTTTAAAAACGTTTTAATTCAAATACTATTCGTTACAATTATAAATTGGCGCCGTGGATGTCTCTCTTGTGAAACGTCCCGCCCCAAACTGTGTGTGTCTTGAAAATATAAAAATAAAAATGTGAATTTTCATAAATATTTCATCATGTCGATTTTCTTTTTGCATTTCACCTACTAAATCGATAGAGATAATTACATTTGCAACATGAACTTAGGTATATTGACTAAATAGAAAACTGCATAGTAATAAAGATCATTTTTTAAAGGCACCATATCGTTTTTTTTTTTCAATAAAATCGAAACAAAAATTAACGATAAATAACGACAATTGCTTTAAAAAGAAATTGCCTTAAAAAAAAGAAACATTCGCGGTGATTTTGTCTTGCATTCGTTTATACAATTATTATATACGAATGACCCGGGCAACGCCCGGGTTTTACCCGATTAAATGCTTTTATTCAAATACTATTCGTTACAATTATAAATTGGCGCCGTGGATGTCATTCTTGTATAATATATAAATGAGTTTTAAAAATTGTAAAAAAAAAAAAAAAAAATGCATCGGCCGGGAATCGAACCCGGGCCGCCCGCGTGGCAGGCGAGCATTCTACCACTGAACCACCGATGGTTATGAAAAATCCCATCCGTGAGCTTCAAACAGACAAACAGACAGAATAAGGCAAATATATAAGTAGATATGCATCTATATATGGTATATATATGGCGTATGTATGTATATATGTATATGGCATATATATGGTATGTTAGATTATAAAAGGGTAGATTGGAATTGTTCACCATTGATGAGCCAGGACTTCTCAATATTTTTTTCATCGCAGTAAGGATAGTAGGAAGTTTGTTTCATTTTTAAAAGTCGTGTGCATATATTTAATGATTTCGTTTATATAGATGACGCGTTGTATATCCTCTCTTGGCACAGCTTGGCTCCTGTCTGGAGAGTCCAACAACTTGCCAAGCGAGTTCCCTATCCAGTTTGAAATTCAAATTCTGTGGCCTCCGCGAGCCAGCGTTTCACATCACATCGAAGGTGTTCCAATAGCATGTAAACCAGAACACCTGAAAAACTAGTGATACCACACAAAGAAAGAATTCCAAATTATGATTTAAAAAAAAAGGCATCTGCAGGCACCCTGACCAGTTACCTTTATTGAAGACACGCGATATAACTAAGTGTGGACAAAATTTCCTCTGCTTCCTTCAAAAAATAATATTATTAAATAAACAGACGACCGGCGACATCAAATACTTTCCGTTTCCTTAAGTTTTGTCCATGAGTGTAGCAGTTCTCAATGCTAGGACCATCCCAGACCGCTACAAACAAGTCTTTCCCTCCATATAAACTTATCTATATATATAAAATTGAATGTCTGTGTGTGTGTCCTCTATGGATTCAAAAACCATACATCCAATCGCCGTGAAAATTTGGGATATTATTAGGCATATCCCCGGAAAGGTTTACGAAAAATAATTTCTTGAATATCTTAAATATCCTTAGAGTTATTTGCAGATTTGTAGCTTTAACTCGCAAGCGGGGGGCGGGTGACCTCCGGGAACTACGTCCATCTTCCATAAACGACCATGATTTTATTCAACTTATCGAGTATTTTTCAAGGGACCGGGAAAATATGTAGATAAAACGATGATTTTGTAATGTAGAAAATTAGGAAAGACAAAATTCAGGATGACACGGCACACAGGGACCGGGAAAAAATAATCACTTTATCGAGAGATTCACGACCATGATTTTATTCAACTTATCGAGTATTTTTCAAGGGACCGGGAAAATATGTTCACTAGATAAAACGATGATTTTGTAATGTAGAAAATTATGAAAGACAAAATTCAGGATGACACGGCACACAGGGACCGGGGAAAAATGTTCACTTTATCGAGAGATTCAAATTTACGAGTTTCAAATTATCAAAATATATCTTTTTTTTTTTATAAGTTTATAGAGAATTGTTTTAACAAATGTTCGTTAGACAAACCTTTACTCGGGTAAAACCTCGGGCGAAGCCGGGTACGTCCGCTAGTTATATATAAAAGATTATTCACTTCTCAAAAAAAAGTTTCTTTTTTATTTACTTCACCCACGAGCTTTCGCTCTTCAACAGGCAAAAGATGATATTAAGAGTGAACGTGGGAAAGAGCTATCTCTATGAGATTTATTATGAGTTTTATAAGATTATCTATATGATGGAACTGTTCCGGGAGTTTCTATTATCCTGTTGATACTTTTAGATATTGGGGATTCTATAGGGTCAACCGTTCTGTTTGGTTAGATATGTTACTGGCAGGTAGGGCTATCCATATTGGAATAAGTCCCAACCTATCATCACCTAGTTGTCGCTAAGACATCGCTGTGGTAACACCATTGGGCCTTTGCAACGCCGAGGGAGCGTATAGCTCCTAGTTAATGAAGTATTGCACGGACTGGATTGTGCCTACGTCTATATCGACGCCAAACTGGTGGCACAGAAGCCAAGCATTTCAAGGATCTCAGAGAAATCTTCAAATGTCTCGAAGAATATGGCTTAGTCGTTCATTATCTAATACGTATTCGGCAATAATAGGATAAACTTTTGTAGGGTTTGCGATTGGCCTAAAAGGCATACATCTGAACCCTGACCGCGATAAAGCCATAACTTCAATCCAGTTTCAGCTACGGTGAAGTAGGAAGGGCCCATGGGGATGTTTTATCGTCGCTCGTTACCCAAGGAGGCACGGACAGCAACGCTCCCAGAGGTTTCGCCGCCGACACCTTCCGTAAGCCTTTTACAACCGCTTTTAAACAACCCCCAGATAAGGTTCGCCAGGCGCGTCACCTCGATTTCATAGCACAATTCACCACGAATATTCGCCACACGCCCGGAAATTGGAGCGTGTCGTGGCGGATTATTTTTCCCGGATAGAACAAACCGATGCCATCAGCACTGCATACGACTTGAAACTTCCAGTCCAGACACGTTCAAACCTTCAACCAGGAGTTCACCTTCCTATTGTCATCCTCCAGACAGCTTCAGCCGAGACAAAGTAGTTCTCCCAGGAAGCTCACTATCCCTCTTTTGGGACATTTCCATGATATTTTCTTACCTCCTGACATGGTAGAATTGTCAATGGCACCCCGACACTATCTCCGAGTGCAATGTTTGGCCATCACTGTGAACACACGTGGACCAACTTGTTTGAAATGCCAAGCAAACAGTTCCCCGCGCTATTACAAGTGTCCACTACATGGTTTCACAGCCCTCGACACCCACTTGACTCAGGTACACATCAATCTTGCAAGGCCCTCGCTGTAGATATCTTCTAACATACGTAGACATGCGCTAACCCTCGCTAGCAACCAATCACCTCACAGGCTGTATGATATCGCGTCCCTGCCTGCCGTCCAAGTTCGAATCACCCCTGTTCTACGAATTGGCTTGGTACCAACCATTTTAGGAATTCACCTTACCACCTTGAACGCTTCTACAGTGCCACGCCATAAAAAGGGTACTTTGCCTCTAGTACTGCTAGGTCTCCGTACATCCTTCAAGGATGACTTGAAAACTATTACCACAGAATGGTATACAAGAACCAACCACTTTGACGATCTCGAACTTCCAAAATCAAAAGACGAATGGCTAACTAATTTTAGGAAAGTCATTCTATCACCTAAACCATCTCCTATGAAGCGTCATGGAAGAAAACCCCCGTTCACACTCAAGAGACTCGAGGCACATACATTCCTTCGAAACGGCAAGATATTTCCACTACTTTTACCATCATACCAGGAGGAAGTAACTGTATGCGGAGGCCATCACTTAATCTTCAACTTTATTTTGTATTTTAGAATTATGTGAAGAGTATTTCTGTCTCCAGTTTATCAATGCTACATCATCTTTGGAAGTTTTCTTACCTTGTAATCTATAGCCAACATATCTACGCCATCGCAGATTTACTTCCAGCAAGTTCTGTCTAATCAAATGACACTTGCCCCGTTAACACACCTTCAAATACCTAGTCGGAAAAAATATATAGCTACACCTGGAGCTACACCTTTCCTATCAACTCAAATTTATAAAAGTTAAAAGCAACAATGAGTATATATCCTAGTAGTGCCATTGTTATTCTCCTCTGATTGGACTTCTGTTACCGAGAAACGTCCTCTTTAGCGGGTCTTGGTTTCCAGTAGCGTCATGCTTTTTTTAAATCGAATTTCATTATTTCTTCAAAGTTCTCATCCAGTATTCTTGTTCCTACTGTTCTCTTTGTAACCATTTTACTCTTCAGAATTTCTCCGGTTCAAAATCACTTTATTAAGTACCGCTCAACAAGAGCAACCTAGTTTATGATAATTGAAACAGTGAATAATATGTGAAGGTTATTCACATATTGAACAGAATGTTAACGCGGGATTCAATCCCCGTTCATGACTGTCGGGAATCGAGGGTGTTACCCACTCGTCCACCGACTTTCAGAATTTCTTTATCAAACCCCTTTATATATGAAAAATAGCACAAAAGTGTAATTGTACTGGGATCAGGTTGATAAATTAAGAGAAAGGCATCCCCCCTGATCGTGCAACTAAAAGTTGCTGATGATGCCGGAATGAATATCAATTAATAGTAGATTTTTTAATTACTCCAGATTGGACAAATACCCTTTCTTGATTAATTACGCTGATGAGGGCCAACACCTTGAAACGTCTGTGGTTAGCTTTTCTTTATGAATCAAGAAAGGGTATTTGGTCAATTCTAGAATAATAATAATAAAAATTAACGAATAGTTTATATTTTTTTCCGACAGATGTCTTTTTCTCCTCTTAATATATGTTTATGATCTATAATACACTTATTTGAGATGGTGTCATGGAACGTTATTAAGTCCCATTCACATAGAAATCCTCTTCACCAATCTTTTATAATCCCAAACATTCTATTAGATAATTGAACACCACAACCCTCTATATAAATTCCCCAATAAATTTTCTCCAAACTTGTTTGTCAGCTTATATCTGTCAATCTGTGATAGTGAGGATTATTCTGTTGTTGTTGCTTATTCCCTCTGAAGAAACCTTCATGGAAAGAGGAAAGGAAGGTGCTGTTGGTCTGGGGACCTGGAAGTAACACTCAGTGGGACTTTACTTCTGGTTTGAGGCCATTCTTAAAGAGTGGAATACAGACTTGTATTCAAAGAGACATAGATGGCGTCTGGTTTTAGACGTCTATTTTGATGGGAGAGGCGACCCTTGTCTCTTTAGATCAATTTCCTCCCAGGCAAAATTTCCATCTATACTTGTATTCGTAATCCAGCTTGTTGAAGGACGTTATTGTCTGAAACCTCACCAAGCTTATATCTCGTCAATAAAGGAATTTGTTGCCGTCATCTTTTATCTCTTCCTAGAAATGATATCTGGCGATTCTTCCTATTGTAATTCAGACGACCTTTATAGCCGTTCCTCTGGAAAACAAACAATTTGTACCTTCCTGCTGGATGTATACCACAGTCTAGAGTGGCCCTACCAGGAGTTCCGACATACCGTGCTCACTCTCCCGTGACGATGAGGCTGTAGGATAGGATTCTTCTAGCTTGCCACATGTCAATAAGAGAGTTGAATCTTTAGGTTATACCCCTAAGTAATCCCTTGGGGGGGGGGGGGGGGGGAGGTACCTATTTGTTACTGCTACTGCTGAAGAGGTCCCGGTTTTAAAGAAGGTACATACACTCATATAGACAAAACTTAAGGAAGTTGTACCTTTTAGTCTGTATATCGTGATTCAGGCAAATAACTCTGAAAGATATTTCAGTGATCTTCATTGTAGACTTACAAGATAACCAAGTGTGAACAAAATTGTCTCTGTCTCTTTCAAAAACACAGATGGCCGATGATATTAAAATATGAAACTTCCTTAAGTTTTGTCCATGAGTATACATTATATACAGGGGGTCGGTGGAAGGCTGGTAAACCATTTGGTTTTCGACCACTATGACCCGGGTTCGATTCCCGCATTGGACACTTTTTCTGTTTAAAAAAATAAAATGCTTCAATGGCCCTCGATTCTTGCAAAAGTCCAACCTCACCAGCGAGTGCAAGTAACCAAACGGGAGCTCTGGCACATTTGTAAGTGCAAAGTCGAACTGTTTTACACATGTGTAGACATGTGGTGCGCTTACAGTAAAAAGCAGTCGCTAACTACCCACCATGATTATCATGGCCTGTACCACGTGTACTAGGGATAAGCAAAAAAAAATACATTATATACACAACAATAAATGTAGTTTAATTGAGAAAAAAAACCTATTTAAAAATGAAGGTAACAGCGCGACAAGGTAAAGAAAGAGAAACTTTATGGCTAGATGTTTGAATGGAACAATTGGTGGAAAAAAGATTATATTTGAGAAGTTGCATTCCTTGTTGTCATTCTGATAAGAAGATAGCATGCAGTAGCTATCTCAACCAACTTCTTATGTTCTACTTTCGTTTTTAAAAAAGGAGGGACATTGTCAAAGTTACGATATAGAAAATAAATTAGGATGAAAAAAATAACAAAACCAAATAAGTAAACTGACTGTGATATTTGAAATAGCTTAATTCTGTTCTGAAACGTGTAAATTCTACAGTTAAATTTCTCTATATAATAAAAATAGACACACACAAAAAACACTTTTCCATTAAAATGAATGTAAAAACTAGGCGCTAACTCTATCGACAGACTCTGTAATAAGACTTCTTCTTCTTTCTTATCTCCACTCAATCATATTAGGGTATCAAGCTTGTAAAACTTGAGATCATGACTGGGTGAAGTAGAATGTGTCTGCCTTTGTCATTAAGACTGGGAGCACTACTCAGTGTCAGGCTGACTTAGCTCCAAAAGAAATGGCCGCCTTTGACATGAGGAACAGACACCATGTGCAGCCGCTCCTAACATGAAGTACAAACACTGTTCATCCTGTATCCCTGGATTAGGAGCCCTTACAGGGTACTATCAGCAGGGCCAGCTGAACCCAGGTTTTTTAGTGAGCTTGTTACTGCTCCCTCTCTTCCTTTTTCATCCGGGCTTGGGACCGGCAAAGGCGGAGTTCTGTAATAAGACTGGATCTAGTAGGCCACAAAGCCACAGAACACCTGCTTTAGAAAACTGAGAACGCCCAGCTGGAGTTTATAGTATTGGACTATAGCCCTCATCAGTACAGAGTGGACTTTGATGTTATCTATAAGGGATATATGTAACAATGTTTTCTATGTAATATAAGTTTTCTATTTAGTACTTGTATACACTAATAGACAAAACTTAAGGAATTGGAAAGTCTTTGATGTCGCTGGTCGTCTTATTATTATTATTTTTTTTTAAGAGACAGAGGCAATTTTTCTCAAACTTGGTTATCTTGTGTGTCTTCAATAAAGGTCCCTGTAATATCTTTGTGAGTTATTGTCTGAATGCTAAAAGGTACAACTTCCTTAAGTTTTGTCCATGAGTATACTTTATAAAATACTAGGAAAATGAAAGATATGATGGGCAAAATATATTTCTCCCATTGAAGTACAAGTTTAAAATACCTATCATTAAAATAAAGTAAAAATCCTCATTGGCTTACAATAACAAATGAATCTAAAAATAGAAATTGAATGTTGAGATGGCATTGAACGAGTAAAATCCTTTACCTATCTTAGAAGCATCATAAATTAGAATGGAAGATGTAAGTCGAGATCAGAAGAGGAAAGACCAAGATATGCTGATAAGGCACAATTTGGATTATAGATTATAGACACAAGGTAATAGGACCAAATAAATAAATGGTGTGTGACGTTTCGGTAACAACACTTAGTGGAAACAACATAGTCACATACTATTTATTTATTTGAATTTGGTCTATTATTTGGTATATTACCTTAGGAATAAAAAACCTTTTAGCATGTATATTGAGATTCAGACAATAACTTTGAAAAATATTACAGTGATCTTTATTGAAGAAATACGAGATAACCAAGTGTAAACAACCTCTATCATATAAAAAAAATTTTAAAAAAACAGATGATCGGTGATATCAAAGTATGAAACTTTCTTTTGTCCATGAGTGTAAAATTAGTTGTACATGCACTATACTTGATAGGAATAAGTAGGCTTCCAAAAATTGAAATTTCCAATCTCATTATTTTGTTGGTATGGGAGTACATAAGTGTATTTGATGAAAACTTTATTGATATCAAATATATATACAGTTAAACCTGTCTATAGCTCCCCATCTAAATAGCGCCCGATTTTAAATACGTAGTACGATGCGTTTACATTAAAAGTGATCTGCCTATAGCACCCTATTTTGGTGAGTTCCAAGAGGAGGCACTATAGACAGGTTTAACTGTATTTATCATTTTTAAGGAAGTGGTGGAGGAATGATATAAACCATCTATTTTCAACAGCCATGAATTGGGATAGAATGGGGGGTGGCAGTCAATGGCCCTTAATTCTTGAAAAAGTCCATATCTACTAGTGAGTGCAAATAACCAAATAAGGCACACTTGTAAGTGCAAAAGTCAATTATTTTTACCTGTGTAGACATGTAGTGTACTTAAGGGGGTCGGTGGAAGGATGGTCTAAACAGTTGGTTTTCAACCGCTACGACCCGGGTTCGATTCCCGCATTGGGCACTCTTTTATGTTTTAAAAAAAAAAATGCTCCAATGGCCCCCGATTCTTGCAAAAGTCCAACCCCACCAGCGAGTACAAGTAACCAAACGGGGCTCTGGCACACTTGTAAGTGCAAAGTCTAACTGCTTTTCACATATGTAGACATGTGGTGCACTTACAGTTACAAGGAGTCACTTATTACCCATCATGATTATCATGGAGTACTTGGGATAAGTACCACCACCACCACCATATTATCATCTTTTAACGCTAAAAATTGTAGGAAAGCAAGATATTTTTAATGATTCCCATTTTTACCAGTTTTGACACACACACGTTCATTCTTCTTATACATAGCTTTGTACCAGTAAAACTAAAAACATAATGTGAAAGTTGTTAAAAACAGTAATCAACAAATACCGTTGTCCCTCCAACTTTTATCTTTAGTGATAAATACAGTTGAGGAATACCATTCAAATCATCCTTTTAGGTAATATATTGTTTCATAGTAGGTGTCGTAGGCGATAACTTTATATATAAACTTGTGTGGTACACTTACCATATAAACAGCCATAAACCTTTATCCATCATGATTATCATGGCCTGTAACCATGTATACTTGAAAATGGGGCAATAAAAACGCTATCAAACATGGTAATAAAGAACACTATTTATAATACAATATAATGCAGCTTGTGATTGTAAAACGACATTGGAAAAATATCCTGCATGTGTTTCTTTTCAACGAAAAATCAAAGTTTATTTTAAGGAGAAATAACGATTATTTCTAACCTTAGGGATGAGGTATGAAAGGATGAATTGTGAAGAGTAATGATAAACGGAAAAATAAAAGTGTACAGAGATGGACTCATCCCTAAGGTTAGAAATAATCGTTATTTCTCCTTTAAATAAATTTTGATTTTTCGTTGAAAATAAACACATGCGGGATATTTTTCCAATGTCGTTTTACAAAGAATACCATGGTAATTTTCTGCTTCTCCCCAAGCTCCGTAAATATTGATTACCTTTAATTATTTTATAACTATTTTTTATGGCATATCTTCTCTAAAATCCAACAGATTACACAGGTCTACAAAACTCAAAGTAGTTGTACCTTATAGCATATATATATCGGGATTCAGAAAAAAAACTCAGAGAGATATTTGATGCACAGTGATAAATATCCCTGTGCATCAAATATCTCTCAGAGTTTTTTTTCTGAATCCCGATATATATATGCTATAAGGTACAACTACTTTGAGTTTTGTAGACCTGTGTTATATAAGAGAATAATGTATGGTAGAACCTCTATCTAAAAGACAACACCTAGTCACAGAGCCAAAATGTCCTTTAGGGAGAGGTTTCCTCTTACCTGGTGAGTTCAAACACAAGATAATAAGACCAAATCCAAATAAATAAATAGTGTGTGACATTTCGGTAACAGCGTTGTTACCATCTTCATACAAAGGTACAAAGTGTAAGTACTTGATTCAGTACTTTTGTATGAAGATGGTAACAATGCTGTTACCAAAACGACACACACTATTTATTTATTTGAATTTGGTCTTATTACCTTGTGTTTATAATCTATAATCCAAATTGTGCCTTATCATTACCTGGTGAGTTGTTAATTAGTAAAAATTGCCTGGTGATGTAAACTGTCCTTTGTAGAGGTGTCCTCTTACCTGGAGAATTTCTAATTAGTAAAAATGGTCATTTTGTCAATAGAAGCTGTCCTTTGTAGAGAGGTGTCCTCTAGCGGGAGTGTATTCTCATGGAGGTTCCACTGTAAATGACTTCTAAATACAGTAATATCCCTTTATTGTAAATCCCATGGGACTGAACCTGTGGTTCACTATAGCTATGATTTGTTACATAGCCATAGTTCACTGTATTATAAAATAAAAATGGGTATTATTTTAGGTTGGTTATAAATAAGGGAAGGTTTGCTATATCCCTGGTTTGTTTTAGCAAGTTTTTACTGTATTTTATGCCTGCTGTTGTGTTCAACTTTGATTCTGATGGCAATGGAAGGTTTTCTCAAAGTGTTGTAGAAACAAAGAAGTATATCGGCCCTATTACTCTCACTACTGCTGAATTCAACACTAAGTATTTCAAACCAATTTTTTCAAATCCACACATTCCTATTTAAAATTACCATCTCTAAGGTGGAATTAGAGATAGTAATTTGAATTGGTCAGGAGTTTTAACAAATATTGGATTATATTTGGGTCAAATCTTGTATTATAGTTGGTTGAATTAGAGAATTTATTTATTGTAGATTAGAATATAGTGTATAAGTTTGTAAATCATCATTTAAAAATTCAGCTACATTTGTATGGATTTAAAAAGTATAGTATAACCCCTTTAATTCAACACTTTCTTAAATCTCAACCAATTACCAACTTTACTTAAACAGGAAGCAAATATATCCCATGGGGTGTTGAATTAAAGAGGGTTCACTGGTTCACTTTAACTTTAATATAAGAAAAATGAACTTGAGATTATCTATAGCTTCTTCTTGCACAAAAAGGTAATTTCCAGAATTGATTATGCTTTTTAGATCTACATATTTTCCTATTTCAATATCTTCCATCTTTCAATAACTCCAACTGAATAGCTATATACACAGAACCAATAAATATAAAAGATATTTAAAAAGTTGTGAAATAAAGTCACATAACCCAATTACAATCCAACACATAGGGGCCTTGGTGGATGAGTGGTCTAAACCGTTTGTTTTCGACCGCTATGACCCAGTGTCAAATCCCACATTGGACACTTTTTTTCCTAATTTAAAAAATGCTTCAATGGTCCCTGATTCTTGAAAATTTCCAACCCCACCAAGCAAATGAAAGCAACCAAATGGGGCTGTGGCACACTTGTAAGTGCAAAAGTTGAGCTGTTTTTCACATATGTAGATATGTGGTGCACTTAGAGTAAAGCAGTCGCCAACTTCTAACCACCATGATCATCATGGCCTGTACCATATTTGTGTACACTAGGGATAATATACAATCCAACACATAGCTACTGGGATGGTTTGACGCTCCAACATTTCACATATAGATTTTAAAAAGAATGGTTTTAAAATTTAAAAATGTGCACAGCACACAACCAACGTCTTTAACTCAACACACCAAGAAGGGATCATAAACTTTGTGTGTGTGTGTGTGTGAATTAAAAAATAAGTATTGAACTATAGTCGATTAAGATGATTATAAATTTATCACAACATTTGATGCTAGTGGACATTGTTCTGGTACATCTTGTTGTCCACACTTAGGGCACCTAGAATTGTAGCTGGTTAAAGTAAAAAGGATTATTGGGATTTGGAAAATGGCTAAATTAAAGAGAGTAATTTCAAAGGAAAATGGTTGAGATTTGAAAAAAAAAAAAAGTTGGATTAGTAAGTGCTGAATTAAAATCAGTTGAATTAAAAAGGTTTTCTACTGAATATGTCTTTATAAAATATGGGTTTGTTCACACAATATATTCAGGAGAGAAACTTTGTCACAATATAGAGTTAGATATGAAAAAAAGAAAATTGGTCTGCCATTATTTTATCCCCTGAATATGCAACTTGACACTCATAAGCAAAACTTAGGGAAATGGAAAGTCTTTGATGTCGCTGGTCATCTATTTTTTTTTTAAGGAGACAAGGTAATTTTGTTCACACTTGGTTATCTCATGTCTTTAATAAAGGTGACTGTGTATCAAATATATTTCAGAGTTATTGTCCTGATATACATGCTAAAAGGTACAACTTCCTTAAATTTTGACCATGAGTATAATTCCATAACTGGCATATTACTGGGTCAGAAAGGATGATAAAATTAACATAGTTCTATAGTGGAACCCCTCTCAGTAAAGGACAACACCTAGTTGCAGAGCCAAATATCCTTTAGAGAGAGGTGTTCTCTTACCAGAGGTTGTATGTTACTTTGTAAAAATGGTGATTTTGAGGATGGAAACTATCCATTATAGAAAGGTGTCTTCTAATGAAAGTGTCCTCTCATGGAGGCAACTCTATTGTAGAACATCACTTGGGATCAAGATTTGATGTTGTAATAACCATGGTTAAAACAAGACACAAAACTCGCATAGAATTACATTGAAACCTTGTTCTAAGAGAAACTTGGTTATATAACATCCCTTTAAGATCCCAAGTTTCAAGTTCAATTGTTTCATAACAATGGTTATAATACCATAAAATCTTAATCCCAAGGTATGTTATAGCCAAGCTGTTGTTATAAACTAAGTTTTTATAATGAAGTCTCACCCACTCTGTCAGAGGTTGGTATACATTGGCACAATAATGGACCATTCCGTAGCAACTTGGGGCCACAATATAGAGTTAGGTCTGTCACAATCCCTTGTATATGCAAATTAACCCAATAAAACTTGCATATTATACACTTTTGGCCCAAAAGATTGAGGACCCTGTATCTTTTATCATCTCACTACTTCTACAGTCAAATCTCCCTACAACTACACATCATTTAAGTCTAAGGTTTTATGGTGCTATAACCAGTATTAAAACAACAGGGACTTATAACTTGAGATGTTAGAATTAGGGGATTATAACCAAGTTGTGCTTTTATAAAAGAGGCTATTGTAAATAACAGGAGATTCCATTATAAACACAAGGTAATAAGACCAAATCTAAATAAATAAATAGTGTGTGGGTAACAACGTTGTTACAGAAACATCACACACTATTTATTTATTTGGTCTTATTACCTTGTGTTTATAATCTAAATTGTGTCTTATCAGGAGATTCCATTGTGTTCTACTCCTAATAAACATTTTCATATCACACAATATAGGATAATTCGCTAAGACACTACATTGGTAAAGTTGGGTCATTCATCTGGAATTATATAAAAAGGAGTAAACAGAAAGTATATACATTTGAGATTATACAAGTTTTAGTGTCTTAGTACTAAGAGAAGTAATGTTCCAAGTTCTGTATTTGTAGTGGGTCTGAAATAATAAAAGAAAATAAGACCTAATCCAAATAATTTATTAGAGTGTGATGTTTTGGCAACAACATTGTCACCATCATCAGACAAAAGAATAAAAAATCTTTTTTATTATTATTATTTTGTCTGATGATGGTGACAATGTTGTTGCTGAAACGTCACACACTAATAAATTATTAGGATTAGGTCTTATTTTCTTTTATTATAATCTATAATCCAAATTGTGCTTTATCATGATCTGAAAGAAGTTGTCTACACTCCCCTACACAACATCTTAAGTATGCAACAGTATTGTGCAACACAACAATGTGTCCAGGAGATGCCAACGAGGGCAATGGCACCAGCCAGAACAGCAGCACCATCTCCCACCTCGGCAGCGGAGACCCTCCCCGGAACATCTTCAAGAGAGAAAGCCAGGAACAGGCTGACAAGCCGTTTGTACGATGATGGCATCCGTGTACAGAGCAGCCATTCTCTTGTAAATACTACATTCATTGGAAATACATCCTCCTCCACCTCTCTTTGTTTTGTTTCATTCCTACCCCATACAGGCCATCTCAAGCCATTGAAGATAAAAAATAACAAAATCTACCCCACTTGCCCAAAATGTAACTTGGCACCTGCAGCTCCAGAACACATTTTGGCTTGCATTAGATGCACTAAACAGGACCTTTGGGAGCGGCTGCTGGTTATCATAAAACAGCTCAAGAAGCATGATTTCATAGAATTTGTGTAATCTTTACACAAGGGGAAAAGAAACAACATCTCTGTTATTATAACAACATGGTTATAACAATAACATGAAATCTTGGTTCCAAGTAATTTTGTTATGAGGAGTTTCAACTGCACACAATCTTTATGATTCAATTGAACTCTATAATTCTTAATTCTCTAATTTAACCTATTCTTTCACAACACCTATCTCATTCCCTTTCGAATTACCATCTTTGGTTGGTAGATTGAAAGATATTTTTGGACACAGAATTTAAAATAAATAAATATTCTAATCAAATACAGTAGAACTACCTAACTGTAAAGGACAACATCTAATTATAGAGCCAGAGTGTCCTTTAGGGAGAGGTGTTTTTACCGGAGAGTTGGTAAAAAGTAAAAATGGTAATTTTGCAAATGAAAACTATATTTTGCAGAGAGGTATCCTCTAGCATGAGTGTCCTCTCATGGAAGTTGTAATCTGTAATCTTAGAAAAATTGCAAAAGTAGGAAAAAAAATTATCAATAAAGAGAATTACAATAAGAATTTCTTTATGAGTTTAAAATGGCAAGCAAATAATATCTGATGATGAGCTAATGCTTGAAAGCTTGCCATTTTAAACTGAAGAAATAAACTCTTATTGAAATTCTCTTGATTCATAAAATATCAAGGAAATTACTGAAGAACTCCCCCATTACCTGCTTAATTGTACAGCCCTTGATGCAGAGAGGAAGGCCCTATATCAACAAATTAAATGTACCAACATTTCACCCTACGTATATTGCTTTCAAAAATATCAGCAAACAAATCTAAGGCAATAGCTTACTATAAATTTTTTAGATCAGCATTATGTAAGGACCAGTCAACAACAATTGAATGACTTTGAGATGAAGAGTAAAGTCAGTTCAATTTCTATGTAAATAACACAAGATGATTATTACCTTACTAAAATGGGAGAATCTGTATGGGATAAGTCCCTAATAAAAGCTTTTGTTTGTGTGTGTGTGTGTGTGTGATTCAAAAAATATACAGTAGAACCTCCATGAGAGGACACCTCTCTATAAAGGACAGTTTTCATTTGCAAAATTATCATTGTTACAATTTAGCAACTCTCCAGTAAGAGGACACCTCTCCCTAAAGGACACTTTGGCTCTGCAATTAGGTGTTGTCCTTTACAGGGAGGTAGTTCTACTGTAATCAATAGAATCATTTAGTTGGTGTTTGTGACATTTTAGTGAGAGTGGGGCCTCATTTAGAAAAAAATGTTGATGTTGAAACACAAGGTAATAAAGACCAAATCTAAACAAATAGTATGTGACATTTTAGTAACAGTTTTGTTACCATTATCAGACAAAAGTGCTGAATGTGAAAATATATTGCAGTATGTTTTTACCGAAACATCACTCACCAATTATTTATTTGGATTTGGTCATATAACCTTGTGTTTCTGATCTATAATTCAAATTGTAACTTATTGATTCTGAAGTTTGGAAAAAATTGAAGGAAGATCTCCGATGAGTCGGCTGAAAGGGGTCAAGAAAGCTAGCGGAAGACACTAACAAACAAGTAAATAATAAACAACATGACTACCAAGAATGAGTTTCTTATTTTATATTCTTCTCAAGTTTTTGGGTATCGCAAATCCTTTTACAGAGGATGCATATGATAAATGACAAACAGTAAAACCCCTCTATAGCAAACCCTAATGGGACTGAACCTGTGGTTCACTATAGCCATGGTTCATTGTATTATAAAGGAGTCGGTGGAAGGCTGGTTAAACCGTTTGGTTTTAGACCGCTACGACCCTGGTTCGATTCCCGCATTGGATACTTTTTCTGTTTAAAAAAAAAAAAGTGCTCCAATGGTCCCCGATTCTTGCAAAAGTCCAACCCCACCAGCGAGTGCAAGTAACCAAACGGGGCTCTGGCACATTTGTAAGTGCAAAGTCAAACTGCATGTATAGACATGTGGTGCGCTTACAGTAGAAGCAGTCGCTAACTACCCGCCATGATTATCATGGCCTGTACCACGTGTACTAGGGATAAGCAAAAAATAATAATAATAATAAAAAAATAAAATAAAAATGGGGATATTTCAGGTTTGTTATAAGGGAAGGTTTGCTATATCCCAGGTTTATTTTAGCGAGGTTTTTTACTTTATATATTATTTATCTAAGAAGAATATGAAATAAAATAAGAAACTCATCCTCGGAATCCATTTTGTCTATTATTTATGGCAAAGGATTTTGCTTTTTTCCAAACAAGTGCCTCATACAACTTGTAAACTTTGACACTCCTATCTATAGACCCAATGATTTCTTTATATAACACTCTATAAGACTTAAGATAAAAACAAGATCAAGGATCATGAACTCATGGAATTTGTATAATCTTTACGAAAGGGCATAAGAAACAACAACAACAAGATATGGGTGATAGTTGCGGAATGTGGTGGAGAACTTTAAAGATGGTTCTAAAACAAACCAAAAAGTTTCACATCGTATAGCTAACTGTTTAAAATATGGCACTAAAATTTAATAATGATTATTTAGATAAAACACTATTAATAATTTTTAATTAAAAAGGCATATATTGGATCAAAATATCATTTATTTTACCAATATTTAAGTTGGAGCCAAGATGTGGCGCTGAGTCTGTTGTTGACATACATTAAATATGTTATAACACCTTGATAAAGGTTGGCGTTCAGTCAACTGAAATATTGGTAAAATAAATGATATTTTGATCCAATATATGCCTTTTTAATTAAATATTTATTTATGGATTGCTCTATTCTTAAAACTATTAATAATATAAAAGCTCTTATCTTGGATCAATATTGTTTAATAAAAACATCCAATATTTCAACAAGGGAGTTTATCCATTCTGTGATTCAAACCTTGGTAACATCCATGTGATGTACAAGTAGGGATGTTATTTTATGCTTATCCCTAGTACATGTGGTACAGACTATGATAATCATGGTGGGTAGAAGTTGACGATTGCTTTTACTGTAGGTACATGTCTACACATGGGAAAAGCAGTTCGACTTTGTACTTACAAATGTACCAGAGGCCTGTTTGGTTACTTGCACTGGCTGGTGGTTGAACTTTTGCAAGAATCGAGAGCCATTGGAGCATTTTATTTTTTAAATCAGAAAAAAGTGCCCAATGAGGGATTCAATCCCGGGTCGTAGCTGTGGAAAACCAACAGTTTAGACCATTCTTCCACTGACCTCCATTATGTTATAAATAGAGCAGGTTGATATGACCAAACTGTTCAATAGGAATCACTGTTTGACCTTCTTTATTTAAAACCTCACTACACTGGTGTATCACTAGGATGATATGTTTACACAGTTTGAATCCCAGAAGGAGAGGAAAACTACCATTTCAAATTATCCACTCATGGACCAAACTACCATTGCTCCGAGTGGCCTTGAGCGATCCTGTGATATGGTACAATTCACGATCGCTTTCTCTCTCTACGGAGTAAATGGACTTTTAAAAAAAGAAAGATATCTCTCATGTCAAAATAGAGATAGATTAATAAACACTAATTTCTAAAATCAAACACAAAATCAATAATAATTCTGGATAGATGCGCAATTTCTCTCAGAACAAAATTAGTGCTACAAATCAATTTACTAGTTATAAATTTTATGCATTTTTTAACACTTATAATAGACAATACTTATGGAAGTTGTGCCTTTTACCATG